>CANTUR010000156.1:3000000-3467500 GCA_947683625.1 Mallotus nudiflorus
CAAGGTTGCTGACATTCCTATGGATCTGGCACTTATGACATTTCATTACAAATTTAATGCAATTTTCCTTCATCGTCATCTAGAAGAACCCTTGTCTGATTAGATTTTTAGCCAGGATTGCTCCATTCATTTATGGACAACAAACACCCTCATGTACTTTTTCTATTGCTCTTTTAGCTTTAGTTTCATCTAGATATCAAAGTTGTAAACCATCTGAGGTTCTTTTATGCAACACACCCTGGTGCAATGTGAATGTTAATGCTAGTCATCGAATAACTACTTTATCTCTTTCATCTAGTTGATCAAGATAGGCTCATTCCTTCAGATATCTCTAGATGTGGTAGAACCAGGGTTTTTTAGCTATTTCTGTCTTTGCTATTCTATAGTTTTTATGACAAGGTTATCTCGATCTAAGTAGAATTAAAGGCTTCATAGGCATCTTAGATGGTCCTTCATATACTGATGCTAGGGAAGCGAGTGCATCTACCATATAATTGTGATTCATAAGGAGATGAATGAATTTGTATTTTTGGAAGGACATGATAAGTAGCCTTAAGTGGTCCAAGTAAGGCCTTAACTGCTGCTCTTTTAGTTCCCACTCTTTTGTGGCATAATTGATTACTAGCATGGAATCTCCAAAGATTTTGACTTCTATCACACCCAGGGCTATCAATGCTTGATATAATGCAAACTTCCATAGTTATTTAGGTATTGTAAGTGTTGTTTTGTTTAATTTTAGTAAGCTTTTATGCTTATTTAGTTATACAATTGTTATTTTTAGTTTTCAAATGCTTTTTATGGTAGTTTGTATGTTTTTTATATGTTTTTTGGTTCAATTGATGCATTAGAAGGACCTCGGATTTGTTAGAATGAAGTATGAAGCTTGAAAGAAAAGGAAGTTGAATTGGAGCTATGATAACTCATTACACCAAGGATGACTCGTTATAGAAGCCATCCATGCCGACTCGATCCTTCGTGCCGACTTGTTCCACTTGTGCCTCATCAAAGAGATGCAACTTTTCAGCTCTAAGCAGTTTTCATATTTTGGTCATAACTTCTTCTAAAAATATCTAAATGATGTGATTCAAGTTTTTATGGAAAGATATCTCAAAGATATAGAATTATCATGAATAGACATCCTCTAGATAAGGTCATTTTAAAGGACAAAAATGCCCTAGAAGTTCCTATATAGAGTTGTGATGTTTTATGTAAAAGGGCACCTTTTCAATTTGTAACTCCTTTTTAACCACCTCTAGGGTCTATATATAGATCAGTGGGAACCTATAAGAGGTATATATATATTCATTCAAAGATATTCATATCTAAAAGAAAAGAGAACATCATTATTATAAGAAAATATATAATTTCATTATATCAATCTTAGTCTTAGATATAGTATTTTTGAAGATTAATTAGAAGAAAGCAAGAAGGAAGAAAGAAGAGAAGATAACTCTACATCAACAAGTGTTGGAAGATTATTAAAAGGGTTTTATCATATTTCCTACTCATAAAAATCCATACGAATTTCACTACTTACACACACAAACAACTCCTATTCATTTATCTTCTTCCTTCTCTCTTCCATACCTTCTAAGCTTTTCATTTCCTATCTACTAACAAACCCTAACCGAATCAAATATCCTTTCCCATTCCATCTTTTCCTTTTCATTTACACATTTTTCTTACTTATACTCTACATATTTTTATAACTTTCTGACTTCATCTAAGTAAGATTAACATTATGGGTAAGACAAGAGGTTCATCATCCAAGAGACTCCATATTAAAGAATATCACCAAGAAGAGGAGGAAAATCTAAGTAAGACTTACAAGGCTAAGTTTCTCATCCTTATAAATGAGGAAGGTGCTATGTTGACAACAATACGATTTATATAAATCTTGTGTTGTAAGTATATTCCTAACTCTCTCTTGAACAATTTGGGCATGCTTGTTATGTTTGATAATATGCTTACTCAATATGCTCTTAAGAAGTTTGTTTCTCTACATGAGGACACTTATGTTGATTTACTTACTGAGTTTTATACCACCTTGGATGTTAATACCAAAAATTCACAAATTCTGGAATTTGGTTGGAAGGAAAGAAACACCAACTAACCTATTCTTTCATGAATCGTGTGTTTGGCTTTAAGAAGGATGGTTTATGTGATACCCCATCTAACTATAAGTTGAATGAATTCTAGACCTTTTTGACTGATTTGTAGACCCTATTTCAACCTAAAAAGGCCAAGGCTATGTTCATAAAAGATATAAAATATTGGTTATTACATAAGGTCCTAGCATGTGTTATTTTTCATAAGTATGAATTTAATAGGGTTTCTGCACAAGAAATGTTTCTTATGTGGTGTATTCATAACAAAAGGCAAGTTTCTTGAACTTATTATATATTCAATTAGTTGTTGACTTGTGTACCATATAAGGATGCACCCTTAACATATGGACATGTGGTCACAACAGTAGCAAAGGCTTTGAACATTAATCTTGGCAATTACACTCGCAAAGTTGAATGCTCTTATTTTACTAACCATGCTCTTATAAGAGGAGAAGTATGTGGTGCAAGATTTTGATTCATTCTCGCCTACAATCATTCATGTTGGTATAGAATTACTGGATCATCCTGAGTTAAGGAACCACCACCAACCAAATACCAAACAGAAAGTGATCCAAAAGAAGAGCTTCCTCAATACCCACCTTTTTGAGAAGTACCTTTGTTGACCTACCCACTCCAAAGTGCATCGGGTTCTTCAAGTGAACACCCACAAATTTGGGATCAAATTTTGAATAATTAAATTGCTATGCAAGGGCAATTGAATGCTATGGAACATCACTAAAGGCAATTGTCCCATCATCAATGAAAGATGGAGTACAAGTTTAATCGGTACTTCGCTCAATCCGGATGCTCAATTGAGTCTCCACCTACCACTCCAACCAATGACTAAGGGAGTATTTCTACCCTTCCCCTTGTGTTATTTTCATTACATTGTGGACAATGCCTGCTTTTAACTATGGGGGAAGGGATATGAATGTAGATATTAGCATTAGTATATTAGTAATATATGTGTTATTTGTTTGTTCTACATCTTTATGCATTTGCATTAATTTTGCTATTCATTTTGTTCCCATATTTAATAAGTAGTTATCCTGAATAATCTTTTTTATTTTGATTAAAGTTAATATGTTTTGCTAATAGTGAACTTTCGTTGCTCAATTGGTAGAAGTTTTAAGTTTCATGTAGTATAAGTAGTAAGTTTATCATTTTATTCTTTTTATTATTTCTAAAGTCTAATAAATGTATTAGTCAACTTGCTAACTATGATTAGGCTAAGTAGTAATGATTTATGTTTAGGTTTTTTTTAGAGACTTAGGTAACCTTAGAGAAACTATAGCCATAATACCAAGATACTCACTTTTCAATAATGGATAAGGACAATTTAAAAAAAAAGAAAAATAAATGAAAAAATGCTTGTGATGTGATGCATCTTGAGTAAGTTGTGTGAAATTGAGTATGCTCCTTAGTTGCATTCATTCTGAAAGAGATGTATAATGTCATACGTAGATGCATCTTGAGTAAGTTGTATGCATTTGTGTTTGCTCCTCATTTGCATTCATTCGGAAAGAGTACATCTAGCAAATATGATTTTGAATAAAATTATCTAAAAATGCCATGAGAAGAGTGAGTTGATGTGTGTGCTTAACATTGTCTCAAGGTTGCTATTGCCTCTAGAATCCCTATATTTGAAGCATGACTATCTTGGCTAAATAGCTTGGTTAGAACTTTGACTTTGCATTTTTTATTTTATTTTTAGTAGATTTTGATAAATTGGTAAACTTATTGCCTATGCTATGAGACTTATCTATTTTACCATTATTGAGCATTGAAATTTCAATTATTGAATTATCCTTTTTATTTTTAACTTCATTTATAATTAAAATAACTTGATGAGGATGCTACACTTTTTAGGAGTAGATGATAATTTTGATAATTTCTTCATCTTTGATCTATACTTGCTTGGGGGCAAGTAAGGTCTAAGTGTGGGGGAGTTTGATATAATGCAAACTTGCATAGTTATTTAGGTATCATAAGTGTTGTTTTATTTCATTTTAGTAAGTTTTTATGCTTATTTAGTTATGTAATTATTATTTTTAGTTTTTAAATGCTTTTTATGGTAGTTTGTATGTTTTTTATATGTTTTTAAGTTCAATTGATGCATTATAAGGACCTTGGATTTGTTAGAATGAAGTATGAAGCTTGAAAAGACAAACGAAGTTGAATTGGAGCTGTACCTACTCATTACACTAGGGATGACTCATATAGAAGCCATCCATACCAACTCGACCCTTCATGCTGACTCGTTCCACTTGTGCCTCATCAAAGAGATGTAACTTTTCAGCTCTGAGGAGTTTTCATATTTTAGTCATAACTTCTTATAAAAATGTCCAAATGAGTTGATTCAAGTTTCTATGGAAAGATAACTCAGAGGTATAGAAATTTCATGAAGGGATGTTCTATAGATAAGGTGATATGAAAGGGAAAAAATGCCCTAGAACTTATTGTATAGAGTTATGACCTTTTATCTGAAAGGGCACCTTTTCAATTTATAACTCATTTTTAACCACCTCTAGGGTCTATATATAGATCAGTGGCAACCTGTAAAAGGGATATATATATTCATTCAGAGATATTCATATCTAAAATAAAAGAGAACATCGTTATTATAAGAAAATACATTATTTCATTAGAACAATCTTAGTCTTATATATAGTATTTTTGAAGATAAATTAAAAGAAAGCAAGAAGGAAGAAAGAAGAGAAGATTTCTCTACATCATCAAGTGCTGGAAGATTATTAAAAGGGCTTTATCAATTCCTTTTCTTCTTTTCTTAGTTTTTTCTAATTATGTCTATTGGCTAAGTCTTGTTTGAGAAGCAATGCTGAATTAAATAAGAACTACATTTTCTATCTTATCTTTTTTATGATTTAATTTCAATTAGTGCTTGATTAAGTTATTTATGATTGATCACCATATGTAACTTATTTTAATCAATTTTCTTACAATGAGAGATGGAGTAATTTGGTAGAATTATAATTAAGATTACTTAATAGTTGGATTTACATTGAGACAAGGAATTCATCTTAAGGGAAATAATTAGTAGATTACTTATGTTTTCCTTGTCTATCTCTGTAATACACCGAGAGAGCTTGTAGACTCTAGACGGGAATATTCTTGATCGACAACCAGAGTTGCTTTTAAGGATTTATTGGTATAATATCATTTATGATTTTCTCTTATCTCTACATACATCGAGAGAGCTTGTAGGCTCTAAAGGGAAATACTTCTAATTGATAACGAGAGTTACTTTTAGGAACTTTACTTTAATTTGCCAATGAGAGTTGCTTTTAAAGATTATACGCACTAATTTCCAATCAATATGTTTTGTGATAAATTCTTATAAGTTCTTGTTTACATTCTGATTTGTGCTTCTCTTATATATATATTGCATT
Organism: Mallotus nudiflorus; assembly: GCA_947683625.1. Lineage (NCBI taxonomy): Eukaryota > Viridiplantae > Streptophyta > Magnoliopsida > Malpighiales > Euphorbiaceae > Mallotus > Mallotus nudiflorus. Next base: position 3,005,519 of record CANTUR010000156.1, read on the forward strand.
TTTATTCTATTTAGTATTATAGTAATTAGGAATAATTAGATCACCAATTCTATTTGATTTAGTTTTGCCTATCCATCTGAGTATTTTCTCGGTTAATACATAATTCTTCCCAAATCCTAAGTGTTCGACACCTGCCTTGCTCTATTCTAAGTCCTAAGAGACTAGGGTTATACAATTCTACCCACTTCAGTGCTTATATTCTAAGTGTGCATGCCTCATACTCTACTTTATTATTTATGACTCTAAATTTGAGCTTTTTAGCAATTAATACCACTTCACCTTCTAGAGATTGTAGTATGACATCGACTCCTATGTCGAACTGATGGACTGCTGCATCAAAGTACATGTGCCATCCATGGATTTCAATGGCTGAGCTGAGGTCATCTAGGAAGTCTAGTTGGATTTCTTCTAGGTTTGGAATGGGGTTGAAAGCTAGAAATTTAGCCATTGCTCTTCCTTTTACTGCCTTCTAAGTCAGATATTGCATGTCGAATTCAGTCAGCAATACAAGCCACTTGGCAAGTTTCCCTACTAGAGAGGGAACTTTGTAAAGGTACTTCATTGGGTCCATTTTAGACACAGCCTAAATTTTATAGGATTAAAAGTACTGTCTGAGTTTCTTCATTACCTATATCATAACTAGGCATATATGTTAGACTTGGTTGTACTTTTCCTTATATGGTAGCATCTTCTTGCTCAAGTAGTAGACTATATGTTCTTCCTTTATTTCCCCCTCTTAGGCTAACATTGTACCAATTGCATTCCCTTCGATGGCCAAATACAAGGTTAGAGGTATCCCTAGTTTAAGTGGTCTTAGAATCAATTGGTTGGCTAAGTAGTTTTTGATCTTGTCAAATGATAACTAACATTGTTCATTCTATTCAACCGGCTAATATTGTCTGAGTAGCTTGAAGATCGATTGACACACTGCCATAAACTTAGCGATGAATCTGTTGATGAACTGTAGTTTCCCTAGAAACCCATTGATTTCCTTCTTTATTTTTTGCACTATCATCTCTTTGATGGCTTTTGCTTTGTTTGGATCCATTTCAATCATGTTCTAACTAACAACATATCCATCATCTTTCCTAAAGTGACCCTAAATACGCATTTCTTTAGATTTAGCCTAAGACTTTACTTTTTGACCCTTCTATGGAACTTTTCAAGATCAGAGGGTTGTTCTTCCCTAGTTTTTAACTTGACCATCATGTCATTGATGTATACCTCCACTTCTTTGTGTATTATATCATGCAATATTGCAGTTGCCATTCTCTAGTAGGTTACCGTTGCATTCTTTAGTCCAAAAGGCATTACTCTATAGTAGTAAGTATCCCATTTTATTATGAAAGCTATCTTTACTTTACCAATAATGGCCATTAGGATTTGATTATACCCAAAGAAATCCATCCATAAAGGAGTAAATTACACATATGGTGACACTATCAACCAGTATGTCTATGTGAGGTAATAGGAAATCATCCTTCGGGCAGGCCTTATTCAAATCTTTATAGTCAACATAGATTATAACCTTTCCGTCTTTCTTCGGTACTAGCACCATATCTGTTAATTATTATGGATAGTCTACTACCTTTAGGAATTTTGCCTTAATATATTTCTCGATGTCCACTTTCACTAGTTTGGCCCATTTTGGTCAAAGTCTTCTCAGTTTTTATTTTATCGGTTTGCACCCATCTTTAGTAGGAATGAAGTGTTGAGAAATGTCTCCGTCAATACTAGGCATATTGTTATATGTCTGAGCAAATACCTTTGAATATTTTATTAATATTTTTTCAATTTCTCTCCTTTATTCAAAGGTAACATTTTCCAAATATGCATAATGCGTGGTTTAAATTTTGTGCCAATGTTGAATGATTTAGTGCATATGGAATGAATGTCAAATATGCTAATGTTTTGATTAATGAAATACACACTACCATCAGGAAAGACATCAAACAATTAGGCAAAATCAGATTTCATTGCATTAACTTTAGAGTTCATTACATCATCAGTTTCAAATAAAGACATAGAAATTAAAGAAGTAAACTTTCTCTAGATCAATAGTTTGAGAGATATTTCTATTGTTGGATCATCCACTGCTTGTATGCTTTATCAGTAACATTGCCTTTAATGCTAGTAGTAAATTGGTGGATGATTCTCTTCTTCTATATTGTTCTAAAGTGATCCACAAACTTTTGTAGTATCCTACCTTTAAAGAAATTTGCAAGCTCAGAAGGCATATGTTTTTTCTCACTGAACTACCTCTTCACTAGTATTGGATAGTAGTGGGTGCTATATACTTGACTTTGTAGTCAAACTTCTAAGATGGTTGGCCTAGTAAATCCCATATCTCATGGTCACTGTTGAGATTTTTGTCTGTGTCTACTTCTTGTGAGTAAGGTCATTCAATCACTTCACCATTCAAGTAGTGAAGGAATTTTTGAGGCATTGGTATGTATTCAAAGGTAGAAGGGCATTACTCATCTTCACTAGAATCATGAGGCTTAAGAATGGGATTCATGGGTTTTTCCTCTGAGGACTTATCTTTGGTTTCTTGTATGGCTTGGATTGATTTTTCAACAATGTCTTCTAGTAGATTGGAGAAGATCATGATGATGGTTGGTGGAGGCATGTATTGATAGTTTGGGAGAGGATTGGTCTTGATTCTGGGTCATTTTTCTAGGTCTTCAATTTTTCCAAAGTCAATGAAGTCTTATATTGCATTTTTTAGAGTTCTACATGTATTAGTGGTATGGCTAGGCATTTGTTGAAAGTAGCAGAACAAGTTTTGGTTAATCTGAGGTGGTAGTGGGTTTGGAAGAGGCCTAGGCTCTTGTGGCTATAGGAGGTTCTTTTGTTGAAGTCTCTGGAATTCTTTGGATAGTAGGAGATTAAAGTTTAATAATTTTCTTAGTGGTTTGATGACATTAAGATGATGAGCTGTGCGTGTTGGGTTGGATCATATTTATTTCGATGGCTCGAGTGCAGGTGTCTTGGATATTTGGTTGGGTATTTCAGTGGAAAGTGTTTATGGCTTACTGAGGTTCCTCATCCTCAATTCTAATCCCAGCCTAATAGAGAGCTCTAAAGTCAAGATAATGAGCAAAGATCATCTATTTTTCTGAAGTGTGGTAGTGCCCCTTTGATTATCAGCTTTATTTGTTAATCCTCAAGAGGATGGTTTCTCATATTGATTGCCTTTCCCTGCCATCTTGTAACACAATTAGAGAAAGCTTCACCAGGTTTCTCCTTTGTGGTCTCAAGGTCCCTTTGACTGATGTCTAACTAAATGTTGTATTCATACTGCTTAACGAACTTCTGAGTTAATAGTAGCCAATCGCTTTTTATTTCATCTTAAAGGTCAAAGAACCATTCCCTCAGTCCTTCCTCCAATGATGTGAAAAAGAATCAAACAATCTTTGATTTTGTAAGATTTGTGGCAGCCATAAAGGTAGCATATTGACTTAAATGGACCCTTAGATCCCCTATTCCATCAAAATTTGCAAATTTTGGTAGCTTAAAATCATTTAGAAGTAGCTCATCTTTGAATAATACCAAGTCAGTGCAACTTTTTGAGCCATGAGTTCCTTTGAAGGCGAATTCCAACTAAGCCATCTTGTTGACCAATAGTTTGACCTCCCTTATCAATTCAGGCTTGGTCATGTCAATAATTTTTGTAGCTTTTGGTTCATTCTTAAGATCTTGGTAGTAGCCATTGTCATCATTAGCTTGAACTTGAGTGCAAGGAATTCCCTTTGCCTTATTTACCCTCAGGTGCATAGATCTAGAGGCTTCACTCAATGGTGTTTTATTCCTATCTTGGGCACTTTTTGCTTTAATATGGACTTAGAGGATTTTAGTTATGGTGCCATCAATGAGTAACTTTTGGATCCCCTCTTTTAGATTGTCTTTGAATTATTGACAAGAGGTATCTTTTTGGTCACTCAAGTTGTATTGTTGTACATTTATTTAGGCTAGCTAAATAAATGATGCATGATGTGTGCCTATAAAAGAAAAGGGTAAGAATGTATGCATGGAGTGGATGCAAAAATCCTATGATGGAAAAATGATTATTACTGTAAGAAACGATGGTTAGTGCATACTATCTACATGTATGTGATGTATGCATGATTAAAGTTGGTTAGTTCTCTTGTATAGTGAACAAACTAATCACAAGCAAGTTCTCGCTTCTAACCTTATTTTTCCAAGAGGTCATTTAGTCTCTTTCATAGGCGGGTTTTGAACCTATAGTCATCAAGGGCTATGGTTCCGGTCTCAGAACTAGACTGCTTTGATTTATGTTGGTTAGAACCAAAGGGTAAACTGAGGAACAATAATTAAATTTTCTTAAGATAATCACATGACATTAATGTGAGGGTCAATTGTCGAGCTTCAAATGATGTCCAAAGCCCATGTGCGCCCGTATGCATAGGACTAAGGTCAATCAAAGGGAGTCCAAGTTCTTGCCCCCATATCGATATTCTATATGTTTATCGAGAGTCATAAAAGTATCATTTAATAGTTTATAGTTTGATTTTGTCTATATAAAGGTCCATAATCTAGTTGGGTTCCTAACCTATTCATTTTATCTGATAAGGATAAATGGATGACATCTCGTAGGTTCCATCACTGAGGCATGTCATTATTTATTAATTTGCATATATTTAAGCTAAGGTACATCATTCTTATCATTCCTCATGCTTCAGGCTCATATGAAGTAAATGAGAATCATGTTGTCTTGAGAGTAAATTTTCTATGAAAATTGACATTACGATGTCATTCGATAATAGGCACTAGAAGGGTCATGTCATTTATGAATATCAGGTTAAACAAATAGTGTTAGGGCAAGGATAGCATGCATAGCTTGGTGGAATCCTATTGGATGCTACTATTGGAATATCTACATGAGCTGAGTCTGGGTGAAAGGCTAAGGGTTCCTTTAGTGAGAATGCCCCCATATGACTAGGGTTATAGACTCTGGTTAGTGAGTCTAGCATTATTTTAATAACTTAGACACCCCCTTAAGGACTTGGGTTACAGACTCTGGTCAGATGAATCCGATGAATGCATAAGTAAAGACCAAAGGTGATAATATCATATGTTTGTCACCCTATGACTCGTGTGGAATCATGGTGGCAATTTCATTTAGTATAATCAAGGCTTTTAGGGACAAGTGGTGCATGTGTGTTGTGTAGTGCAAATGCAGTGGTGAGGGGCTCTATATGATTGAGTATTGCATAATGAGAAATAGTCATTTTCAAGTTAATCTCTCTTACTTAGAAGTCCCTAATGGAGTCACCACTGTGAGCGACCTCTCCTGTGTGATGTGTCTTCTTGCTTTTGCTTTTGGATAACGGTATGTTTTCATAGGACATTATACGGGTCTTTCCACTTCCGAAGGACATGGCAACTTTACCGAATAGGGACAAATGATTGGTTTTGGGGGGATGAGACGCTTTTGATTTTTTGGAGTCGCCACCCAATTTTTAGAAAATCAAGAAAAGAAAGGAACAACATCGGGTAACTCAGTGAGTATTGTCCCTAGCAGAGATTTCTAGGTTTGGGGGATTGCATCTACTTTTTAACTATTTATCATTATACGATATTCGATGTATAGCTACCGCAACACTCTAGTTTTGGTAATGATAGTTTGTATACCATTCACATAGTACATCAAATAGTGGCAGATAATAAAATTAGAAATATTATTACATCACTTTCGTGATAAAATATATATGAAAAGGGAAAGATTGCAAAAAAGTAAATATAATATGATTGATCAAAAAGAGGAATACAACCATTCACATAGCTTACTTGATTTCATGAATGATAGGATGATCATGCTTGCAATGATTATTTATGCTATGATGATGTATGACAATAATATAATGGATGCATGAGGTCATCACTAAACCGAGAGCATGATGACTCTATTCCAGGATATGAACTTTTTCACAATATTGATATTTATGATGTTATTTTGTAATTTTAAAAATAGAGGATGCAGAATGATGATATGAAATGAGCGTAATAAAGCATGTATTATTCACATATCATGCAAGATTACTAGTATCATCACACAAGCAGAACAGTATTCCCAAATGCTAGCAATAGTGAAATAAAATGCAATGTGATAAAATAAACGTGCTAAAATAATTATATGGTCCTCCGACTCGACTGATATTATGTGGGTTTTGAAGCTTTAGCTTCAAGATATTTTCAAGCTTTTCTCATTGAGAGGTTCAAAATAACAGTAGAATGATATTAGATTGTTTACCTTTCAATCATGCTTTGAAAAAGTTGAGGCTTAGTTTAGTGGAAAAGGGATATAACAACCTAAGGGAAAGGCTATGGGAGAGAAAATACTATTTGGAAAGGGGTTTCCAACACCTTCAATCGGACCAATTTTTTTGAGTGTATGTGTGTTTCTAGTTGGTCCCCCTAAAATGAGGTGTGAAGGGGTCTATTTATAGGGAAATTTAGGTAGAATAAGGTGGTGGGGATGTGGTTGTGCACATATATTAAGGATTTTGCATGTGACTACACCAAGCGTATGTGGGCGTGGTCACACACCTGGCTCATGGCATACACTTGGTGCATGGCCACATGCACACGTGTGCATTCCATGCGCACTTTAACACTTCATGCACACTTTCCAAGTTTTACACACACTGTTATGAGGTAGCATCCTAAGGTTTTTAGGCATTATAGATGCATTTCTAGAGTCTATTTTGATAAATTCAGCCTCGATTTTAGCATATGACACCTAGGGGCATTTACGTGCACTTCTAAGTGATACGTATTGATCCTCAGTTGTGTTGGACCAATATGGAATCACTTCTAAAGGTTTTGGAGCCTTTAGAATGTATTTTCAAAGTCTATTTTATCAAAATCGATTTCCATTTTTTAACAAAACTAGGTCCCAGCCTAATAAAATTTGCACCGGCCCAACGAGCTAAGTATTTTGAGAGGATTTTTCTTGAAATAAACCTCTCATTATTTTGATATTTCATATTTTGTAAGGTTGGAGCATAACTTAATTGCTCGATGATCGATTTTTCACATTAGTGGGGTTGGTTAGGTTTTTTGAGGTTGTACACTTCAGAGGTATTATGAATAAGCTGACTCTAGTCATCTCGGGGATTCGTTTCATCATTGGACCTTTTTTAGGACATTCAAAATTGAGCATAACAATATCCTATGAGTTCTTCCTTTTACTTGATTAGTTATTCAGATGCAAACTTTGCTAGTAGTTTACTAGATAGAAAGAGCACTTTCGGAACATGTCAATTTTTAGGACAATATTTAGTTTCTTGGTTTAGTAAGTAAGTTTTAGTTTCCTTATCCACTACTTAATCTGAATATATTGCAGTAAGTCTTTATTGTTAACAAGTTTTATGGCAAAAACAATAATTGTTGGACTATGGTATAAAACTTAATCACATTCCAATCAAATGTGATAATACAAGTGCTATTAACCTTAGCAAGAATCCCATTCAACATTCTAGAACTAAGCATATTGACAAAAGACATCAATTTTTGCATGATCATATGAATTTATTGATACAAATAATTAACTTGTAGGCATGTTAACAAAACCTCTCAATGAAGAGAGAATGAACTTCATTAAGCATGAACTTGGCATGATTGATGGTTCTAGTTTGTCTTAAATGTTTGATTGTTATATTGATGGTTGGATTGATTTCATAATTTCGTGTGAAATCATGTTGTGCTTATTGAGTGCTTTAATTGTTAAATGTTTTATTGTGATTTTAACATTTTTTAAAAATTTTTTGCTTTTTATTAATTATTTATTGAAATTATTTCAATAAATTTATAATTCAAATCTAGCAAATTTTTTAATTATCATGCATTTATATATGTTTAAATATGCATTATGATTCTTTTTTTAAAATTGCATCTCCTCCTCAATAAGACTAGAGTTTTATGTTTTGTTTATTTATTTTCGTTACGTTTTTGTTTGGTTTATTTTTAGTATATTTTGCATATCTAAGCTTTGAGATGTTAGTTGGCCAAATACTCTATTTCACACCTGAACTTTACCCTTTTGACCGATGGCACACCTCAACTTTAACTTTAACCAATATAGCATATAAACTTCAATTTTGGACCTATTTAACGCTTGCAATACAGAAAAATAACATGTGAATAATACTTTCAGTGATGTGGAAATTTAAAATATTAAACTAAAAAAACTAACATGGTATTAAATTAGAATGCCATCATTTATTAATTGAATATTAAAAATTAAAAAATAAATAAATTCTAACCCTAGCCAATTTCCTTTCTATTCTCCTTATTTTTTTTGTGTTCTTTGATCAATCCTTAAAAGAAATTATCAATCCTTCTTGCAAATCTAATCATAGTCTTTTAAAATTAACCATCATTTAATCATAATCTCTACACCAGCATCAACTATGACTGTTATAGCATCTGACACTTCATCGCCTCATTAACCTTTGGAACCAAGATTTGTAGACAATTAAGGACTCAACAACATATTTATTGGCATAAGAAGATAGGAACCAAGATTTGTTTCCTACCAGTATAGAGTAATAAGTGGACTCTTATTGTGATATTGGTGTTTTAATTGGAAATGAACTAGGTATAGCTTTTGGCTTATAAGACTTAGACTTATAGTACCAAAATAGGAGTCTAGCTCCAAACATAAGGAGCAAAGCAACTCCTAAGCCAACACCCACATATACCCATTTTTTTAGATAAGAAGAGTTGGATTCCCTAACAAGGAAGATAAGGGTTTAGGGAGATGGGGTGGTAGGAGGAGGTATAGTAGAAGGTTAAATCATAGGGGTTTGATGGTCAAGGGAAGAAGAAGCGGGGTGAAGGAATAAATGATGTTGGTGGAGGAGTGCTCATTTCCATCCAAGATATCCTATTGGTCAATGCCAAATAATTGGGTGATAGAAGAGATGGAATCCTTATAGGCAACCATGTAAGTGAGCAAATATTTGAAGCCCAAAGTGGTATGATTGGAAGTAGGGGAGGCACATCTCAGGGGAACTTACAGACACATGGAGAACCCCTGGTAGATGTCATTAGCTATGGTGAAATAGGTCTCAATGGAGAACTTAAGGGTGTAGATAGCATTGTGATCATAGGAATCTGGTTTGTATAACCATACTTTCATCACCACATCGACATTCAAATCTGGCTATACAAGTTTAATCACCTTTTTTTTATAAAAGGTAGTCATAAACAAGTTTAATCACCTTTTTTTTATATGATTAGTTATTTATTTTTAATTGGATGATGATAATGATATGGTAGTGATTGTATGGAGAATGCAATGGTGGAATTTGTAAGAGAGGTGAATGTAAAGGAGAAAGTGGTGGTTAGAATAATAGTGATTTTAAATTATGCTCACCTATTTGATGAAATGCCAAAGAAGAGCTTTTCTTTCTTTCTTTTTTTAATATTTCTTAGTTAATTTTGATGTTATTTTAAATTATGCTCAATGAAATCACATTTGAAATAAAGACTAAAAATATAGTACAGTTTAGGGGATTGAAGAATGAGCATAGATAAAGCAAGCAGAAAGAAGAAAAAAACCAATTTAATATAAAAGTTATAGACCTCTGTAAAAAAATAAAAATCAAAAGAAGATGAAGTCTATAATTTACAAGTCCATAATTTAATATTACAAGACCTTAACGCACCTTATTACATTTGTAACCACTCTCTTGTCCATATTGTGCACATAATTGCTCACCACATTTAAAATGTCCACTGCAAGTGTTATATTGGTCCAAAATTGAAGTTTACACGCTCTATTAGTTAAAGTTAAAGTTGAGGTGTGTCATGGGTCAAAAGGGTAAAGTTCAAGTGTGAAATATAGCATTTGGCCATTCGTTTTTATAGTTATTCTGTGTCAATTTAGGTTTGGTTTATTATATAGATATAAGCCATAAGTTGTTAGTTTTATGTCTTGTTATATCTTGTTTACAATTGATATTTTAATATCAATGTAACTCTATCCTTTTCAGTAATAAATTTTTTATTATAATTTCCTTTTGCATTTTGACAAAAGGGGAGAAATATTTGAGTTTGAATTAATATTTTATTTTGTTTATGCAGGAATTTATTTTGGGTTATTTGCAAAAATAACCATGAATTTTGGCACTTTTTGTAGTTTAATCACAACATTTTAATTTTGGCAAAAGAAAATATCAATTAACAAACTTTAGCAATTCAAAATACTAATTATAATTCCATACCTAATGCTTACGTGTCAGGCCACCTCTATATTATTAAACAAAGTTGGACACACCATCTTCCACATCAAAATGTTGCATTTTGGGCATCAAAATGCTCCATTTCACTTAGCTAAAAGACTTACATTAAAAATCAGAATTAGCTTAGAAAAGGGCAAATCAATTGAGAGAAAGAAAAAATCTGTAAATTCAAAATGTTTAAACCAAACTCCATATTTGAATCCCTAATTTTCTTACTCGAATAAGTTCTCTGAATACTATATCCTTAAATTTCTAAACCTAGAATCGCTAAAGTTTCTATCGTTTCAACTCATTTTGAGTACAAGGTAGTAGCGATTGAAGAGCACTTGCAATAGTGGTAGAGGTTTGTAGTTGAAAAAGGACATAAGCTATAGTGTGAAAAGCAAGAGGTAAGATAGTGAGACTTAGGTTTTTGTTTTCAATACCTACTTGAGATAATACAATGTTGAAAAAAGCTAATTGAAAAAGACATATGGCAACCAAGCTAATGGGAACCCATGTCTGAAGTGCTTTTAAAGATTTTTTTTTTTTGAAATAACAATTAAGGTTTTTATAAAAAAAACAATTTTGAAGATAAATAATGTGAACTTTTAAGGTTTTAAAAATAGTGAATTTTTTTGTAATAAAATAATAAATCCACTATAGTTGACTTGGTTAGTGTTTTTAACGTATATATTTGTTTATTTTAATTTAGTTCTAACATATATTTTTTTATTAATTCTTTAGAATGAGGGACAAATTTTCTATATATTACTACATTGGTGGAAGGTTATCAAAGGTGGGCAATGAAATGGTTGATAGATTTAGTTATTTTGAGTTAGTAGATGACGTGGAAAAGTTTAGTACTATTAATGGAAGACTGTTTTATAAAGTGCCAGGGATGTCTATCACATAGGGCTTATGAGATTTGTATAATGACAAAAAAGTTCTTGAAATGTTAGAGCATATGGAGAATGGTATGATAGAGGTTTATGTAGATGGTTCCCGCTAAATAGTAGCTAAAGTAGCATTTGAAGTTAATAAAACAAATACAGAAAAATAGTTACATGAATTAGATAATGGACCTAATACAATGGATACCCTAGATGGTCCTTATAACATAGAGGACCAAGATGAACCAATTATTGAGAATCTTATTAAAGTTGGAGTGGAAGAGGATGGACATCAGCAAAGTGTATTTCAGAAGGAAGTCACAGTTGGATTAGAAGAGGGTGGACAATAGCAAAATCTTTTTAAAGCTAACTATGACTTTAAAATGGACCCTGATTATTAACCTGTAGGTGAAAGTGAGACAGATGATGACTTGGCTAACAATGAATTGTCAAACGATGAAGAATATATTAAGACTTGACAAAATAGATTAAAGTATAAGAAATATGTTTTAGTTGATGAGGTTGTGATAAGTTTGCTTCCACTTTTGCTATACATAAAAGCACCAACAATATTATCAATGATTATGGCATGGCGAACAATGACCATTGCATGAGTGAGTATATGGATTCTAATGGTGATGTCAATTCCCTTAGTACAAGCAAGGATGAGAATATGGATAAGTCTCAAAAAAGGTTCAGGAAGGCTAAAGTGGTTTATGATCCAAAGTGTCATCATAAAGCTCTTCAATTGGTGCTTGGTATGCGGTTTGAGAGTGCAAATCAATGCAAGGCAACAATTAAAAAATAGGCTATTCTCAATGGTCATAATGTTCAAATAATAAGGAGCAATCAAAGACAGTTTGAGATTAGATGTGTTGAAAAATGTCCTTGGAAGCTTTATGGCAGTGTAATAAACACTAAAAAGACATTTTCCATTAAGGCACTCATTCCATAATAGAGATGTAGCAGAGAAATGAAGAATAGATATGCCATCTCAACCTAGATTGCACAATAATATGTCTAAAGGTTTAGGAGAATTCTAAATTGGTTTATTAAAGACTTAAAACAGGATTTGCTTGAGAAGTTCTATATTACAACGAATGTTTAGAAGTGTTACAAAGCCAAGGAAAAAGCACTTGTACTACTAAGAGGCTTCATTGAAGATCATTATAGTCAACTTAAATCATATGAAGCTGAACTAATGAGGGTTAATCCAAAAGGTAGAGTTGATTTTGTGCTTGAGGATGAAAGTTCATTGAAAGGCTTCGTTGTAGGGTTCAGTGCATTAAAAAAAGGGGTTTATAAAAGGATGTAGACCTATAATTGGGTTTAATGGATGTTTCTTGAAGACATTCTTAGGAGGTGCTCTTCTCTCTATCATTGCCAATGATTGGAACAATTAGATGTTTCTCAGCTTCTAGGTAGTTATGAAGTTAGAGAATGAATTTTATTGGACATGGTTTCTTGATTTGGTTATACAAGAACTGAATATAAAAGATGGGCTTGGTTGGTCATTATAAGTGACCAGTATAAGGTATGAATGTGCTAATTGTTCATTAAGTTTTATTTTTATTTGTTGCTAATTTTTCATTAAGTAATCTTTTTATTAGATGATAACTAAATAATTAATGGTAGGGATTAATTAATGCCATCATCAAATTAGCACCATATACTGAGCATAGAAACTATGCTAGACATGTTTATTACAATTGAAAGAAAATGTATAAGGGCAAGACATTAAAGAACATGTTTTGGAGGGCAGCTAGGAGCACATATAAAGCTGAATATGATGCTGAACTTGATTCAATGAAGGTAGAGGACTAGGCTGCTCATACAAATTTCCTTGAAAAAGATCCTACAAAATTATAAAAGTTGCATATGAGTCTCTTACCAAAATCAATCATGATAGACAACAATGTATGTGAAACCTTTAATGGTTACATCGTCAAGCCTAGGGGAGATCTATTACTGACATGTTGGAAGATATAAGAGAGTCATTAGTGGAGAGGATGCACTATATATTGATTCAAATGAGTAAAGTTAATGACATAATTTGCCCTAGAATTAAAAGGAAATTAAAGGAAGTGACATTTAAGAATAGGTTATGTATAGTCAAGCCTTCTATTGGAAATAAGTTCCATGTAGCAATTCGGGGTTGACAAGTATGTTGTTGATCTAAACACACATACATGTAGTTGTTGGACATGGCAGTTAAGTGGGGTTCCATGTTTGCATGCATGTGCTAGCATTCAGTTCTTGAATAGGGACCCATCAAAATATGTAAAGGCATATTACAGTATGGAAAGATACATTTCCAGTTATTTAATTGGAATGGAACCCACCCATAAATGGGACTCCAATCAAACCCCCACACTTCACCAAAATGCTTGGGAGGCCAAATATTCATAGGAAGAGAGATATGGATGAAGGATCCAACAATGCAAACAAGATACCAAGAACTAGAATACAAATCAAATGCCAAGTTTGCTTGCAAGTTGGCCATAACAAGCATATTTGTAAAAATGTCAATAGCCTAGTGTACAAGAGGCTTGAAAAAGTTCTTGTAAGTTTCTTATAATATAATTATATTTCCATTTATTTAAATTTTATTTATTAGTGGATAATTATAGTCTGAGTTTAATTATTGTAGATGAAGAGAGGTAGGCCACCTAAAGTTAGAGGATAAGCACCTGCAGGACCAAGGTAGTAAGTTGCAAGTCAACAGAATAATAAGGGACCATAACAGTTTTAGAGAAAAGGAATTAGGCAACAACAAAAACAATCAAATAACTCATTAAGCCACTTATGGACACAATAACTCAGTTCAGCAAACCACCCCTTAAGCCAATAAGGTGCAATAGAAAAATGAAGGATGATAGGTAAGATGATTATTTTTTTTTTTGTGCAAATTTCCTGAAGTTTGGCTAGTATAAGGAATGCATATGATAAGTCACTTTTTTGTTTAGGTTCAGTAAGGGTATAGTCTCATAGTTTTTGAAGGATTTTTAAACATCTACATAAGGGTGTGAAACACTTTTTTTTTATTGGTTAGTAAGTTTGCTGTTATGTTTGCTAATAATAAGGAATAAATTTTCTTTAAATGCCTTCAGGTAAAAGAGTTAAAACTTTTTCAGCTATAAAAATTAGATGCCAAGGATGAGGGAGAAGAAGAGGTGGTAAGGCATCAACTAAGTCTGTGGACAACTTAGCATCAACAACCATTGGAACATAAAGCGACCAGTTACTAGAGGAAAAGGAAGAGAATGTGGAAGCAGCCTGTCGATTAAAGGTCCCAGCATATAAGAGAGTATTGCTAATAAGTAGATGAATATTAGGGTGTAGTTTGTAATTATGTCTATCAAACTGTTATGGTTTATTAAAGTTATATAACATTGTTAATTAAGTTATATGCTTGTAAGTTTGTAAGTGGTACTTTAGCATCAACTTTGTATCACTTCTAAGCATGCTTTTGTTAACTTAGTGATGTGCTTGTAGTTTTTGTAAATGGTGCTTGAGCATTAACTTTGATGACTTTTAAGCACACTTTTGTAAGGTTACCTATTATCTTATGGATGATATATATTGACTTACATATTTTTTCAATCTTATGGTGCGTTATGCATGTGCTAATTGATGATTAGTTATCTATTATATATGGAAAATAAACATTATACAGTCATAGTCTGACTAAGTTACTCATTCATATTGTAAAAAAATACATATATATTAGTTAACTTAGTTATTCATATTCAAAAAATAGCCACTACAAAGTCATTAGCTACAGACAATCATACGGTACAAATACTTCAACTACAACTAACAACCTAAATAGTTAAAAACTTGCCAACATTTTCATAACTCCACCAATTAGAACTTTAACATAAAAATACATCAATATCATAGCAACCATCAACATAATTATACACACTTTAAATTTTTGTATATCAGCCCTCAACTTTCTATTCTTAGCATGCATCATTATGGTGCATCTTTGATACATGGCAATTATGCTCTCCAAATTTGCTTGTAAGATATCATACTCCTCCAGTGTTTTTTCAAAGTCATCATGAGTATCTTACATTTTCCTTTCTACCATCATCACTTTCTCATTCATTGTGGACTCAACATTAGATAGAATTTTAGCTATCTCCTTATACCTATCTCTTTTTATTTCCCTTATAATATATTTTATACTGTTTCTATTTTTTTCAAAGGGAATAATTTATAAATTTATATTTTTTATTATGTCCAAAAGGGGAGTAATAAAGAAATATATTAAATACTTTAATTAGTATCTTTTTCAATTGAAATTTTTTAAAGTTGTTCAATTGATATTTTTACAGCACAAAGGGGGAGATTCCTAAAATTTCATTAATATGTATCATTCTCATTCCATTGATTTTCTTCATTATTTGTATTCCTTACTTCTTAAATTCATTATTTTTGTTATATGCATAAATTAAGGGGGAGCATAATTTACACACTATACTGGAATTCAAAACAACACACACTTCACTTTATATTGTCCTTCTCAAACTCAAAATAAGTTTGTCAAAATAAAAAAGAGGAAGATTGTTGACCTTAGTAATAATCAATCTTAATTTTAATATTAACAAACTTAATTTTGAGCATTTTAATATGTTTATGTTAAGTGTGTATAAGTTAGGACTCAAATGAAAGCCAAGTCAAAGCTAAGATGAATAGTAAGCTGCGACTGAAGCAAAAGCTTCTATACTGACAAAAAGTTAAAATGAATAATAAGTTATGACTAAAGCAAGAGCTACTATAATGATATAAAGCCAAAGTGAATAGTAGGCTACGACTGAAGCTTTGTTGCTATGGTGACATTCCAACCATCATATTTTTAAATTTAAATATAGAGACATTAAAGACAAAATCAATGGCTCTAATAGCCATAATTTCAGTTGTTCTTCTATATAAACAATTCTTAGAGTTCAATTAAAGGTTTAAGAAACTTGATTATCATTCATTCTCTCTTAAGCAATCAATTAAGCTCTCAAATCTCTTTTTAAATCATTTTTGTATTTGTATAACTCTTGTGAGAGTTAGTGAGTGTTATAATAGATATTCTTATTCTTCTATTTTTGTGTTTAGAAAACAAGAATTAAAATTCTATTCTAAGGGAATTCATTTAAGTATTTAGCCATCAAAACACATGGGATTTGGTTATTTCAGTGAGCCTGGAAAACTCAAGTTGTAAGGCTGAAAGAGTAAGCCTCAAACTCTGATGTAATCTCAATCTTATGAATAAAATTGTGGTCATTGAAAAATCCTAACTTAGGGATAAGTTAGGTGGAGACATAGGATTGTTAAGAATCCAAACTCTGTAAATCCTTATGTTCATTGTTATTCCTACTCTATTCTCTTTCAATTTTTTTTCATCCCTTAAATTCATTTTAAATTTTCTAAAATCCTTCATTAGCCTTATTCACTACCCCCCCCCCCTCTAAGGCACTTTCAATATATCTTAAGAAAGTCTTTCTCAAGAAAAGTTAGAGATTATGTACAGACAAACCACAAAAGAAGAAACAACATATACTTAATACAAACCCTAAGTATTCTTGCAAGACATTTAATTAGAAAAAGTTTGTAAAGGTCTATTGAGAGGGCATCTTACATCTAACCAAATCCAAGAAAGAAGGTGATTGGTGAATCTTTGGTGTTTCAAGCTTGAGGTTGAACATTTAGGAGGCAAAGCATTTTATTCAAGAGTTTAACCAAAGAATCTAAAGCTTGTAGAATACTTATGGTCTACATCAAACTTAAGAGTTCATAAGTATTTCTAAACTTAGAATTCCTAGGTTCATGCTTGTATGTGTTGAATTTTATTTAGCTATGCGTAAAATGCAAATTGGATCTATATGAGTGGAAATCTTCATGTGATGAAGGGTTATGTAAGTGAAATTTTTGAAATTTCACCCTATTCAAGGCTTGTGGTCATTATGATAGGTTTGGCTTTATATTTTCATGCTTTTAATTAACTCACTACTAAAATGCCTTATTTATCACAGGAGAAGATTCATTGGGATCTACTTTTTAGAGCTAAAGTAATCACATCTTTAAGAGAGCTTAAGGACCCGATGACTATGAGTTCTACCATTTGAGGAGATCCACTATGAATAGAAGGGAATTACCCAAACAAGATGATGATAAAGATGATAATGAAGAGGAAGAAGAGCGAGGAGGAAAAAGTGGTAGCAGCTCAATCATCCAATACAAGATGGAGTCAAGTCCTTGAAAAGTTGGAAGCCTTACAATGGTTACCAAATTCCAAAGCCTTGAGAAGTCAATGGATGAAAAATACAATGATTTGAATGATAGGATCATATTGATATGGAGTTGTATTACCACCACTTTAAGCTTCAAGAATATTTTAAGGACATAGGACATGATCTCCCATCCCCATCCTCTCAAAGGCCCATTACACCACCTCCGGACTCTCCATCACATAGGGAGCAAAATTTTATTTTCCCTATTTTCTTTTTCTTTTTTCATATTTACATTTATTTATTTGTTTATTTTATTTACATTTTTGATAATGTTTGTGCATATTCAAGTTAATCATTGTATTTGGTTTTGCATTCTTAGGATCTTTAGGTTGTCCACTATAATATCCTGAGTTTTTAAATATTTTTATATTGCATCGGGATATGCAGTGTTAATAATTTTTGTATATATTTATGATATTTTATGAGTTTGTTGTTTGTTTAAAGCTAATTTTAATTATTTTATATTATTTTAAGTACTTTACATAAAATTTTCCCGAGAATTATATTTTTGAAAAAATTGACACGTAAATAATTTAATATTAATTATTTTGACTAGTTTTATGAATTTGCATGAACTCATACATAATTTTTAAGTGCTAAAATAAAATGTATATATGTGTATTTATTTAAATTAATTAGGATTTCATTAATTACCTTAATTTTTATTATTTAGTTTTAATATTAATTAATTAATTTTAAGTTTATAAATTACTAAATATAATAAAATATTTATGTGGTGAAAATTATTTGTGTGTGGGAATATATATAATATTATAATATAAGTGTGGATATATATATATATATATACATTTATACATAATTTATTATCAAAATTATAAAGTTTGCATTATTTACGAAAATGCCATTGTCTCCTTCATCTTTTCCTCCCAAACGGTTTCCACCATTTCCAGCCATTTCCAGCTGATTTCTTTGCTGTCACTATGCCTCTCATCCTTCCTCCTCCACCTCCAGCCATTTCCACCACCTGAAGCTCCCTTTTCCAATGTGTTTTGGCCGGATTTTTCTAGGAGGCTGAAAATTGAAGTCAACTCTGATCAAGCCATTTCCGGCCACCAGATTCGACACCACCAGTCTCTATCTTCTCCTTGAGCTCCAGTGACTATGATTCCAAGCTTTGTTTCACTTGATTTGGTCTAGATTTGCTTAGGTTTCAATTTCTTCATTTTAACCATTTAGGGTTTAAAATATTTTTTAGCTTCAATTTGATTGATTCATTAAAAATTCCTTCACAAACTTTGTTCGTGGAAGCATAATCTACATGCTGTAATTTTTTTAGAATTTTTGGAATTTATTTTTGTGAATTTTTTATTATTTTATTAATATTTTCTAATTTTTGAAAATTAATTAATTAAATTATAAAATTATGTTTTATGGTGATTATAGGTGTTGAAATGAATTATATAAATTTATTTTTAATTTTTGTGAATTTTTATATATTTATTTGGAATTTATTTAGTTTATGTAATTTTGAAAAATAGGGTTAAGTATGTGTTTAATTGAAATAAATTGGTTAAATGAGTATTTTTATTGATATTATTGAAATATATATTGAGATAATTAATTTTTAGTAATTATATTATTTTTGGTGAATTTTTGGATTATTTTAGTAAATTTATATATATAGGGGTATTTTGGTAATTTTATACTAAATTGGCTAAAAATGTAATTAAATTGGTTTTAATAGTTATTTAGGGTATAAAAATAATTTCTACAAATTATTAGTATTTCTAACTAATTAAAACTATTTTTCATAAATTATTTTCAAATTATATATATATAATGTACGATTTTTCTAAATAAATGAGTTTTTATCGGTTTTTAATAAGTTTTAGGGTTAATTATGTAATTTGGAATTATAAAATGTATTTTTATTATATAAGGGCATTTTCAGTATTTTATAATTATTCTGTGAATTGTGAACCTCAGTCGGTGAATTGTAGTTTGGAGTCCGACCGAGGGATTGTGGTTGTGAATTTGGTGTTATTCCGAAATGTGTTTTCTTTGTAGGACTAGCTCTACTCTTTGAGTAGAGAGATGTTCGTTTTACAGGGGAGGTTCTACCGAATTTTTGGTAGAATTCTCGTAAAACGTGATGTCCGGTCAAATCCCTATTCTAATTCTGTGTCTAAAATTCTAGATCAAGTGTTTAGAATTTCTGTTAAATTTATTCGGATTCATGTTATCATTTGTTTGTTTAGTTGCGCCGAGATTGAGGCCTAACGGATTAGGCCCACCGAGTTTGTCTCGTGGAGCACTAACATGTGAGTTATTATACTGTATATATATGCATTGCATATAGGATGCATGACTTAGGATTTTTCATTTTCATTATATGTTTAAACAGTAATTTAATTATAATATGATTTGGTATATTTTCGGTTTATTTTTAGTATATCTTGGTATATAAATGTTTGTATATATTCTATATATATTTAATATATCACTTGTATATTTAGAGTTTATTTTTGATATATGTATGTTAGATATTTAGGTTTATGTTTGTTATAATTTAATATCTATACATGATTTAAATGTACATCAAACCATAATTATTTTATTAAATGATTAGTATAATTTAGGTTTATCCTTAAATAATTGCATGCTATATTATAAACCTACACTTAAATTATTTTTAAGTTTTTTTTTTGTATATTTTTTATATATTTCCAAATAAATACATGTTTTATTATTAAATTAAACCTAACACATTAGTGGTATATTTAGGGTTTATTTTTGATATATGCATGCTAGATAATTAGGTTTATTTTTAGTATATTTGTGAATATATGTTAAACCTAAACACATATTTAAATGAACATTTATACATAAATGTTTTATTAAATGATTTGTGTACTTAGGGCATATCTTTTGTATATTTAAGTATATTTTTAAGAAAATGCATGTTATATTATTGTTACTCATTTAAATTGTTTTTAACCATATTAATGATTTATCTTTAGTTTATTTCATATTTTATTTGACTTATATATACCCGAAATATACTGGCTATATTTTAGGTATATTTTTGGTATATATATATGGTTGATTTTATTATTATGAATATCGTTCCACATTAATTATTTTCAGAATAAATGATTTATTCTAAGTGAAGGATATCAATAGAATGTGCTTCCTAGTGGGCAACACTAGGGCCGTGTATGTACCGGTGCAAAAGAATAGGGTTGAGTGAGAGTTAATTTTGGGTGATTATAATTGATTTAATTGATTTGACTAAGATTAATGGTATGTTAGATAGTGTGATTGTGGGCCAATCACACTGACAGTCAGACTACTGGAGCTCGGTTGACTTAGTGTCTCAGGGCCAGTCTACTGTCCATAAGTGGATTAAATGATCTATTGGGTTGATTGAGATGTGAGGTGATAGATAGTGTGATTGCTGGAGCTCGGTTGACCAAGTGTCTCGGGGCCAATCACATTGATAGTCAAACTGCTGGAGCTCGGTCAACTTAGTGTCTCAGGGCCAGTCTGTTGTCCAGTTTGGAATAGGTGTTTTATTTGGAATGAAATGAGCCTGTATGGCTAGAGTGATGATGGGGTTGATTGGGTATTGCTATTATTAGGGTTATGTGGATCCTTCATGAATTAAAACAAAAGTTTTCTGCAATTTGTATATTTATATAAGCAGAGTTTGGCATTCGTGTGAAATGTATATATATATATATATATATATATATATATAAGAATGCCTGATTGTTATGGTTTAGATTGCATGTATATATAGTATAATAATTCACTCAGTGAGGTCTAACCCCTCTCAATTATTTTTTTTCAGGAGATCCCATATCATCAGACCTTAGTTGTAAAGTTCCTCACCGGTGTTCTTCAGTCTCGGCCATTTTATGCAAATGTATATTTTGAATTATAATTTGTATTCTAAAAACTACAGTAGTAGTGTTATTGTATCGGAAGAGTATTATATTATTTTGATATTGTACACTCTGAAATATGGTATTTGAAACTGTACGACTATGTATTCATTGATGAAAGGATTTGGAGTATTTATTTTATATATTGATTTGAAAATTTTTAATTTTGTTGTACTTTTTAATTATTTATTTCATGATTTTATTTTTTTGAAGGCTTGTTATGGGTTCCGGATTCGAAAGAATTCCCGTTCCCTAGCGCCGGTCATGACTCCTAGTTTGGGTCGTGACATCCACCACACATTAAGGACAATGTGTCATGTATAAGGTAAAGCATTTTTACATTTTCATTTCGGTATATCATGTATATATTTTGGGTATATAACATGCATCTCATTTCATTTATTTTGGGTACATGCATTTATGTAAATTTATCCCAACTAAAATGCTTGAAACTTTAAATTTTTGCACATTTATCATTATTATGAGCATTGTGTATGTTTTAGGCTTCATTGAGCCTATATTATTTAATATTTCATTAATGGTTAGCTTGAGCTCTTTTATGTTTTTCAACAACTTGAGTTGAGAATTTTTTTTTAGCTTTTAATCAATCTAATGCGTGTTGTTGTTTATTTGATCATGATCATGAGTTGATGTTTTGGGAATTAGTATGGTGAATGAATCAAACTTCTTTCTAAGGTTGCTTTTGGTTGTATGTGAAAGGAGATGTCTATTTGTGTGAAATTTGTTTTATTAGTAAAGAATTTTATTTTGTTTTTATGTCTTAAGTGATTTTATTTTATGAGTTTCTTAGTCTTAATTTTAACATATGTGTTTTTAGGTTGGTTGGACTATTGGTGAAAGAATTTGGATGAGAAATTACATTTTGGGTAAAAAGAACTAGCTTTGGTCATAGGAAAGTAAATATCACAACATTTGAAAGTGGGATCAGTATGAAGTCAAGGCTACCATTGCAGCTCATTCTATGGTCGTAGGTGAGAGAAGTAGCCATAATTGTCACCAATGGTAATATGGTCACAACCTAAGCTGTGACCATAGCTGAAAAGGAGCTCTAAAGGGGTCTTGACGGCTGCTACCATTACAGCTTTATTGCGGTCACATCCCTTTGATGAATTAATTTTAATGATTTGGCATTGGCTTATTTTGAGGGTAACATGTCTACCCTTCAAATGGCTATAAATACACCACTTTAGGATCGATTTTAAGAGAAGAAAAACACCAAAAAGGTATAAGAATTAAAGAAGAACTCAAGAGATATCAAGAGTTGAAGAATTAAAAAATAATAATTCCTAGTTTTATTTTCTTCTCTCTTCTCTACTCTTGTAATTGTTATGGATTATTTTTATTACTATATGGGATATTTTTACATTATTATAGGCTAAGTTTCTTTTAGTTAAGAATTGATCATGAATTAGTTTTTCTTTAATTAATGAAATTTATTAGTTAATTACGAGCTATATTTATTATGCTTATTTTGTTTTGATATTTGATCACCATTAGCATAAATTAAAATTAAGGTTTTAGGTTGAGAGATTAAAACCTTAGTGGATCTAAATTGGTTTAAAATGAGAATTGGGGGTTGATGTTCTTAATTGAGAATTATGAATTAAAATTGGTTAATACTTGAGAGAGATTAATCAATAATTTAGAAAGACTCAAGACTTGCAAGATTAAGAGATTCATTAATTAAAGAGAACTAAGGATTGTGAAAGAAAATCAATGTTTAACCGTTGTGTTCATCGTTTGCTCTATAATTTATTTTTATTTATGAAATTCATTTATTTTCTATTTTAATTTTCTTTTTTTTTCATTATTAAAAGCCTTGGACAATAAAAAATTATTAGGTGGTTAGAACTAGTCTTTGAGGGAATAAATTTTTACTACTTCTCTAACACCATGCACTCATGAATTTTTTACAAATAATGTCAAAAATAATCTCTCCTCTTATATAGAAAAAAAATAATAAAAGAATAAAATGTCCTAAGAACCTTGAATTCCTTTTACTTCAATGCCCTAGTAAAAAAATAAGAACTGTTAAGAGAGGAAAGTAAAGCATAAAAATTTAAATACAAAATAAAAAAGGAGAGAGTTTAAATAAAATAAATTTCCACATGCCAAATTGAGAGCTACTTTGGTTAGAGGTTTTTTCATTCAATTGTACTTTTCTTAAGATGTTGATTCATGACTATGTGATTTTTAATGGATAACATGCTTTTCACTTGGTAATTTACATTTCTTGACTTGATTTTTTAACTTTATTTATGAGATCTTTAAGCTTGCTATTAAAAAAAGATTGCAATGTGAGCTTGATGAAAGTTGAATATACACCTTGCTCATTTCATTGATAGTTATTGTTCTTGAGTTTACTTGAGGACAAGTAAAGATTCAAGTGTTGGGGTATTTATTGATGTTAATTACACAGGTTTAGGACTCATTTTATGTTGCTTCAAACTTGCACATCATAAGCATATGGGTCAACAAGTTATATAGAGAGAGTAAAGTATCATTCCCACAAGGATTATGGACTAAGCACCTAATAACTTTAATTTAATATGTTTAAAGCTTGCAAATTAGGTAAGAATACAATAATGAACACACTAAAGAAATAACAGTTAGTAAATGTAAATCAAGCTAAATAAGTAACTATATGATGAAGAAATCAATTAATATTAGGATTATGTTATTGGGGAATGGCATACCATATTATCCTCAGGTCAAATTATAGTTCTAATCAAGTTATTTGCACACCTCAAGTTTCTAAGAATTATTTAATAATCTCTCTCAAGCAATGTTAAACTTTACTAATTACATTAATTAAATCTCAGAATTATAGCTAAATTCTCATCATCACTATGAAAGTAAGTTAACACCAAACACATTAGGCATTAGGTGAGCTTATAGAGGATTGAATAGTATTAAACTCTCTTAAGTTATTGATTATTCAACATGAATTTATGGATATACTA
The DNA here is from genome assembly GCA_947683625.1 of Mallotus nudiflorus. Taxonomy (NCBI): domain Eukaryota; kingdom Viridiplantae; phylum Streptophyta; class Magnoliopsida; order Malpighiales; family Euphorbiaceae; genus Mallotus; species Mallotus nudiflorus. Next base: position 3,029,844 of record CANTUR010000156.1, read on the forward strand.
GATCTACCATTTTTCAATATATATATCTAGACTAAGGTTGTATTTGCCCATAACACAACACATAACAAGGAATTAAACATAATATGCATTAACTAATAAAGGATCTATAAAATAAACTTGATTCAAATGGGTTTCCAAAATCCCAATAACATAAATAAACATAGCCAAACATAGCTCTAAAATCTATTATCCAATATTCAATAACAACCCAAGATAATATCAAATTAATAATCACAAGAGAAAGAGAAAGAAAATATTATCAAGAAGCTTGTGGGTCTTCAATGTAGGCTATTTTTCCTCTTAGCTTCTTTTCCTCAACTTATTTTTCTCTGATTTTATCCTTTCTCTCTCTTTGTTATTATGGGTTCTTCTTTCTGGATTGATTCCCTTCTTAATGATATCCTCCAAATTGTGGTCCTTGTCCTTTTATAGCCTCATTAAAATGTCCCTTCACCTCCCCTTATTTTTCTCTTTTAAAAACATCTACCTCAGCATGTTCTGTGCTGAAAATGAACTTTCTATGATTATAGGTCAAATTACAATCATGAAAGAGGGGCATTTGGAGAAGGGGTGGCGATCATGGAAATGTTGTGCTTGCCACAAAGAGTTTAGGCTATCAGGAACCTATGATCTTAGATTATATTCCAATCGTATAAGGGCCTTAACCTGGGAATTCATGAAGCTTCAATCAATTTGTGACCATGCTTCCATCTACAATCACAATAGTATGTAGGATATGCTCCTCTATTTTGATTCTCCTTCTTTTTCCTCTTAAACACTACCAAACACCTGTATACTTCTTTTTCCCTATAAAAAAACAAAATATAAAAGTATGTACTCCTATATGATAGCCTATACTAAATGCTACCTAAAATGAATGAATGAATGCTAAAATGTGTCCTAATTCTATATGTAACTTAGCATTAACTTTTGAGGTTGCATTTACCTTAGTTAATTAGTAGGAAAGGATACTTTTATATTTTAATTTTATTTTTCAGGAAAAAGTAAACTTGAAGGTGGATGGTGTGAACTTGAGCAAAAACCAAAGCAAGGGAATAAAGTTGGAGCTCTGTCATAGTTGCAGCTTGATGCATAATCGCTGAATGAGCAATGCAAGGCTAAGCATGATCAATGTTAAGGTTTTATAGTGAGCACAGGAATATGCAAGCCTAGAGTTATGATGCCTAAACCTTCTCTGGTGAGCGTGGTAAGGTAGCAAGTGTCACTCCTTCATAGTAGGCCCCTCTGTCGTGATCATGGCTTGATGAACGATCATGAGCAACTCGATTCTAGCTAAGGGACATGTTGATTTGTGCTTTAAAAGAGAAAATCTAAGGGAATGTGAAAAAACATTCTATCAGGGCATATAAAAGGACTAGAGCATGAATTTTAAAGAGAGATCTCAATTTCAAGATCTTACAACCAGTACAATTATGTATGTTATTTTTATGCATATTTTGAATTGATTTTCATTAAATTTGAATAATTTGGGTAGAATATAAGTTTAAATAGGAAATATCTTAGTGTTAGTGTTTAATTAGGATTTTATTATTTAAAACATATTTTAAGGAGTTTTTGTATAATATTAATTTATTTTCGCTTTTTGTAGTTAAGTCTAAAGAGAAAATTCAAAAAGGATGAGGATTTATGTCAACAAAACATTTCAACATGGCTTGTGCTAAGCCATGAACCAAGCCATGCAATTATTTATAAGCTAAAAGAAAAGAAAACATTTTAACATGACATGCAACATGGCTTGTCAATACTGTGTCACACAAGGAACTGAGCAAAGTGAAAAGACACGCCTTCTCCAAGCCATGTGCCAAGCTGTGTTGTTATCTACCAAGTAAAGAAAAAAGAAAATAAGACAACATGACATGTGTCATGGTGTGCCTCAAGCCATATGCATTTCCCATGTAATATGACATAACATATAACATGGCTTGTACAAGCCATGTCAAAAATAAAAATGGGCAAAGAAAGATGACATGCCTTCATGAAGCCGTGTGACAATCTACAAATTCAAAAGAATATAAGATAATGCAACATGCCTTCATCATGCCATGTCTTAAGCCAGGTGCTTTTTCAGATCTTAATTTGTAATATAACACAAGATGTGACATGACTTGTTCAAGCCATGTCAAATAAAAAGTGGTTCCCTTACCTGAAAAGGAAGAGGATTTTAAGGGTTTTCAAATCCTTTATTTGGTGGACCCTATAAAAGGAGGATTAAAAGAAGCTAGAAATCATCTTTGATCATTGATTGGCAGCCATAAACCAGCACTAAACGAAGATTGAAGAAGATTTGTGCAACAAATTTAAGAGTTTATTTTTATTGATTCTTCGTCTTTCATCCTTAATCGTGTTTGTGTTTTTCACCATAACCATGTATGGCTAATTTTTTTTTAGGGTTTAGGTTAGGAGTGGCTATTCTATGATGTGATTGAACATAAGTTTTTATTTATTTAATTTGATTTTCAGTTAATTCTATGAGTTGCATTTAATGTATATTTTCATTCTTAGCCAGCTTGTTTGCATGTTTATAGGTAGATTCACCAATGAGAGTTATGGAATTTATCAGCTTCTTAACCATGAGAGTAGGTTAAATTTTAATCCTTACATGCTTAAATGAACTCAAGAGAGTCTTTAGGTATTTTAGAATAATTACCCTTAACTGAGTGAATGTCTTTTGTGTGTTAATGTGTTCATTGTAGGATTAGAATATTAGTGAAACTAAACCTATACTTTAAGCTTTTTATCATTTGATTCCAATTTAATTCTTTTGCTTTGTTTATATTAAATTTCCAATATCATTTTATTTAATTTACTAGTTGAGGACATAAGTAAAAATATTAGTACTTAATATACATTTTTTATGGGAATGTCAACTCTTTATACTGTAATCATAATCTGTGTGCTTGTAGGTTTTGAATGCAACATACAAATAAGAGAGAGAAGAAAGAGGAGAAAAAGAAGTTTGGAAAGAAGGAAACCTATTAACCTTAGCAAGATAAGCAATCTTGATTTTGATATTAACAAACTTAATTTTGAGCAACTAATGTGTTTACTTTAAGTGTGTATACGTTAGGGAAAATTTTGAAGTCAAAATAATATTGAAATATCAAAGAAAAATGATTTTGAAAAGTCATTACAAGAATTATCTCAACCAGAATAATCGAAGGGACTAAATTGCACAAAAAGTTACAATTTTGGGTGAAGTCTTGAGCGGGACCAAAGTAGTCCCGAGTGGGACCAAAGAGAATAAAAATTTGCCAAAATAGTAATAGCCATCCCAAGTGCATGTCCTAATCGGGACGTTGCTCGTTATAAGGGAGTCCCGATCAGGACATGCCCATCCCAATCAGGGTCAAGGTAGAATTTCAAATATAACAACTCGAAATAACTATTTGAAGATAGTCCCAATTGCTGAGGATATAGTCCCAATTGCTGAGGATATCTCGATCGAGACATGATAAAATGTAGCTCAAAAGTCTAATTTTTCATTCAAATGAACTTGCACAATAATGGGAATGAAATCATTGCTTCCAATAGCTATAATTGGATTGCTCAAGTATAAATAAGATCTTTGAAGATTATTTTAATGTTGAAAAACTTGCTTATTCATTATTTTCATTCAAGCATTCAATTAAAAACTCTAAAAATTTCATTAAAACATTTATTGTAATTGTGTAACTCTTGTGAGAGTTGGTTGTGTATTAGAAATAGAATTTCTCTTCACCTTAAATCTTAGGATAGATTAGAAGGGAAGTGAGATTTATTTTTAAGCGAATTGGTTTAAGTGTTGTCCATCAAAACACTTGGGATTTGGTTTTTGAGTGAGCCTTGAAAACTCAAGTTGTAATGTTGTAAGAGTGAGCCATAAAACTCTTGTGTAATCTCAATCTTATGAATAAAATTGTGGGTGATTAAAAATCCTAACTTAGGGATAAGTTAGTGAAAATGGGGGGGTTTAGCGTGTGTCCAAGATTTTAGCAACCACGACTCTGTTGAGGCTCAAGGCCTTAAAGAACACACTAACCACTGTCACAAAGACATGGCGTGGAGATGAGGAGTCACCACCCAGGGTAATAACTAGGACAAATTGAAAACGTGGTACTCAATTCATTAAAAGAAAGCTAGCACCATAACCAGGAGATTCTGGATATGGAATACTAACTTCTCCGAGTCTCGTGTTCATTTAGAATAATTTTATCAATGTTTCTTTCATCCTCTAATTACATGCAATTTTATTAAACCCTATTTGACATCCATCTAACCCTAGGCATCTAGTCAATAAAATTACATATAAAAAATGCACTCAAGATTGCGTTATCCCTAAATCTAAACTATGTTAATTTTATTAAAAGGTTAGCTAGATTTACATTTTATTTATAAGTGTGAAATGGACTAAATGTGGGCCTACATTTTTATTAATTAGTGAGCCTAGATCTGTTTATTTTAATTTGTCTAAGAAATGGGCTTAAGTCTATTCAATTTTAAAGGAAAATTAAATTAATGAGCCTAAGTTTAACTTGGTTTTATTTTAAGTGAAATGTGGGCCTAAGTCTATTTATTTTTAAAGAAATGAAATTAAGTGGGCTAAGCTAAGTCTAAACAAGTTTTAATTAATTAAGTGGGCCTAAAATCTAATTAACCCAATGGGCCTAAATTGATTTTAATTATCTAAAGTTTTAAACCATTTTTAAGCATATTTATTTAAATGGGTTAGACTTAAAAGTGGGCTTAAGGCCCAAAAACATAACAAAACATCACAAAATCAAATCAAAATACATTCACATATGATTTCTAAAAAAACCTAATTTAATTACATATAAACCCTAATTAACTAAAACCACCATTAATTTTAATTAATTTTACCCAGTGAACCTAGTTTTACTAATTATTTTTAAAGTGCAGAAAATTAAATCTTTTACTATTCCCACTACTAGGGCTATTACAAACTACGTACAAAATTTAAATAATTATACACCATGAATTAAAATAACTACAAAGAATACATAAATGCAAAATAAAGATTAAAATCCTAAGAACTATTAAAAAATAGTACAGGTTCATCCATAGCATTCCATGGATCTTCTATTCAATTAAACACAGGTGGTATCCTCCTCCTCAATCCACATACAGACATCAAAAAAAAAATAAGCACATTAGTAATGAAATCAAATAATAAAAAAAACAAATAAAAGAAAAAGCATAAATAAAAAATAATAGAAAAGAGTAAAAAATGAAATAGAAAATAACATTAAATATTTAGATGCTATGCAAATGCCATTTTTTTAGCACCTCAAATTAGATTATCCCCATTGAAATTGAAGTATTGTTGATTCTAGGCTGGGATTTGATTGCTTTCGAAAACTTCAGTATCCAAAATTAGGGTTTTTTATGCTCGTAGTCTCTTTGTTTTTTCTTTCATCTTTTTCTCAGTGTGTGTCTTTGTCTCTCCATGAGTCTCTCACAATGAGTAAAAATCCTCTCCTTGAGGCAGAAAAAAAAAGTCCTCCTTCACACGCATGCAGACTCTGCTTTTAAATGTGGAGTTTCCTTGTGTACTAACTTCCTCCTTCGGAGGAACAGACTCATCTCATATGATCTGATGATAGCGTCTGGTTTTGATTTCAAAAACTTACGCATTTAAAAACCTTATCAGATAATAATAAAGATAAAATTGAATTTTCAACCAATCAAAACACTAAAAAATTGATAAAAATATGTGAAAAATAAAAAAAATAGGACTTTTATGCATCAGCATTGCCTAATGCTGATCAGCATTGTGTGATGCCGGTCGGCATTACACCAATGTCGATCCTAACGATGCATACTATATTCCTTGTGGGACATCTAGTGATGATAAATTGAAAACTTGCTATAGTTCTTATGGAACATCTAGCAATGATGCACACTATATTCCCTATGGGACGTCTAGGGATGATAAATTGAAAAGTTGCTATAGTTCCTGTGGAACGTCTAGCAATGATGAATTTTGTTATATTCCATGTGGGACATCTAATGATGCACACTATATTCCTTGTGGGACGTCTAGTGATGATAAATTGAAAACTTTTTGTAGTTCCCGTGGAACGTCTAGCAATGATGCACACTATATTCCTTGTGGGACGTCTAGTGATTTTGAATTGAAAATCTGCTATAGTTCCCATGGAATGTCTAGTATTGATGAATTTCATTATATTACCTGTGGGACATCTAACTATGCACACTATATTCCCTGTGGGATGTTTAGTGATGATAAATTGAAAACTTGCTATAGTTCTTGTGGAACACCTAGCAATGATGAACACTATATTCCCTATAGGACGTCTAGTGATGTTAAATTGAAAATCTACTGTAGTTCCCATGGAACATCTAGCATTTATGAATTTGAAAGTTTATGTCATAACTGCTATGCAGTACATAACAGAATAAAGGTTATGACTACTGTGCAACACATAACATAATCATTTAAAATTCATATCATAGCTATTGTGCAGCATATGAATCCTTTGATTGAAATTGTGCATGTAAAATGCAAAAAAATGAATTTTGTAATCTTGTTATGTATTCTGTACTTGATACAAAACTCAAGATCACATATTGATTATGCAGTTTTAATAATTCAATGAATTATTAATTTGATGAATGTCATGATTTAATTAGGAATATGTTCCTAATCAAAATGCAATTATGGACCAAATTGCAAGAAAGAAAATATGAATAAAAAGTAAATAAATTGAAAGGATCAAAATGGATATTTTCCATTTTATATACCCTTCCCATTCCTTTTGTCAATAACTTATCTTCTCTTCCTATTCTTTTTTTTTCTTTTTTCCTTTCCAATTGATTCACATTTTTCTTTTCTTGATTTATTCACTGTTTGTCATCAGATTTGCAATCTGTTTGATCCTATGGCTTCCTTATCACACAGATAATATGAAGGAGTTGAGACTTTGAAATGTTAGAGGATTCTACCTCCTTGTTTTCCTCAGAATGATCTTGGACTTCGAGAAGACTTATTTATCTTTCCTTTGACTCATCTTCGTACCCATAGGTGCAGAGATATGGGTAATGAGGTAACTTTTCTTACTTCTATTTATTTCTACAAAAATATCACCTGTACAATTAGCAATCAGAGTTAGTTTCAAAGTAGAGATTGAAATGTACATTAGCTAGAAATTAACATGAAAATGCATGATAAATTGAAATTAAACTCTGAAAATATGAAATGTAGCTCCTGGGTTATCTGTATGATGGATCGGATGTTTGGAATTCCAGTTGGAAATCCAAATTTCTGAATGGCTCGGCTAATGCTGATTGGCATTCTAGATTGTCGATCGGCAATCTACATTGCCGATCAATTTTTTTTAAACTTGTCAATTAATTAATTAATTAACTAATCAAATCCTTTAAGCTAAATTCTTTTATTAATTAATGATTATTTTAAAATTGAACTAGCATTCGATGAAGTTCACTAGCTGTTTCAATCTAGCTCAGGAATTATTTCATGGATTGCCAGAGCAGGTGACACGTTTGATTTGGGCCTCCAGATTCAGGCATTTTATTGCTGCACTTCCGACTATTCGAGGTCGATCTGACCATTTCTCTTTGTTCACTTTGATCGATCGATCGATGGATACTACCCACACTTTCCATACTCATGTGGGTGAGCTGACTATTTCGCCTATGAGTTTTTCTGCTATCACTGGGATTTCCTTTGGAGGATCCCTAGTTCCATTTAATGTCAGCTATTGTAGTCTTCCAGAGCATGCACGGAGTCAGTACGTGCAAGATTTGATTGGGTTTGCTCTAGCGTGGAAGAATCGAAAGAATGTTATTCTTTCATCCTTAATTGAGGGATTTAGACACCTTCCTATTTCTACTCCTCGTCAGATTATCCATAAGGTGAGGTGTTTCCTTTTAATATTATTAAGCACGACCCTTTTTGTGAGACCAGTCATAAGGTCAGTATTGCTCTGTTGGGTCCTCTTCACTACTTAGATCGAGTTACCACACTAGATTAGGGATCTACTACACTTGCTTATATTTATTACAGACTTGACACTATCTGTAGAGGTGCTATCACAATGTGTGGCTTTTGGCATGTCTTGCATGTATGTTCTCCTTCCTTTGATCTTTATAGTCTTGCCTTTCTTTGCCTTTTCCTGATATGTTTTCTTTCTTCTAGATCTAGAGCATAGAGATTGGGCTGATTCAAGGCTTTGACACTATCAGTTCTGATAGGACCTTTCCTCTTATGATGAGATGGGGTTCTTCCCGTCTTGCTAGTAACATGAATACTTTGTAGACGTATCGTGATCAACTAAACACTGTTGAGTGGCCCCTGGTAAAAAAAATGAAATCATTAGTATGTTATAGTTTAATAGAGGTTAGACTTAATTTACATAAATTACAGATAAACTCTGATTAGTTGGTGTGTGCTGAGAACATCCAGCGATATGATTTCATGGTAGCTGCAGTTTTCCTTGAGCCTTTGAGGATCCTACTCTCTGGTTATGGCTATTTGATGTGGTATTTAGGGGAGCGAGTATATCGTTGGTCTTCTAGGCCTTCTCAACATTGCATTCCATCTGATGTCCCTTCCTCTATGCTCCACAGCTCACATCTTACAGGTTCAGAGCTGAGGGATGCACTACAGGGTATGTTGCCTCAGATTTTCTTAAGCGTTCTCGACAAGTCTATGTTCTACTAGACTCTCGCCGTTCATGCTCCAATTGAGTAGCAAATGCAATTTAGTGATGCTCAGCTTCCTAGCTTTTGTCCACTATATGCTTCTCATATAAGTCTGTTTGACTTATTTCTTATATAGATCTATACACTTGACATTTATATTAGTAAAAATTTTACAAAACAGGTTCCCCGGACACAAGCAAAGTATCTATACGGATTTGCCTTGTCTCAAAGATTATTCACGATGCAAGTTATAAATAGTTGGCGGGTAAGCATCTACACTGAGAAAATGCAAAATGTATGCATGTAATGGAAATGATATGATGTTTTCTATGTATGTAGAGCTATTCCAACAGTCTAGAGTGGGAGAATGAGATGCTTTATTGGCAGCTTGCAGACTTTGGGCATTGGGACTTCATCTGCCAAACCTCCAAACACTTATCATCATGATGACCCTACCAGAGGATGGAGCCCATGGCCTAATACCAGAGCTTGAGATGAGTGATTTAGAGTTTTTTTATTCCTAACTTTCTGCATGTCTATATCTGACTACTCTCTATTGTACTGATGTTTTTTTTCTTGTACTGTCTCGAACACTGTTAGATAGAACTGAAATAATTTTTGCATCTTAATGGATTTTTTTTTTTGCCTAAGCCGCCCTTTCGGGTTTTCAACTTAGCGAGCTTGCCTAACTTTTTCCTAAGTCACCCTTTCTGGTTTTCAACTTAACGGGCCCTTTTTTTTATTATTCTTATATCTTTGCTTAAGCTACCCTTTCGAGTTTTCAACTTAGTGGCTTGCCCTAACTTTTTCCTAAATCGCCCTTTCAGGTTTTCAACTTAGCAAGCTTGCTCGAACTTTTGCCTAAGCCACCCTTTCAGGTTTTCAACTTAGCAGGCCCTTTTTTTATTATTCTTATATCTATTTTTTTAGATTTGGTTACAGTAAAAGCTAAGCTTGCTTACTGTACCACTCAGTCCTTTGACTTATCAACCACATCAGCTACAATCTCATCCTTTGAAAATGAAGGACAAACATTCTATGGAACAATGGGTTGACTGGTTAAAGAAGATTTTAGATGTTGAGATCACATGGGTCTACCCTTGGTGGAGATTAAAGTTCATGACTATTGAGTTGTATGATCATTGTATTCCTATTCCAAGGCTACACTTCTCTACCTTCCCTTTATGCCTTTGTCGTCAATATGGTCGCCCTCAGTTCATCGTTACTGTTCTGACTAACTTTGAAGGCTTTCCTTTGAGAAAGGATTCTTTGGATAAGATTAGGAGTTTGTGGCGTTATAGAGCCCTTGAACGGAACATACACTTGGATGCTGATGTTACTACTGATGATGATTACAAAACTTAGGTTGTTATCCAAAAGACAGAACCACCAGAATTTGCTAGGTACAAGAGAACTCAAATTTTGTATGATGAGTCACAAAGGAAGAAACAAAGACATCACTAGATAGAATGGTCTTATAGAGCTAGTCTTAGGCTTTCTTATGTTTTGTTATCCCTTCAAGTACTTATGCTTTATAATAAAGAAGGATATGCATGTTAGTGATATGCACTAGGTCAATCATTTGTGATTATGTATTGACTTTCTTATTTTATTAATAAAGAGGTATTTCATTGTCATTTGATTTTATGATAATTATATGAATGGTTAATTCTTACTAAGGCCATCAAGTATGTGACTTGATAGTAAAACCCTTAAATTAAAATAAGAGTTCTATTCTAATTATCCTTAGCCATTTATTCATTATATATAAATATTAAAGTATTAAGGCTAGTATGAAGTTGACTGATGGTTATGTTTGACTAATCATGAATATGAGATATTAAGTCAACTCATAGGTACATGATGAGAGATCATGTACTGGATTGACCCACTATGAAAATACTACATAGATTATTGTCATAAGTATTTCTCATCATAGTAATTTTATTTTGGTCCTTTGACCTTGAAATCATCATTGATTTCTACATAACTATTTTATGTTTTGACATATTCTAACATTGTCTTTAACCGGATGATTAAATAGGATGTTATTGGATATGAAATTAGTTATGTGAGGAATGTGAGTGATTTAGAAGGGATTTATTCCTCATTAATATAAGAAAGATATCTAAGGGCCATTTGATGAGATAGACTAAAGGAAAATGCATGGCCATGCTGAAATGAATTGATAAAGAGTTATCATTTTTAGTCTACTTGGAATCAAGTCATAATATTGAACTATATAAGGATGACATTCTATGCCTTATGTTCAATTAAGATATCATGTGATAAAGGGACGATAAAATTCATTGTAATTAGGTTATGTCGGATTATTGACTTCACATGACTTAGGTAGTCATAATGTCTTGCTAGAGGCCACTTATGACTTGTAGGCCTAAATAGAGGTTTAGGCCCACTACTAATGTTATGTGAACCTACAAGGTCACATACTTATAACAAGCCCAAAACGAATATGGGTTTAATAAGCCCAAAATAAACTCTGTGGAAATAAATCATTAAAGTATTTTATTTATTTATTTATTTATTTAAGATAAATGTTATTTTAAATAAATAAATAAGATATTATTTTTTATTTTTTTTAAACAAAATCATAATATAATAAATGAAAATTACTAAAAGGTCATTGGTAGGTGAAACCTTAATTTGGAGCCTATAAATATGTTATATTCTCTAAGGTTTCACACACTTGTTTTTCCTGCCTCCAAATTCGTTTTGTTTCTTCTTAGAAAACAAAAACAGAGTTTTTCTTTTATTCTTGATTTGTGAGACAATCAAGGAGGTTACTAGCACACACACTCCAATTCGTTTTGTGAAGGGTTGTTCGTGTGGATACCTATAACGGACGCATCCTTTTGGAGACATCTTGATCTGAACAACCAAAGCAAAAAGGCTTGAGGTAAGGTGTCACCGGTGTGAACCTCCTCTCATCCTTCTAGAAAATCTTGCCTCTTCTGCATTTTGGTGCGATTCTTGAAATCCTATATTTAATCAAGTAGTCGAATTACATGGATCGAGGTTTGGGAACGTGATAAATTTTTAATTTTTTCGCTGCATTTGTATCACGAATCCCAACAATGCAAAGTTTAACAAAACTTCAATTTCAATTTCATTCATTAATTAGGGCCAAAATGAGTACATTTAATACATCACATGACATAACTCCTGTTGTCAGCTAGTTCTCACAGATTTTCTAACTGAATATTTTTTGCTCAAATTTTATTTCCCTAATTTTTGCCTGACTAGCCCTTTACGGGTTTTCTAATCAGTAGGACAATTCTCTTTTTATTTATTTCCTTAACTTTTGATTGTCAGCCCTTTGCGGGTTTTTTGAACAATGGGAATGTCCTAAGTTTTTCCTGACTAGCCTTTTCAAGTTTCTAGCCAGCAAACTTTATTTTCTTTATTCTACTTTTATTCAAAATTTTTTACAGGTAGTACTTCTTGAGGCGATCCAGATTAATAGGTTCTATAAACTCATTTCCTTCAAGATATGATATCTTAGCAGCTCGTGTAGGTAAGACCGATTTGACCAAGTACAGTCCTTCCCAATTCAGTCTAAATTTACCTCTCTGATCGAACACCATAACTCTAGACTATTTCAACACCATATCTCTAGCTTTGATCTTCCTTCTTATTGAACGCCCTTGCTATCCTTCTCTGATATATCTAAGTGTGGAATAAAGCATCCATCCTTTTCTCATCTAGAGATACTAGATGATCATATCTTTTCCAGTGCCCATTCATTCTCAGTTATTTTAGCCTCCATGACTACTCTCAAAGACTTAATCTCAGTTTCTATAGGCAAAACTACCTCATAACCATATACCAATGAGAACGGTGTTTGGCCTGTGGCGGTTCTAACTATAGTCCTATATCCCCATAAGGCAAAAGGAAGATATTCAGGCCAATCCTTGTAGGTTTTAACCATCTTAAAAAGGATTTTCTTGACATTTTTATTAACCGCTTCCACTGCTCCATTAGCTTAAGGGCGATAAGGTGAAGATTTATGGTGCTCAATCCTATACTTTTGTAACAACTCTACTGTTTCTACCTCGTTATCTGTTATAATATAATATGGAACCCTATATCTACAGATAAGGCTCTTTTTGATGAACCGTGCCATTTATTTTTTTGTTAGAGTGTTGAAAGATTATGCCTCTACCCATCTCAAGAAGTAATCGATTGCCACCACTATGTATTTATGCCCATTTAATGTTGTCAGTCTTATTTCTCCTATGATATCAATTCCTTATGCTGTAAAGGGCCAAGGGGATGATAAACTATTGTTAGAGGCATGCGACTAAGATTCCTATGGATCTGACACTAATGGCATTGTCTTACTATCTTGATACAATCCTTTTCCATAGTCATCCAGTAATACCCCTGTCTGAGTATTTTCTTAGCTAGAATTATCCCATTCATATGAGAACCGCAAGCCCTTGCATGAATCTCTTGCATCACCTCTTTAACTTCATCCTTTTTTAGACACCTATGCTGCATCCCGTTCAGCATTCTTTTGTATAATACCCTATCATGACTTGCATAGTCACGTGCAAGAACATTAAGAGCATATCTTTCTTTTGAGACTGCTTCATCTGGATAAATTCCTTTTTTAATGAATATCTGGACATCATAAAACCAAGGCTTTTCTTCAAGCCCCATTTAAACATTCATGATCTGCTCACCCCCATAATACGGTGCTCTAGACTTCATGATCACTAAACGTTTCATGGCCAACCCAGTTGCACTATCCCACATTAAAGAGAGTGTTTCCAGTGCATCTGCCATCTAATTATCATCTCTGGATAGATGGATAAAGAGACATTGGTGAAATTCTTCATTAAGGCTTTCAAATAGTAGATATAAGGCTTCAGCTTTTCCTCTTTTACCTCCCATTCTTCATTAGCCTAATTGATGACTAACATTGAATCCCCAAAAACTAACAAATCTTTCACTCCAACTGCCACAATCGCCTCAATCCTATAGATACATGCTTCATACTCGGCCATATTGTTTGTGACCTTGAAATCTAGTTTCTTTGCCATTGGTATGGTTTCTCATTTTGGTGTAATAAGGATCACTCCCAATCTAGCTCCTTTATTGTTTACAGCTCCATCAAAGTAAAGTTTCCATTCCCGGTGCTCTATAACTGCTAAGTTCTCATCTGGAAACTTCAAATTCCATTGCTCTTCACCTTTAATCGCATTCTAAGCTAAGAATTCTGCTACTGCTCTTCCCTTGATTACCTTTGTAGTAATGTACTATATATCAAATTTAGTTAAGAGTACCAACCATCGAGACATTTTTCCAATTAAAGTCGATGCTTGAAATAAATACCTTAGAAGGTTTATTCTTGAGACAGCTTGAACCCTATAAGATTGAAAATAATGCCTCAATTTCCTCATAGCCCAAATCATTATCAGACATGTCTTCTCTACTAAATCATATTTTTCCTCGTACGGCATAAACTTCTAGATCAAGTAGTACACTGTGTGTTCTATTCCATCTGACCCTTCTTGTGCAAACATTGCCCCCATTGCATGCTCTTCTAAAGCTAAGTACAAAACCAATGGCTTACCCTGTCTAGGTGGTTTCAGAATAGGTGGATTAACAAGATACTCCTTAATCTTATCAAGAGATTTCTAAAAATTATCATTCCACTTAATGAGCTGATCTTTCTTTAAGAGGTTAAAGATAGGGTCACAAATATTAGTGAGTTTTGCAATAAACCTACTAATATACTGCAACCTGCCAAGGAATCCTCTTACTTCTTTCTCCGCCTTTGGTGCCAGCATTTCCTAGATGGCTTTCACTTTATCTAAATCCACTTTAATTCCTTGGCTGCTCACTACATGCTCTAACAGCTTCCTTGAAGTAACCCCAAAAATGCACTTCTTCGGGTTGAGTCTCAGGTTGTACCTCTCAATTCGGGCTAAGAACTTGTCTAAGGCTTCAAAGTGTCATTCTCTTGTCTCTAATTTGACCATCATGTCATCCACATACACTTCAACCTCCTTATGCATCATATCATGAAAAAGTGCAGTAGTGACTCTTTGATAAGTTGCACCTGCATTCTTCAATCCGAAAGGCATCACCTTGTAACAATAGATCCCCCATTCTATGATGAAAGCTGTCTTAATCTTATCCATGACTGCCATCATGATCTAGTTGTACCCAAAAAATCCATCCATAAAAGAATACATTGCACTTGCTGCAGCGCTATCCACTATTACATCAATGTGAGGTAACGAGAAGTCATCTTTTGGACAAGCTTTGTTCATATCCCTAAAATCCACACACATCCGTACTTTACCATCTTTCTTAGGAACAGGTACTATTTTTGCTAGCCATTGAGGGTAGTCTATTACTTCTAGGAAGTTAGCCTGTATTTGCTTGGCAATTTCCTCCCTTATCTTTTCTGTCCATTTTGGTCTTAATTTGCACAATTTCTGTTTAACCGGCTTAGTTTCTGGATGAGTTGGAATGTGATGCTCTGCTATTTCCCTATCCAAACCTAGCATATCTTCATAAGTCCAAGTAAATACTACCTTTCTTTTTGTTAATATTCTCTCAAAATTTTTCCTCTCTTCAGGAGTTACATCATATGATATAGAAATGTTCTATGGATTATCATTTATGCCAATTGAATTGAATTAATGTCAAAAATGCATGACCGATCAAAATTATAATGCACAGAACTATCAAGATGCATATCACATAAGTAAGAAAAACCAATATTCATATCATTGGCCATAGGAAAAACAACATCTTCATCCGCATAAAGACCGGACGTTATTACATCAGTTTCTTCATAAAAAATATCAATAAAACTATCACTAATGACAGTAGCTAAGTCCTGGGGTGGTTCCTCCTCAGGTGGCAGACACAGCAGCTCCTCAAAAGCATCATCACCCATCCTTTCAGTTACTTACTTCATGACTTCCTTGTTGTTGCTGGCTACTAGGCTTTCCATAATCTTCTCCTTAAAGATCTCAAACCCAGAGACATCCTTTCTAGCCACGTTAATAGATTCTTTGGTGTTTAGATAATACTTGCCCTCCCCTAGCTTGAAGAAGTTCTCACTTAGTGGTCCAATCCTTCCCAAAGGCTTATTTCTTTTTGCTTTCTCCTTGTTCTTTGCTCTTCTACTAGCTGGTCCTGCCTCAGTATATCCCAAACCCTTCGTGTGGTCCTGGGTTTTAATGTTCAGGGCTTAAGACTTCCTTGTTCATTCTTTTTGAGCCCTTGTCCAAGTCGATAATTCATGCTTTCCATCATTTTTACAACCCTGGGAACCATCTCATCAAATATTCTAGCAACTTGGAAACTAGGGGGAACACACAAGTGCTTCTATTTATCTAGTATAGCTGCCACAACTGCATTGGTTCTAGCTTCTATTGTCACGACATCTCCTTCATGAGGAAATTTTATTTTCTAGTGCACAGTTGAAGGTACTCCTCCCAGGGCATGAAACCACAGCCTTCCCAATAGCAAGGCATAGGTAACATGGATGTCCAACACAGTAAAATCAACAATCGACTCTACGGGCCTTATTTTGACCAAAGCCTAAAATGTGGCCTCCACATTCCTGGTATTGTCATCATAAGCTCTGATTATGAGGTTTGAAACTGTCAAGTCATCTACTTCCAGACCTAGATTAGGCAAGATCTTTAGTGGGTCTACATTTATAGCTGAACCATCATCTACCATTACAAAGTTGGTTCTCTTCCCTTTTACTTCAGCTAGGATAAATAATGTCTTATTATGATTTCTTCCCTCCAAAGGCAAGTCATCATCAGATAATGTTATCAGCCCATATTTCTTTTCCGTCACCTTTGCTACCATAGCCTCAGGCGTAGCTACCGTTTCAATGCTCATGTTCGACAAAGTTTTAACTAGAGCCCTTCTGTGACTACCTAAATGCATTAGTAATTCCCAGATGGTCACACTCACTTTACCCTTTTTGAGTTGTTCCAGGATCAAGTCTTCTTTCTATCCTTCCTCTACTTCTGCATCTTCTATTTCTTCCCTTTCTACAACCCTTTCATTTTGCTTTTCTATTGTCCGATAATTCCTCCCACTTCTAGTAACATGATTCATATTTGGAGTATCACTCCATACATTGACTCTAGTGGGTTTTTCTTCATTAGAATCATACCAGATGTCAACGGCCCCAACAATCCATTCTCTTTTCCCATTTTTCCAAACTTCCCCTATGCACATTTCTTTTCCTTTCAACTCCCTCAGCTTGTCCATATGTTGGCTTAGCAGCTCTTCAACGCCTTCTTGGGATAGTTATGGGGTTAAGAATTCATGTTCTTCAAACTCATCACCCCATCCTATCGGCACGATCTCTTCAATAAGTATGTCAGTAGAAGCGGGTTTAGAATGGAATACTTTATAATCAAACTTGCCTGAAGGTTATCCCAATAGATCTTCAACTCCTCTTGGTGATTGCTTGGGAATTTCAGGCTCTTCTTTTACTAGCTTATCATCAAACTCATCTTCCCAACCTGAGGGCTCAATTGATTCAATAGGGATATCAACAGAGGGTGGTTTGAAGTAGAATACTTTGTAATCAAACTTGCTTAAGGGTTGGCCTAGTAAATCTTCTACTCCTCTATGTGGCTATCTGAAAGGTTCTCCATTGTGTATAAGGTTAAGGTCCTCGAAGGAGCTTAGCACTTCTTCTTCGCTAACCCCTGAGTTAATCATCATGGTGGCTAGTGGTGGAACATTTTGGTAGTTTGGGAAATGGTTGTTTCTAGTGTTTGGGCTAGAATTTGATTTCTCAGGGTCAATGATTTTTCCAGAGTCTATCAGGTTTTGGATTTCATGTGTTTAGGCGAATGTAGGTATCTATAGAATGGCCAACTACTTAATGAAACTTGCAGTAACTATTTAGATCATAGCTTGGGAGATTTAGACTCAGGGGTTTGGAAAAGGTTAAGGGTTCAAGCAGGCCTTTTTGGATTAGCCTCTCTAGGACTTTGGAGAGTAGTTGGTTGAAGTTGGAGAACCTTCTAGGTTGTTGAACTACACACACCTCTACAGCTCGGCTAGTACTTCCTTGTTGTATACCCCCAGTTGGGTAGTTTTGAGTTCCTGTGCCTCTAGTAGTTTTCTTTTTCTCACTCTCAATTTCCTCAACTTGTAACCCATCATCATACAAATCAACAAAGGTTTTTGGATTCATTATCTATAGCCTCTCGACCAAATTAGGTGACACATTACGAACTATCATTCTAACTTGATCCTTTTCGGCAAGCTTGTTTTTCATCATCCCTGCTTTATTCATGAAACTAATTAAGAAATCAGAAAAAGACTCATTTGATTTTTGTTCAGTTAACTCCAAATCCCTAATTGACACTTCCAATCGAGTGTTATAATCGTATTATTTCAAGAATGCAGTGTATAGTTCCTTTCAGTCAGCTCTAATAGACTTTTCTAACCCATGGTACAAGTTCACAGCCATTCCTTCCAAGGACAACACAAATAACCTAGTGACTACTGCTGAATGTGCTTTTGTAGTGCTCATGGTTATCGTGTATTGGCTTAAATGAATTCTAGGGTCTCCTCTCCCATTAAATTTATATAGTTAAGGCATTTTGAAGTTTTCAGGCAACTTGTCACCCTCTATTTGCAACATATCATCAAAGTCAAAAGATTATCCTATTCCTTGTCCTCTAATTAGCTCTTCCATCTTAGACATTTTCTGAGTCAGTGCTTGCATCTGCTTGGACTTAGGGACTTGAACCAATTCAAGTGATTCTCTCTTCACCATTCTCTCTTCACCTTTTCTACTATGTAGTTTTCAATGTCTTCCATTCTCACATTAGTAGCAGGCACATTTCTAGCAGCAGGTTGCCCTCTAGGATTGTTAGCAGTACGTGGAGGAGCTACAGCAACAGGTGGAACTCCTACAACAGGTGGCTATTCAATAATAGTAGTAGGTGGTTGTCCAATAATAGGTTGCACTAGTTCGGCTAAAGCCTGTCTCAGTTCATCTTGCATCATAGCTCTCACGTCATCCATCAAAGCTTCCTTAATGTCCTCTAAGGTCCACATCTCTAGTTGTTATTCCATTTCAGTCTATTTAGTCTGAGCTGATTCAGCTTCTAGGAATAGTGGATTGATTGGACTCTCCTCTAGTCTCTCTAGTCTATGAAGAATGCTTTGAGCTATGGACTCTAGACTTAAATCAACTCTAGTCAATCTGCCACCTCTTTGTCCCCAGACACGAGAAGACACAAATGAATCTATAATGGCTACAAAACAAGGTATCAGTATGATGCATGGACTGTATGTATGCATGATGCATGTGTTTATATAATAAATAACAGACAAGCACTTAGCAAGTAGCAAGTATCAAGAAGCAATCAACAAGCAACATGCAAGCATAAGCCTTCCAACCTTATTCCTCCCACACACGTGTTCAATGGCTAGTTTCTTTTCCTAGGATTTTTGATCTTGGCCTTCATATCAATAAGGGATATTAAAAGCCAACATGCATATGAAATCTCTGCTAAAAGAAAAAGCACATAAGCAGCATTTCTAAATATAAAGGTCTATCCTAATCCTTATTAGCCTGAATGAGCTTCAAAAGTATAGGCCTAAGCTTTTATAAATAGAAATACCTCATGGAAATTCAAAAAAATAAGCACTTTGGATGAAGATCCTAGGGGAAGTAACTAGGCCATTATATATGGTTAGGGTCCGGTGAAAAGTTAAGGTTCCCTTAGCAAGATGCTCTCCATTATGGACTTTGAGTTATAGGCCAAGGTTAGAGGGGCCCAGCATCCTTTACCAACTCAAGAGAAGATTACCCCCCTTAGGGACTTGGGTTATAGACTCTGGTCAGATGAGCCCAGTAATCTCTCTTGAACTGACTTAAGGCTAAGAGTGATGGTTAGCCAATCTATAACTCCATGAAGCTAGTGGAATCATGGAATCATAAACCAACACCATCGGTTTAGTAGGGACATACAAAATGAATGCAAGAATGAAATAATAATTGATAAAACAATTCTAAAGAACATAAGTAGAATCAATATCTCTTATCCCCAGTGGAGTTGCCACTGTAGACGACGAGGATTAGCGCGCGTCCAAGATTTTAGCAACCATGACACTGTTTAGGCTTAGGGCCTTAGAGAACACACTATCCACTGTCACAAAGACATGGCATGGAGAAGAGGAGTTGCCACCTAGGGTAATAACTATGATAAATTGAAAAGGTGGTACTCGATTCCCTAAAAGAAAGCTAGCACCACAACCAGGAGATTTTGGATACGAAATACTAACTTCTCTTAGTCTCATGTTCATTTAGAATAATTTTATAAATGATTATTTCATCCTCTAGTTACATGCAATTTTATTAAACCCTATTTGACATCCATCTAACCCTAGGCATCTAGTTAATAAAATTACACATAAAAAATGCACTCAAGATCGCGTTGTCCCTAAATCTAAACTATGTTAATTTTATAAAAAGGTTAGCTAGATTTACATTTTATTTATAAGTGAGAAATGGACTAAAAGTGGGCCTACATTTTTATTAATTATTGAGCCTAGATATGTTTATTTTAATTTGTCTAAGGAATGGGCTTAAGTCTATTCAATTTTAAGGGAAAATTAAATTAATGAGCCTAAGTCTAACTTGGTTTTATTTTAAGTGAAATATGGGCTTAGGTCTATTTATTTTAAAAGAAATGAAATTAAGTGGGCTGAGCTAAGTCTAAACAAGTTTTAATTAACTAAGTAGGCCTAAAATCTAATTAACCTAATGGGCTTAAATTGATTTTAATTATCTAAAGTCTTAAACCATTTTTAAGCCTATTTATTTAAATGGTTTAGACCTAAATGTGGGCTTAGGGCTCAAAAACATTTAAAAAAAAGCCCAAAAACATTAAAATAAAACATAAAAAAAATCACAAAATCAAATTAAAATACATTCACATATGATTTCTAAAAAAACCTAATTTAATTACATATAAACCCTAATTAACTAAAGCCACCATTAATTTTAATTAATTTTACCCGGTGAACCTAGTTTTACTAATTAATTTTAAAATGAAAAAAATTAAATATTTTACTATTCCCACTACTAGGGCTATTACAAACTACGTACAAAATTTAAACAATTATACACCATGAATTAAAATAACTACACATAACACATAATGCAAAATAAAGATTAAAATCCTAAGAACTATTAAAAAATATTACAGGTTCATCCATGGCATTGCATAGATCTTCTGTTCAATTAAGCACAGGCAGTATGCTCCTCCTCAATCCATATACAGACATAAAAAAAACAAAAATAAGCAGATTAGTAATGAAATCAAATAATCAAAACGATAACAAAAATAAAAGAAAAATCGTAAATAGAAAATAATATAAAAGAGTAAAAAATGAAATAGAAAATAACACTCAGGATTTAGATGATGTGCAAATGGCCTTTTTTTAGCCCCTCAGATTGGATTATCCCCAATGAAATTGAAGTATTCTTGATTTTGGATTGGGATTTGATTGCTTTTGAAAACTTTAGTATCCAAAATTAGGGTTTTTTGCACTCATAGTCTCTCTATTTTTTCTTTCATCTTTTTCTCAGTGTGTGTCTCTGTCTCTCCGTGAGTCTCTCACTATGAGGAAAAATCTTCTCCCCGAAGCAGAAAAAAAAGTCCTCCTTCGCAAGCATGCAGACTCTGCTTTTAAATGCAGAATTTCCTTGCGTACTGACTTCCTCCTTCGGAGGAACAAACTTATCTCATCTCATTTGATGATAGTGTATGGTTTTGATTTCAAAAAATTACGCATTTAAAAACCTTATCATATAATTATAAAGATAAAATTGAATTTTCAACTAATCAAAACACTGAAAATTTGATAAAAATACACTAAAAATTGAAAAAAATAGGACTTTTATGCGTCGGCATTACACTAATGCCAATCCTAATTTTTTTTAACTTTTAATTACCGAAAGACCCTTGAAAAAAATGACTTATTTGCAATCAAATCCTAAAAAAATGTTGTAATGTAATCCTTGAAGTCCAGAAAATTGACAACTAAGTTCAATTTTTGAATAAATTTCATCATAGGGGCTTACGTCGCAATTGTGCACAATTGCATCTCAAAATTGGGTGCTTACAGTTAGGTAGAGACATAGGATTATTGTTGAATCCAAACTCCTTAAATCTTTGTGTCCTTCATTCTTCCTTCTCAACTTTCATTCAATTCTTACAAAGAATTTTTTTAATTTTTCATTTTTATTCGATTTTCTTATTCACCCTACTCTAGGACTCTTTTAATTGGTATCAGAGCTTGAATTCTAGGTACTTTATTGCTATAATACAAGATTATGAGGAGTGACTCATATAACATTTCTTCACTTTAACCATTCTTCGATGGTAGTGACTATCCACATTGGAAGTTCAAAATGAAATTATATTTTGATTATAATTCCATCAAACTTTGGGACATTGTCCTAAGAGGTTGGAAACCACCTATAACTATCATTGATTATATGGTAACTACTCTTATAAAAAACCAATGGAGCATTAATCAAAGGGAAGAAAATCATAAAAATAAAAAGGCTATAATTACTCTAGTCTCCTCAATGACAAAAGAAGAAGGAGGCAAGCTTCAACATTGCACTTCAACTAAAGAAATGTGGGAGACCTTAGAAAACCACTATGAAGGCAACATTCAAGTAAGAAGCAATAAGGTTCAACTTTATATGTATGAATATGAACTCTTGAAAATGAAGCCTTAGAAATCAATCATGGAGATGAGAAATTGTCTCAATGCTCTCTTTACAATCCTCAAGAAACTTGGAAAATATTTCTCTAAAAAGAGGTAAATAACAAGATTCTAAGAATCCTACCTAAGAATGATTGGGAATCTCATGTTACTTCAATTGAGGAAGCTCAAGATCTCTCCACTCTATCAACTGATGTGCTCATTAGTAAGCTCTTAACACATGAGCTCACCATTAAGAAAAGAGGTGAAGAATAAGAAGAGAAAAAAAGAAAAGAAAAAGATCATTTCTCTAAAAGCTCTTAAAGAAGATAGTAAAGAGGAAAGCATCAAATATTCTAGTGATGAAGATGCTGACATTGCCTTACTTACTAGGAACTCTAAGAAGATTTTGAGAAAGAAAAACTTTTAAAAAATAAGGGACTTCAATAAGAACTTCAAAGGAGATGGAAAGAAGAAAACAAAAGAGGTTACTTGCTATGAATGCAAGAAATTGGAACATATTGGAAGTGAGTGCCTCAAACTCACATTCAAGAACAAGGAAGCAAAAGATAAAAAGAAAGCATTCAAAGCTACTTGGGATGATTCCTCAAAATCTAAAGAGGATAAGGAACAATAAGAAGTGGCCAATCTTTGTTTCATGGCTCTTGAAAATGAAAATGAGGTACCATCTACTTTTTATTCTTCTTTTGATTATTGTGATGATTATTATCGTGATGATAATGATGAGAGCTCTATCATGAGCAAATTATTAATTAAATGCAAAAGCTTATTGCTTAAGAAAAAAATTATAAGGATGAGTTAGGTAGCTTGTTTAAAGAATTAGAAAGTTTAAAAAATAATATCGCTAAACTTGTTGAATCAAATGAAAAACTTGTTAATGATGCAAAATCTTCTAATTCTTTAGAAGATCAACTTAAGAAAGTAAATGATGAAAATGATAAGCTTTCTAAAGAAATCTTAAAATTAAAGAATTCCATTACTAAATTTAAGAGAGGAAAAGAAACTTTATATGGTCTTCTTGTCTTTTAAAAATTTCATGGAGATACCCATGGAATTGGATATAAGATTGGAATGTCTTCATCATCTTTATCACATATTTAGTTTGTGAAAGTTTTACATGATTCCACTTCTTCAACCTCTAAATTAAATGAGACTAAAGCTTTTAAAGATAAAAGATCTCATGTGTTAAATAACAAGGGAAAGTCTCATAAGACTTATCCTTATTAACACAAAGAGGTAAGACTCAAACAAGAGCACCTTAACCCAAGTATGCTTATATGTACACTAAACACAATTATAGTAGGCATGCTACACAACACAATGCACATAAACATGTTGCACAAACCTATCAAAATACACATTGTCATTGCAATGCTTGACTCACATAATGACACAAAATAATAGGAGATACACACCACCACAACACCAAAGGTATGTTGAACACACTAGGAAAGTATTTTATCTTAGGAAAAATTAAACTTGAAAATTGTATGTTCATATTATATTATCAAATGACCTACTAATAATGTGTGTTTCTATAGAAGATTACACATAAATTTACTTCCTTTGAACTATCTTGAAACTAACCGACCTAGACCAAGAAAGGTTTGGGTTCAAAAGAGCACTTTTTTTTGTAGGTGTGCTTAAAATCCACAAGAAGAAAAATCAAATGGTATCTTAATAATGGATGTTCAAGGCACATGATAGGAGATAAGGAGAAATTTAAAAAACTTAATGCTAAGGATAGAGGACATGTTACATTTAGAGATAATGTAAAAGGAAAAATTATTGGCATTAGAGAAATAGGTAATCCTCAATCCTTATCTATACATCATTTATTGTTTGTTGATGGTCATAAACATAATTTACTTAGTATAAGTCAATTATATGACATGGGAAATAAGGTAACTTTATATCCTAAAAATTCCTTTGTTAGTAGTTTTAATGAAATCAAAATTATTTTTAGTGGTGAAAGAATAGATAATGTCTATGTTATTGATTTGAATAAAATTGATAACAAAGACATCTAATGCTTAATGTCTATTTCCTATGACACAATGACATGGCATAGAAGGTTAAGACATCAAAATTTTAAGCTTTTAAATGATCTTTGCAAATATGTACTTGTGATTGGTTTACCTAAACTTGAATTCACTAAGGATAAACCTTGTGATGCTTGTCAAAAAGGAAAACAATCCAAGTCTTCATTCAAGCTTAAGAATGTAGTGTCTACTTCTTGACCACTTAAACTTATACATATGGATTTATTTAGACCAACTAGAGTTGCTAGTCTCGATGGAATGCACTATACATATATTTGATTGATGACTACCCTAGATTTACTTTGGTATATTTTCTTGCTCATAAGAATGATGCATTTAAAGATTTTAAAAACTTTATAAAAAGAGTTCAAAAAGAAAAGCTTTTTGTATCTCTTCCATTTAAAGTTATCATGGAACCGAATTTGAAAATGAAATTTTCAAAAACTATTATAATTAAAATGGTATTTCTTATACATTTTCATCTCTTAGAACTCCTTAACAAAATGGGGTAGTTAAAAGGAAAAATAGAACTCTTATGGAAATGGCTAGAACAATGCTTCATGAGTATAATTTACCTCTATACTTTTGGACGAAAGTCATTAACACATCTTGTTACATTTCAAATTTAGTTTTCAATAGATCAATTTTAAATTAAACATCTTATGAGCTATGGAATAATAGAAAACCTAAAATCTCATATCTAAGAGTACAATTGCTTTATATTGAACACCATCTAATGAAGGAATTTTCCTAAGCTACTCTATTTCTAATAAAGCATATATAGTCTTTAATAAGAGAACTCTAGCAGTTAAAGAGTCAATGTATATTGTATTTGATAAATCAAGCTCACTTAATCCTAAAAGGGATGTTTATAGTATTGATGATCTTATAGGTGAAAATGAGATTGTAGAAACTCTAGAAGAAAATGCTAGTAAGCCTTTAGAACTTGAAGGTCAAAGCAAGAAGAAAAATGAAGAGACATATCAACCTACTTTGAAGGATGAGCTTCCAAAGGATTGGCAATTCAAGAAAGCTCACATAAGACCTCATCATATGTGACACTATAAAAGGGGTAACTACTAGATCTAAACTTAAGCCTATTATTAATCTAGCCTTCATCTCTTAAATTGAACCTCGAAATATTGATGATACTTTATGAGATGAATTTTAGGTCCTTGCTATACAAGAAGAGTTAAATCAATTTGAGAGAAATAAGATTTGGACCTTAGTTTCTTGACCAAAACATCATCCTATTATAGGCACTAAATGGGTGTTTAGATATAAGATGAATGAACAGGGTATAATTTCTAGGAACAAAGCTAAACTAATAGCTAAAGGTTATAATAAAGAGGAAAGCATTAATTATGATGAAACCATTGCCCCCTTTATAAGGTTAGAAGCTATTAGAATGCTACTGTAATATCCCGTGTTTTTAAATATTTTAATACTGCATCGGGATATGCAGTGTTAATAATTTTTGTATATATTTATGATATTTCATGAGTTGTTATTTAATTAAAATTGATTTTTTATTTATTTTATGTTATTTTAAGTACTTTACGTAAAATTTTCCCGGGACTTGCATTTTCGGGGAAATTGACACATAAATTATTTATTATTAATTATTTTAAATAGATTTCCACATTTGTATGAACTCATATATATTTTTAAAGTACTAAATAACGTATATATGTGTATTTATTTATTTAACTAGGGTTTAATTAATTATCCTAATATTTTTATTATTTATTAATTATTAATTAGATTTAATATTATATAATTATTTTTAGTGTATAAATTATTAAAATATTATATTATGTGTGTGGTGAATATTTATTGTCTATATCATATTATATATTAAAATAACATAAAGTATATATATATACATACCTATACATATATAATATTTATCAAAAAAGCAAAGTTTGACAAATTACAATTCTGCCCCCGACTACTCCTCCTCCTCCCCGATCGGTTTTCGCCCTCACCACCACCTGCCATCCCATTTTTAGGCCATCAGTGTGCTGCCCCAAGCTCCACCCTTCCCAGCCAGCAGCTCCGCCACCTTTCCTCCTCTTCTCCAGCGTCATTTCCCTCTATTTTGGCCGGAGAAGCTGAAACTTGAAGCCACCATCGTTCACAATGTTTCCGGCCATCATTTTTGACACCGTCGGTCTCTTTCTTCTTCTTGAGATCCGGTGAGTGTGATTCTAAGCTTTGTTTCACTTAAAATGGTCTAGATTTGCTTAGGTTTCGATTTTGGTAATTCAGCCATTTTAGGGTTCTTGATTTTTTTAAACTTTGAATTGATTGATTCATGACAAATTCCTTCAAAAATGTTGTTCCCCTTAGCTTAATCTTCATGTGTGAATTTTTGTAGAATTTTTGGAATTTATTTTGATTTTTGGGTATTTTTGAATATTTTATTATTATTTTCTAATTTTCAAAAATTAATTAATTAAATTATGAAATTGTGTTTTATGGTAAATATAGGTGTTGAAATTTTTATGAATTTTTATGTATTATTTTGAATTTATATAGTTTATGTAATTTTGGAAAAATAGGGTTAATTGTGTTTAATTGAAATTAATTGGTTAATTGAGTATATTTATTGATATTATTGAAATATATGTTGAGAAAATTAATTTTTGTGCAATTATATTATTTTTGGTGAATTTTTGGATTTATTTTAGTATATTTATATATGTAGGGGTATTTTGGTAATTTTACCCTAAATTGGCTAAAAATGTAATTAAATTCATTTTAATAGTTATTTAGGGTATAAAAATGATTTCTATAAATTATTTAGTATTTTTAAATAATTAAAACTATTTTTCGTAAATTATTTTCAATTATATATATAATATACGATTTTTCTAAATAAAGGAGTTTTATCGATTTTTAATGTGTTTTAGGGTTAATTATGTAATTTCTACTTATAAATGTATTTTTAGTATATAAGGGTATTTTTGGTATTTCTGTAATACTCTGTGTATTGTGGACCTCGATCGGTAAACTGTAGCTTGGAGTCCGACCGAGGGGTTGTGATTGTGATTCTGTGTCTATTTTTCAAAGTGTGTTTCTTTGTAGGGCTGGCTCTACTCTTTAAGTAGAGAGATGTCCGTTTTACAATGGAGGTTCTATCGGATTTTTGATAGAATTCTCATAAAACGTGATGTCCGGTCAAACCCTAATTTTGATTCTGTGTCTAATATTCTAAATCGAGTTTCTAGGATTTTTTGTTAGGTTTATTCTGATGTCTGTTATTTTTATATGTTTAGTTGCATCGAGACCGAGGCCTAGTGGACCAGGCCCGTTGGACCCATCTCGAGGAGCGCACTAATTGTGAGTTACTATTCTATATATATATATATATATATGCTTTAGGGTGCATGATTTAGAAATGTATGTTTTATTTTGATTAATTATGCATAAATAATTCAATTAGTATTTAAGTTTATTTTTAGTTTATTTTGGTTTATCTTTAATTTATTTTTGGTATATTTTAAATTATATGCATGTTTTGCTAATAAATTAGGTTTAAAATGTTTTCGAATATAAGTTTATTTTGTAATCTATATGGATTTCTTTGATGTATATACACTCAAAATATACCTAGTTTACTTTTGGTATATTTCTAGTATATATATGGTTATTGTTGCTATTATATTTAAATTCATGCATCATTTATTTTTATGAATGTATGCTTTATATTTCAATGAAGGATATCAATAGAACGTGCTACCTAGTGGGCAGCACTAGGACCGAGTATGTACCAGTACGCTTATAGCATTTAGGCTATATTACTAACCATTTGTGGATATTGATTGGATATGATTATTTGATGTGTGATATGATTTGGGAGTGTGATTGCTGGAGCTCGATTGACCAAGTGTCTCAGGGCCAATCACACTGACAGTCAGACTGCTGGAGCTCGGTTGACTTAGTATCTCAGGGCCAGTCTACTGTCTAAATGGAATAAGTGAATATATTTGGAATAAGTGAGCCTGTATGGCTAGAGTGTTTTCTAATACTGTTTGAGGTTGCGATTTTCTAGGGTTCTATTTGATTTTCAATAAATATACAAAATGATTTTATTGCATCTGTGTGTATTTTCTTGTATATATATTTATATATATACTATTGACTATATGCATTGTCATTTAGTATGCATGTATATATATTATAGTAATTCACTCAGTGAGGTCTGACTCCCCTCCATTGACTATTTTTTTCAAGAGAGTCATTGTCTTCAGACCTCAGTAGCAGGCCTATACGCCGGATTTCTTCCGCTCTGGCTTCTTTATGTAAACTGCTCACTTGAGTTTTATTTTATATTCTAGATACTACAGTAGTCATAAAATTATTAAAAGATATTGTATTATATTTGTATGAATTATGTATTTTAAGAATTTGAATTGGATTTGTATTAAAAGAGCTTATTTATATATGAGATGAGAATTTTATTTAAATCCCGTGATGGTGGATTGTTATTTTGATATTTATGATTTTATTCCGTTGCATAGCATTTTACTTAAATGTGTTGTTATTATTACTATTGCATGTTTTATTTTATTTTAGGCTTGCTACGGGTTCCGAATTCGGAAGAATTCCCATTCCCTAGCGCCGGTCATGGCCCCTATTTTGGATTGTGACAGCTACTTGCATTTGCATCATTCATGGATATTAAATTTTATCAAATGGATGTTAAAAGTGCATTTTTATATGGTTTTATTGAAGAGGAGGTGTACGTTGAAAAACCTCTAGGTTTTGAAAATTTTGATTCTCCAAATCATGTGTTTAAACTTTAAAAGCTTTATATGGATTGAAACAAGCTCCAAGAGCTTGGTATGAGAGATTGAGTAACTTTTTACTAGAAAAAGGTTTTTCTAAAGTAAAAGTTGACACGACACTTTTTATAAAGAAATCCAAACATGATTTATTAATTGTTCACATATATGTTGATGATATTATCTTCGGTGATAATAACTGTTGCTTGTGTGAGGAATTCTCTAAGCTAATGCAAAGAGAATTTGTGATGAGTATGATAGGAGAACTCAAGTTCTTTCTTAGACTTTAAAACAGGCAATGTAAATATGGAATTTTCATTAATTAAACCAAATATGCAAGGGAAGTTATCAAGAAGTTTGGTATGGATGGAGCTAAATCAAGCAAAACTCCAATGAGCACGACAACCAAACTTAACAAAGATGAGAATGGCAAGTCGGTTAATGAAAAGTGATTCAGAGGTATGATCAGAGCCCTTCTTTACTTAATTGCTAGTAGACCTAATATTATGTTTGCTACTTGCTTGTGTGTTTGATTTTAGTCAAGTCCTAAAGAGTCTCATTTAAATGCCATTAAAAGAATTTTTAAATATATTTGTGGAACAATGTATTTAGGACTTTAGTATCTTAGGAGTTCTTACTTTGACTTGATTAGTTATTCAGATGCAGATTTGTCGGTAGTTTACTCGATAGAAAAAGCACTTTCGGAACTTGTCAATTTCTAGGATAATGTTTAGTTTCTTAGTTTAAGAGGAAACAAGTTTAAGTTGTCTTGTCCACTGCAAAAGCTGAATATATTGCATCAAGTCTTTGTTATTCACAAGTTTTGTGGCAAAAACAACAATTGATGGACTATGGTATAAAACTTCGTCACATTCCAATCAAATATGACAATACAAGTGTTATTAACCTTAGAAAAAATCCCATTCAACACTCTAAAACTAAGCATATTGACATTAGACATCATTTCTTGCGTGATCATATTCAAATTGGTGATATCTCACTTGAATTTATTGATACAAATATTCAACTTGTAGATATCTTCACCAAACCTCTCAATGAAGAGAGATTAAATTTTATTAAGCATGAACTTGACATGATTGATGGTTATAGTGTGTCTTGATTTTGATAGAAGCTTAAGAATATTTGCTGTTTATTTTTGGTATATGATACAGGTTTATTTAATTTCCTTTTTATTTCTACTATTTGCAAAATTAATAATTAATTTATGAAATTTTCATTAAGCTAATTTTTAGCAATATATATCTTTCCCTAAATGAGTATAATTCTTTTACTCATTTATTTCCATAAAAAAACATCAATTTGTCCAATTTATACAAGTTTATGTTGCATGGACTTAATTATAAATCATTATGGACCTATTCGTTAATTTTTTCAAAACTTTTTGAGAAGGGACCCTAGTCCTGACCGGGACCAAATCATGTCCTGATCGGGACATGATTCTTTAATTCTGTGTTTTTTACACATAACTAATCCCGAACGGATGTCCCGATCGAGACATTGCTCGGAACATTCAATCCCGATCGGGATGGGAGCATGTCCCGATCGGAACACTGCTCTTGACAGGATAAGGAAATTCTAATTTTTCACATGCACCTATGATCCTCCTCATTTCCCTCCTCAAGAATAGACCACTTTTGTAGTTTTTCATTTGTTTTTACTTTTTATTTTATGTTTGATTTATTTTTGGTATATGAGCCAATTATATGAGCCAATAGCTATTAGTTTTTCTTTTTAGGTTCATTCTATCATAATTTATGTTTAGTTTATTTTTGGTATTTTATCTTCATACTACATTTCCTTTTAAAATTGGATGTATTTATTTGTGTTTATTCTTTTCGATTTTGACAAAGGGGGAGAAATATTAAAATAATTGAGTTGTATATTTTCAAATTAATTATTTTAAAATTTTCAATTGGGATGTTAAAAAAATTTTCAATATACATGCAAAATACATTTATGAAATAAATTCTCAATATAAACATCTATTTTCTTCAGAATTGTTTTGATCTTTTATTACGTTTTCATGTATACTTAGTTAATTTCTTTTAAATTAACGTTTTTTAAAAGATGTGTTTGTATAAATGACATAATAGTGTGTCCTTAATATCAAAATTTTTTTTTATTAAATGACACATCTATTTCATAAAGATTTTATGTATCTATGCTATTCTATAGATTTGGGTTGTGGTCTTTTGTTTCCTTTAATTGTTTAACAAAGGGAGAGATAAAGCATTGTGATATTTGTGCTTAATGCTTATGATTGTCATATGCTAAGTGCCACATGATCTATTGACTAGCTAAGCTCTATATGATCATTCATGCTTGAACTATTTTGTGATGCATTATATATGTTTGAAATTATTTCCTTTTATGTCTTGAAGGACCATAATTTTTATCATGATTTATTGTATGTCATTTAGAATAATAAATTATATTTCTTATCATATCCATTTACATAGGAGGAAAAATAAAGAAATATGTTTATCTCATTTCACATAATCATTATTATCACAAATTGCTCACACACTTCATATTATATTTTTTATCAACTCAGAATAAGTTTGTAAAAATCAAAAAGGGGGAGATTGTTGACCTTAGCAAGATAAGCAATCTTGATTTTGATATTAACAAACTTAATTATGAGCAACTTATGTGTTTACTTCAAGTGTGTATAAGTTAGGAATAATCTGGAAGTCAAAATAATATTGAACTATCAAACAAAAATGATTCCAAAAAGTCATTACAAAAACTATCTCGACCGGACTAATCACAGGGACTAAATTGCACAAAGAGTTGCAATTTTGGGTGAAGTCCCGGTCGGGACCAAAGTAAAGTGGGACTAAAGAGAGCAAAAAATTGCCAAAATGGCAGTACCCATCCCAAGTTCATGTCCCAATCAGGACATTGCTCATGACAGGGGAGTCCCGATCTGGACATGCCCATCCCAATAGGGATCAAGGCAGAATTTCAAATATAACAGCTTGAAACGGCTATTTGAAGATAGTCCCAATCGGGACTAAGGATATCCCTACCGGGACCTGACAAAATGCAGCTTAACAATCCAATTTTTCATTCCAATGAACTTGGACAATAATGGCTATGAAATCATTACTTCCAACAACTATAATTGGATTGCTCAAGTATAAATAAGATCTCTAAAGATTGTTTTAATGTTGAGAAACTTGTTCATTCATTTTATACATTCAAGCATTCAATTAAAAGCTATAAAAATTTCTTTTAAACATTTCTTGTATTTGTGCAACTCTTGTGAGAGTTGATTGTGTGTTAGAAATAAAATTTCTTTTCATCTTAAATCTTGGGATATATTAGAAAAGAAGTGAGATTTATTTTTAAAGGAATTGGTTTAACTGTTGTCCATTGAAACACTTGGAATTTGGTTTTTTAGTGAGTCTTGAAAACTCAAGTTGTAAGGTTGTAACAGTGAGTCATAAAACTCTTATATAATCTCAATCTTGTAAATAAAATTATGGGTGATTAAAAATTTTAACTTGAGGATCACTTACTAACACATTTTTTTTTTTTTTTAAGGAATGGAATTCATACCCTCCACAGTTTAGTGAGGAGGATGTGTCAAAACCACAAAAATAAGGAGGAAAAAGGTGAACTTTAATGCATGATTTTTTCTTTGTTAAACCTCAAAACATGAATTAACTGCATAGATATCATAGAGTAATAAAATCAAACCTTTCGATCCTCCACACTTAGAATTGCCAGAGCAGGATGACTCAAAATCTGCACAAAACAAATCAGAAATTGTCAATTTCATAATAGAAGTAATTAAGATGAAAGCAACCATCAACTTGTAAATTGTTAACAAAAAGTCCGTAATGATTTTGATGATCTCATTCCGCTTATCATATACTTGTTTGCGTCTTTCATTATACTTCAGCTTCACTTCCAAAATCTTATCACTTGCCTCTTCATTAATCGAAAAATAAACAGAAATAACACAACAAACCAAAGCATGTGAGCAACAATTATATCTCTAACTTTGTAATATTGCTCCAACAACGTAAAAATTGTAACATAAACACTAAACAACCAACAATTGTAACAGAGCTTCAATTCAAAATTTTAAAAAAAAAATTAAAAAAAAAGCTTAGATTATGTTCACTAGAAAAATAAGTAGAATAAAAATATATTTAAAATTTGAGTATTTTTAGGTTAATATTAGGATATCTATAATAGTGTTTTAATTAAAAAATAATAATAAATAACTACTATAAATTAATTGAAATTAAAGTTTTTAAATACATTATCTTTTAGAAGTGAATATTAACATCTATCAAAGTTTAAATTTAATCATTTAGAAACTCAATATTTAATATAAATAATTTTTTTTCTTTTTGAAGAAAAAAATACTGAGACAATGAAAGAGATCAATTATAAGCAATGTTATTTTATTTTATTTTTTTTTTGCCACCGCCACCATCATTACATTATTTTAAAAAATTAATTTCTTTTGCATATATTTGACATCATTTCCGTAACGCCGACCATATAAAAAAAAAAGTAGGTAAACGGAAAACGTGATGATGAGTAAAGACAACATAGGAGATATGCAGTACCATTTGCCAAGACAAATTTGTTTAAAATAACAATAATTTATTATCTTATATTTGCTTTTGGTGAAAAAATACCAATCAAAATGAAGGAGTTTTTCAAACAAGGAACTGGTTCAACTATTCAATTAAATGATAAAAAGAAGTGAGCTATTTATTCTTTCATGTATCCACCAAGTTTATTGACTTTTTTTTGGAAATGCTATAGAAAAAGATAAATAGAGAAACTCTTTCCTAATGAATTATAAAATTATTGAAATTATAAAAATGATAAAAAAAATATCTAAGTAAGACATTTAATTATAACTAGTCAAGAATCCATATTTTATACAAACTGTAAATAATATATATTTTTTAAAATAATTAATTAATAAATTTTAATAAAATAAAACTACAATTTAATTAAATATAAGTTAATAGCTTAAAAGTTACTGCAATAATTTTATTTTATTATTTTTATGAAGATTATATATATTTATATCTTTTATTCTAATTAAAACATTCATTTTTAAAATATTTTCTGTTTTTTTAGGACTCGCTTACCAATTGGCACTGTCTATCTTCTGAGCTAAAAAAGAGAAAAAGAACATGGCTGTAGGCTCTTCTATTGCCAAGAACTAAGCAAATTTTTACTTCAATGTCCTACACTAGTTCATCTTAATCATAATATTGTATGATAGACACTCGATTAGGATATTTAAGAGCTATATAAGTATCTTATTCTCAGTATCAATATTGTAAGACTGATGTAGAAAGTTGATTAGGAAACGTAGAAACTCGATTAGTATTGTATTCAGAGTAACAATACTGTTCATGTATATATGCAGGTTAGGAGGCAAGGAAGCCCTGATAACAGGCGGAGCCAGTGGCATAGGTGAGAGCATTGCAAGACTCTTTGCCAAGAATGGTGCTAAGGTTGTGATTGCAGATGTCAAATCTGAACTGGGTCAATCTTTGTCTGCCCAAATCCAATCAGAGTTCGGACAGCCGGTTACCCATGTTCATTATGACGTTACAAAAGAATCTAATGTCAAAAATGCAGTCAATACAACATTTTCATTAAATGGAAAGCCTGACATAATGTTTAATATTGCAGGCACTGTAGGTTGTCATGATGATACAAGTACAGCATCAATAGAACATGAAAGCTTCGGACGATCTTATGGACGTGAATGTTTATGGTGGGTGCAAAACATGCCTTAACAGTGATGATTCCTAAGAAGAAGGGTTGCATTCTATTCATTGCAAGTTTAGTTTTAGCTATATGTGGAGGACATTATGCATATACAACATCGAACCATGCTGTTGTTGGGCTAACAAAGAATTTAGTTGTGGAATTAGGGAAGTATAGTATCATAGTCAATTGTATCTCGCCTAGTTTTGTACCAACTCCTCTAGCTACTATAGAAATCGCCATGAAACCGGAGCAAGTGCAAGAAATAGCCTGTGAACTGGCATGTTTGAAAGAGGTAAAATTCGAGGCTAATGATGTAGCTAAAGTATAGTTTTTTACCAAAATGAAAATCCCACATCAGGAAATAGAAAAAAAATAGACTTAAGGTTATAAAAAGACACCTCCTCCCCCTTAGTTAATCATCCTACAAAATTAGCCTTCTTCAATATTTAGGCTATTTATATTCTTTCTCTCTCTTTCAAATTAATGAAATATTATTTTAGTAGTATCTAAGGATGTAGGTATAATTGGCCAAACCGCATTAATTTTTTATGCTCTCTTTTATGTCTATTTAATAACTATTATCGGGTATAGTTGTGAATTATTGTATTACTAAATTCCTTATCTTGGTAAAAATTCTATCTAGGAGGTTGATATTTAAATGGACCATTGTGTCCCACTATACCTTTCCTGGGAATCTATCTTAGGATATATTTAAGTACAATCGTTTACACTCTAGTCATCTGAGAAATAGTTCTGAAGGTGAATTTGTTCTTATTAGTGGAAATTAACCTGAATATCCTAGATTATTTTAACAATTGGTATTAGAGGTCTTGGATTATTTTAGTATGCTCTGTGGTTGTGGCTTAGGCTAATCTTCAACATCAGAAAAAATATCCTTGGGCTAGTTCCCATTCGATATCTACAACTATTAAATAAAATTTGCAGCAGAAATGACATACAACACAAAATTATCCACATCATGTCAACAGCTTCTTCATCTTCAATTTTGGCATGAAATGTTGTGAAAAATGCTAGATTTACAATGGAGATTTTTTATGGCACTGATCATTTTGGTATATGGAAAAGTGAGGTTCTAGATGCCCTCTTTCAACAGGGTCTAGACATTGCAATTGAAGGAGAGAAACTAGATCATGTTGAGGAGAAAGAATGGAAAGTGATCAATAGATTGGCATGTGGTACAACTCGATCATGTCTTTCGAAAGAGCAGAAATATGTATTTTTGAAAGAAACTTCTGTAAGTAAATTATGGAAGCATTAGAGGAAAAATTCTTAAAGAAAAGCTTTCATAACAAATTTTGCATGAAAAAGAGATTGTTCCACTTTAACTATGTTCCAAGTACCACAATGAATGATCACATTACTATCTTTAATCAGCTGGTAACTGATTTGATGAATATAAATGTGACTTTTAATTATGAATATTTTGCTCTGATGTTGGTGGGATCACTTCTTGATGAGTTTGAGTATCTTGAAACTACTATACTTTATAGGAAGATTTTTGTGTCTCTAAGTGAAGTAACTACTCCCTTGTATAGTTATGAATTGTAAAAGAAAGAAAAGAAAGAAAATACAAGTGTTGAAGTAGAAGCTCTTATTGTTAAAGGCTGTTTGTAGAGCCAGAATAAAGGAAGGAAAGGGGGATCTAAGTCAAAGTTCAAACTGAGCAACAATCAATATGTCTTTTATTAAGAAAAAAGGTACTGAAAGAAAGATTGTCTCAAGCTAAAGTATAAAGGAAAATCTAGAAAGGGAAATGATGTCTCAAAATTAAATGTAGCTGAGTGTGAAGATGCAGATTTAGACCTCTCAATTGCTACTACATCATCAACTAGTTGTTCTAGTTCATGGTTACTAGATTCAGCTTGTAGCCACCATATCACCCCCTATCAAGAATGGTTCTTTGATTTTAAATAATAAAAAGGTGGAATTATCTACACAATAAATAATTTCCTCTTGTCATATATGGGATTAGTTCAATTTGCTTGAGAAATTAAGACGGATCAACCAGAACCTTAATAGGTGTTCATTATGTACCGAATTTGATGAAGAATCTCATCTCTATAGGAACCTTAGAGTTAAAAGGTTTCAAAGTAAGGATGAAAGATGGGATAATGATACTAGTCTCTAGTGCACTTGTGATAATGAAGGGAATTCAAAAAAGAAATAATGTGTCATACTTTTTAGGTAGTACAATTATTGGGATAGCAATAGTGGCAGCTTTTACTATTGATCAAGAGTCAGAAGCAACCATGTTATGGCATATACGTTTAGGGCATGCTAGTGAAAAATCCTTGAAATTACTGATAAATCAAGGATTATTAAAAGGAGCATGGGCTTGCAAATTGGATTTTTAAATACATTGCAACAAAAGGGAAGCAGACAAGGGTGAAATTTGGAACACTAATCAATTTTAGATTATGTTCATTCATATGTGTAGGGGCCTTCCAAACTAGCTTCATTAGGAGGAAAACACTATTATTTTTCCTTTGTTGATGATTTTTCCTGAAGATTTTAGATGTATACAATGAAGATAGAAGATGAGGTGTTAAGAATTTTTCTTAAATAAAAAAAGATGGTGGAGACTCAAACAGGCAGAAAAGTCAAATGTCTCCACACAAACAATGGTGGAGTGTTAAAAAAATTATCCATTTTTGAAAGTCTATGAAGATGAAGGTATTGTCATGCACTTCACCATCAGATATACATCATAATAAAATGAGGTGGCAGAGCAAATGAACTAAACGTTTTTGGAGAAGGTTCTTTGTATATTGTCCAATACTGAGTTAGGCAAATAATTTTAGGCTAATGTTGTAGTATATGCTTGTCACCTTATCAACTACTATTGGTAGTAAAATGTCATTAGAGAAATGGTTTGGAAAATCTGCTACATATTATGATTCCCTACATATGTTTGGTTCCACTGCATATTATCATATTAAGGAGTCAAACTTGGATCCAAGAACAAAAAAGGCAATTTTTATGAGGATCACATCTAGTGTGAAAGGATATCATCTTTGGTATCTAAAAACAAAGATAGTAATCTTCATCAGGGATATTACCTTTAATGAATCTACCATGCTGAGAAAGGTGACTTTTGAAAAGATTGAGCAGAGAGATGGTACTCCTAAATAGGCCAGCCAATGAAGAAACTAATGATGACTCTCCTATGGCAGAAGAAGAGTCAAATGAAGAAGAGGTTTAGACCCTAGAACCTCTATAGCAACATGAATCGATTACATTAAATAAGGGAAAGAGGACCATTAGACAACTTGCTTGATATACTAATATGGTCGCTTTTGCATCACCAATTACAATTGATGACATTCCTACCATTTATAATGAAGCAGTTCAAAGTTTAGAACAAGATAGATGGAGGATTGCCATGAATGATGAAATGTAGTCCCTTCAAAAAAATCAAACATGGAAACTAGCTAGCCTTTCGAAGGGAAAGAAGGCAATTGGGTGGAAATGGGTATATACAAAGAAAGATGGATTTCCTAACAAGGATAATGTTCGCTATAAAGTAAGATTGGTGGCTAAAGGATAAGCATAGATGGAGGGAATTAACTATAATGAAGTATTTTCTCCAATTTTAAGGCATTCCTCCATTACAATTTTATTGGCTTTAATAGTATAGTTGGATTTAAAACTAGTTCATATGGATGCAAAAACTATATTTTTACATGAACACTTGGATGAGGAAATATACATGACATAGCTAGATGGATTCAAAGTTGTTGGTAAAGAAAAGATGGCTTACAAATTAAAAAAATCATTGTATAGATTGAAGCAATCTCTAAGGCAGTGATACAAGCGACTTGACAAGTTTATGATAGGGCAAAAGTACATAAGAAGAAAATATGATCATTGTGTGGATTTGTGCAAGCTATAAGATGGATATATATATATATATCTTCTTCTTTATGTTGATGATATACTAATAGCTTCTATGAGTCAAATAGAAATTGAGAAATTGAAGACTTAATTGAATAGGGAATTTGAGATGAAGGATCTTGATGAAGCAATAAAGATTCTTAGTATGGAGATATCTAGAGATAGGACATTAGGGAGACTTTGTTTATCTCAGAAAGAATATTTAAGGAAAGTACAAAAATATTTTGGCATGAATGAAAATTCAAAACCAATTAGTATACCATTTGCTTCTCATTTCAAGCTTAGTGCATGCATATCATCGAAGAATGATGCAGAATGGGAATATATGTCCAAAGTACCATATGCAAGTGTTTTTGGTATCTTAATGTATACAATGGTGTGTATGAGGCCTGATATTTCACAAGTAGTTGGGGTTTTGAGCAGGTACATGCATGATCCTGGAAAGGAGCATTAGTAAGCTGCGAAATGGATTCTACAGTATATTTTGAACACCATAGATATTGGTTTGGTATTTCAACAAAATATACAAGATGGTCAATGTGTAGTTAGGTAGTGTGATTTTGAATATGCTGGTGATTTGGACAAACGTCGATCAACTACTAGTTATATGTTTGCTTTTGCAAAGACACCAGTCAGTTGGAAGTCCACCTTACAGTCAGCAGTTGCTTTGTCTACTACAGAGGCAAGGTATATGGTAGTTACAGAGGCTGTAAAGGAGGAAATTTGGTTTTAAGGGTTGCTTAGTGAACTAGGAATAGAGCATAAACACATCAAAGTGCATTGTGACAATCATAGTGTTATTCATTTAGCAAAGAATCAGGTTTATCATGCAAGGATGAAGCATATAAATGTTCGATATCACTTTGCACAGGAGATTCTAGAAGAAGGAGGATTCATAATCCAGAAAATTTAAACCATTGAGAATCCTGCTAATATGATGACAAAAGTGGTAATTGCGAGCAAGTTTAAACATTGTTTAGACTTGATTAATATTGTTACAAATTGAAAGATGAAATTTACATACACTACTAAAGGTTGGATTTGAGAGAGAATAGTATGAAATTTTACCAAGGTGGAGATTTGTTGTTTTTTAAGCAAAATGAAAATTCCACATTGGGAAATAAAATAAAATGGAGTAGGACTTAAGGTTTTAAAGACACCTCCTCCCCCTTAGTTAATCATCGCACAAATTAGTCTTCTCCAGTATTTAAGGTATTTGTATTCTTTCTCTCTCTTTTGAAATATTTCCTCAAATTAGTGAACTATTATTTTAGTAGTATCTGAGGACATATGCATAATTGGCCGAACCTCGTTAAATTTTGGTATTCTTTTTTATGTTTAGTTAATAGCTATTGTCAAGTATAGTTGTCATGAATTATTGTGTTATCAAATAACTTATCTCGGTAAAAATTTTGTCTAAGAGGTTAATATTTAAGTAAATCATTGTATCCGACCACACCTTTCTTGGAAATCTACCTTGAGGCATTTTTTAATACAATCGTTTATACTCTAGTCACTTGAGCAATAGTTCTCAAGGTGAATATGTTATTATTGGTGAAAATTAACCTGAATTCCATAATATGAAGTAGCTCTTTACCTTGCAAGTGACAAGTCTAAATTTGTTAGTGGATTGAATCTAATGGTTGATGGAGCTACAAGTTTGGTAAAGCCGTAATTAACTGTCTTTTGAGGCAAAAATATTTAATTACATAATTGATCAGTAAGAGCTAGCAAGTTGTTAAAATTTCTTATAAAAATAGAGGTAGCTAATTGTATGTTGCGCTATAATAAAGGAGAACGGAAATATATATATATATATATATATATATATATATATATATATATATATAATTATTACTTTTCAATCCTTGAATGTTATACATATACTTCTCAAACATTTACATATGTGACTGAAGCGGGTTTTTAATATTATAATTACTATCATATCGATAAATGGTTATGTTTAACTTTCTTGATATTTTGAAGAAAAATTATTACTAAATTACTATTTCAATGGGTGTTAGACTGAAATTCATTTTCATTTAATTTGTTAATTATAGATTTTTTAAACAAATTATTAGACCAAATTCACCGATCACTATAAAAAAGAAAAAAACTTTTGTTTTGCTTTCAAGATATTTTAATCAATTTCTTAGAAGAGAGGAAACTAAAGTAGAAAAACATTGAATTTTTTTGCATCTAATACTAATCAATAGGTAGTTAGTCAATAGCCAGGTAACAAATTATCGTTGATCAACATAAATTAAATTTAAGTCATTGTTATGCATTATTTATTTGATGAGATAAACATCAATATTATAAATATATCAATACTTGAACTTTGAACCGCAACTGTGGTGAGGACATACTCTATAGTAGTAACAATAAAGCCAAGTTATTTACGCATATAACTGGTGTGAGTGTATATATATATTCTTTTTTCTTTTTCTTTTTTTTTCAAACTTGAATGTTTCAAATTCTATTTTATTTATTTTATTTCTTGTGGTCCAATAACTTGCTCTTCTAGAAAATATAACTTAAATACCTTAAATAGATTTATAATAATATATTATTTCCAAAAAAAAGATTTATAATAATATTTTTTTTATTATATTCAATGTATATTTGATCCTAAAAAAAGTTTAGAAATAGACTAATTCCTTTTATAACGTCCCAAAATCCATTTCTAATTTATTTGAAAATGAAAATTTGTAATAACCCGAAGATTAAACTATATATATATTTTTTGAGATTTCAACGATATTAATTATTTTTATTTTATATTGTTATAATTGTAAGATTTAAATTATTATGTTTAAGTACGAAATTTAAAATTTTATTCGAGAACTAATGATATTATTATTTTTACATCATTTTAATTTATGTACATACTTTATTATTTTAATTGTCCTAATATTTTATACATGGCATTATTATTATTGTTATATATATATATATATATATATATATATATATATATATATGTTTTAGACCAAAAAGAGTTGGTCAAAGAAACATCCATACGGGCCAATTTTGTTTTCCTTTTCCTTTCTTGCTATTCTCTTCTCTTCTTCTCTGTTTTCCTCTTCTTTTTCCGCTACAAGACCCACCCACACTGCCATCTTCCTCACCATCAACTCCTTCTCAACCTTACTGTCCCGCACAACACCTTCTCTTCCTCCTTCCTTGCACTAGTAGCAGCGGCGTTTAGTGTAGTAGCAAGAAGCAACAGCGACAGAAGCAGTAGCATGTCTGGCAGCGTGAGGCAGCAGTAGTCCAATAGCTCTGGTTCCTCCAACAGCTCTTTTCTGCATCTAGATTTCTGTTGAAAGTGAGTTTTAGGTTAGTTAGAATTGTTGTAGTTGATTTCTGGTTGATTTTTGGTTGATTTCAATTAGTTTATGGTTGATTTTAGTTAGTTGTCAGGTTGATTTTTAGTTGTTTAGGCTGTTGTTAGTTGATTTAGTTGATATTGTGTTGATTTAATATTTGCGTTCATTTTTATTATATTTACTAATTACCCAAAATTTTATTTTAATTATGTGGTTAATTTTTGAGTTCATCTATACTTATATTAGTGG
Source organism: Mallotus nudiflorus (assembly GCA_947683625.1). Taxonomy (NCBI): domain Eukaryota; kingdom Viridiplantae; phylum Streptophyta; class Magnoliopsida; order Malpighiales; family Euphorbiaceae; genus Mallotus; species Mallotus nudiflorus. Next base: position 3,072,435 of record CANTUR010000156.1, read on the forward strand.
ATCTAAATTAATTGGGGTTAATTTTGGTTAAAAGTATATCAAAATTAATTTAGATTAATTAAATTGATTTTTATGGAATTTTTGTATATTTATTTAGGTATTTTAAGTTTTATGTATATTTTGTTAATGTGGTTAATTATTTATTTTTGGTTGATTATTTGAGTTAATTAGTGTTAGTATATTATGTTAATAATTTTAGTAGTGATAAAATAATTTTTGATAATTTATTTAATTTTGTTAGAAATTATTATTATTATGTAAATTTTTAAATTATAGGTTAATAGTGTGTTTTTGCTGATATTATACTTAAATCCTATGTTTTAGTTAATTTTGAGATAAAATGTGGAATTAAAATAATTTTTATACATTATTTATTATTTTTAGTTAATTAATACTAACTATTTTTGAAAATTTATTCAAAATTAAATTATTTATTTTTTTGTGGTTTAAATGAGTTTTTAATTAATATTATAATATATTTAAACTATTTGGGCAATTATAGTTTGAATTTGACTATATTATGTTGAATATTTGGAAAGTTGAGTTTTTATTAATATTCTATTATTATTTTAAATTTTATTAAATTATGGTGGGAAATAATTTTATTTAGTATTTTAAAAATTAAATAAATTATATTATGATTTATTATTAATTTTTATAGTTTTTGGTGATTTACTATATTAATATTTAATATTTGCTTAATTGTATTTTTGGTAAACCTCGGTTGGAAATTGTGTAGTTTGGAGTCCCAACTCAAGGTGTTATGCCACTGTGAAATTTTGAAGTGTGTTTATTTGCAGGGTTGACTCTACTTCGGTAGAGGGATGTCCGTTTTACAGAGAAAACTCTACCGAATTTTTGGTAGATTTCTCGTAAAACATGACACCAAATTAATCCTAAAATTGTTATTTTGAGTTCGAATCGAGTCTTCCTTAGAAACTCTAAAAGTTAGGTTTCTATTTTCTAATTGTCATTTTCCTTTTCTATTTTTTAGCCACCCCTCCAGTCGCATCTATTAGTCAAGGTCGGACACGACGTGCTAGAGGAGCACCTTTATCCTGTAAGTTAATATTTGATTTGAGTATCGAGACTTTTAATTTAAATTATATTAAATTCTTATGAATTTAATTTTATGAAATTCTAGTCGGCATTCTTCATAGGATTTTGCATGATTTAATTTATAATTGATTTATTTTATTTTTTATTTATTGTAATTTTCATTGTTTTATTTATTTTCTTTTATTTTTAAATAAACCACGGTAGAATGGGATACCTGATGGGTTTCATCAGGATAGTGTGTGCATTGGTAAAATATGTGATTATTTAATTATATTACTTGGGCCAATGGTCTGATGATACTTTGCTCTCAAACACCACCAAGAGTATAATATATGCTTATTTAATAAATACAGGGGCCGAAGGTTTGGTGATGCTTTGCTCTCAGACATTGCCTGTATAATTTTGATTAATATTTATTAAATCACTAGGGTTGATGGTCTAGTGATGGTTTGCTTTCAGACACCACCAATGATATTGGATTAAGTGATATGACTACGGCTGTGTATCCTGGTGATGCCTTGCTATCGAGATCCAGCAATTTTAGATAAAAGTGAGTCATATGACTGTTAAAAATTTATAAATTAGGTTCTACCAAACTTTTTATACTGAAACATTTTAAAAAGACATTTAAATATTTATTTCTTCTCTTTTAAAAAATGGATTTATTATATGTATATCAAATGGTTTGAATAAAATTTTAATATATTATATTTCCATAAAATTTATTTTTAATGAGGTTTTCAAATCGCATTCATTTCTTTATTAACTTACCCAGTGAGGCCTGACTCCCCTCAATTTAATTTTTTTCAGGAGTTTGGGAGTTTTCTGTTAGGCTTACTCCTCTTCGCCGTGTAGTTTCGTCACCGGGTATTTTACGTAGGTCTACTTAGTTGTGTTGTATTTACTTTTGTGTACTACAGTAGAGAAAATTATATGACTGCATACTTTATTTGGGATTTCATGTATTTATAATTTATGTACTGAGATACTATTTGTATAACTGATGTTTATTTATTTTATGCACTGATATTATGGTTTAAATAATATTGAGAAAAATCAGTTTGATAATGTGCATTGTAATTTAATTATTTATTATAAGGTTTTAAAGTTTAAATATTTTTGCATTTTTCTTTTAAGGCTTCCTATGGGTTTTAGTAACTTTATGCTTTCCTAGTGCCAGTCATGTGCCCTTTGGTTCAGGTCATGACAAAACTAGTTGCTATGAAATAGCTCATCGCTAATCAGATTAGAAACTCATTCATGACAACAAGTTTAAATTGAGAGCAAATTCTAATTTGTTTTTTTAATTTCTATATCTCTTTATATTTACAGGGCACAAGTTTATATAAGTTGTACATGGGACTAATTTTGAATACAAAATTAATTTACCATAATATAGACTATAACTATGTATAGGTTTTAAGCTAATATCATGTCTTGATTTTCGCACTTCAGTCCCTCTAATTGCTCACTTCAACACTCCCTTTCAAGTTGATGCATAGATGTTGTCAATGTCCAACTTGCCCCATGAGTCATAGAATACTTGGCTTGACATGACTTTTATGAGTACATCAGATAGTTGATTTTTAGACTTTACAAAAGGGAGTCAAACTATTCTAGCTTCATGTTTCTCCCTAATAAAATGTCAATCTACCTCCAAATTTTTTTTCCAATCATGTTGAACTGGGTTATAAACAATCTCTATAGCTACCTTGTTATTGCAATATAAGTTCAATTTAGTCTTCAGAGGATAACCAATCTCATTTAGAAACCTTTTTAGTAAAAAAAGTTGACATAACCTTTTTTATATGCCTTTAAAATATGCTTCCACACTTGATAATGCTATAACCGTTTGCTTTTACTCTTCCAAGTCACTAAATTACCCCCTATAAAGGTGAAGTTCCTAGACGTTGACTTCCTGTTTGACCTATTTCCTACTCAATCGACAGCAGTATATACATTAATATTCAGGTGGTCGTGCTTCTTGAACATGAGATCCTTACCTGAGGATTATTTTAAGCATCGCAAAATTCAAAATGCTATCCTCATGTGATCTTAACTCGGATTATGCATGAATTAGTTCACGAGACTTACAACATACACAATAATGTTCAGTCTAATATTGGACAAGTAGATTAACTTACCCTCCAATCATTGATACCTCTCTCAATTAGTTGGTATATGGTTCTCATGGATCCCCAGTCCATGGCTCTAAGTTATTAGTGTATTTGTCAACTTGCAATTGAGCATTATAGTTTCTACAAGTAGATCAAATACAAATTTTCTCTAGGCTAAAAGTATGTTTTGTTTTGACTGAGCTACTTCAAAACCCAAGAAGTATTTTAGTCCCTCAATATACTTCATTTCAAATTCCTCTACTAATTGTCTTTGTAAGTTCAAAATGTCCTCCTCATCGTCCCCTGTGATTATCATATCATCAACATGGATTATTAGGGCTATTATCTTTCCATCTTGGTGTTTTAGTAAAAGGGGTGTGAGGTATGAGTTGCTTTGTTTGAACCCACGCTTTCTCATTGTCAAGCTAAATCAACCAAACCATGCTCCAAATAATTGTCTTAGACTATATAATGCCTTCTGCAATTTATACACTAATGTAGCTTGTGGTGGATTAGTGAAATCCAATGGAATGTCCATGCATACCTCTTCCTCAAGAATCCCATGTAAAACTACTCATAAAAAAATAATAACTAAATTACTACCTCATTGGCTAATAGATTGAAATTCATTTTCATCTATTTTGTTAATTAATTAACCTATAATTGACTTATAATATTAGAGTTCTTTGAATAAATTACTAGAACAAATTCACCAATCACAATAAAACATTTTTTATTTTGCTTTCAAGATATGTTAAATAATTTTTTATAAGAGAAGAAAATAGCATAGAGAAACTTTGAATATTTTGCATCTAATACCAACCAATAGGTAGTTCGTCAATAGCCAGGGAACAAATTATTATCGACCAACATAAACTAAATTTAAGTCATTATTATGCATTTATTTACTTGATGAGATAAGCATCAGTATGATAAAATGAGACAACTAAATATATTAATACTTAAACTTTGAACTGCGATTATGATGAGGACATATTCTATAGCAGTAACAATATAGCCAAATTATTTATGTAGGGATAAATACAAATTAGTACCCTGTGATTTAATCATTTTAGCATTAGGAACCTGTGATTATATTATGATATTTTAATACCCTGTGGTTTCATATTTATAGAACTTAAACGAAAAATTTTGTTACAACTTTTTATTTCTTTCTCCTTAAGTATCTGAAAATAAAAAATTTAACACAATTTGATAGAGGAGGGAAAAATAAGCTTATTCATGGTTGTTTTAATAATAATGTAAATAAAAGAAAAAATTAAAACCAAATTCCATTTTTTTAAAGATTCTAAATACATTGAATAATGGCACTATTGCTAAATCCATGTAAAATTATGAAATTTGGATTAACATTAAAAATTAATTTTTTTGAATGTTAGAAGTGAGAGAAATCATGAGTTGTAACATATTATGTTACTCAAGTGTTATTAATTTAGAATCATAGGGTACTGAAATTTCACAAAAGAAACTACAGGATTCTTATGCTAAAATGCTTGAACCACAAGGTACTTAGTTGTACTTATCCCATATATATATATATATATATATATATATATATCAACAAGTCCACGGACCTCAAAAGTGTTGGCTCACGCGTACACGTTTATACTTATAAATGGGGTCAAGCTCATATAACACAAAACTAATTGCCTTATGTTTAGATCCAATCTAAATTTTAATTTTGCCACTCTTGACATAAATTTTAAAAATTAATTTCTATATATTTTCATAATTTTTTTATATTTCACAAAAACTTCTTAAATTTTAATTATCTTAAAATATACATCTCAACTTTCATCCACATTATTTAGAAATTTTTCTAATAGAGTCAAACCAAAAAAGTATTAGGTAAAAAAAAAAGAGAAAATTTTGAAATACTAAAAATATTAGTCAAGAAGATAAAAAAAATTATTTAGCTTTTTTCAAAACATGAAAAAAGATAAAAAAAAAATTATTATTATTAAAAGTTCTTATTTTATTTATTGAGTCTATGTAACACAAAATCAATTAGTTTATGTTAAGGTCCAATCTACACCACTTACTGCTTTGCAATATATATATATATAATTGTCAAATTTATTTTATAGGTATATATGTATATATTTGTCCATTTTAATTATTTTAATTTTTATGGTTATAATAAGTTTCTCATGAAGAAAATATAACTTAAATACATTAAATACATTTATAATAATATTTTTTTATCATTTTCAATATAGGCCAAAGTGTCACCTCAAAGTTAACATTGGACCTTAAAGACTTTTTTATTCTAATAGGAACTTTTTCTTCTAAAATCAAATCATATTCGAACTTATTTTAAAAAAGGTAAAACCCAATTTCAAGCCCTTAAAATTTCATATTTTATTGTATCAAGTCCTTAAATTTTTATCACGACCTGAACCTAGATGTACGTGATCGACACTAAGGAATGATAAATACAAAAAATGCAACTGAAACTCATAGTAAGCCTTGAAAATTTTGTAAATAAATTACAATCACATAACAATAATATCAAATACATAAGTCGCTACTCCATTACAACAATACTTCAACACAACACAAATCCATAATATCAAAAATACAAGTTTTGTAATCAACTACTGCGGTATCTAGAATTCAATTACAAGATGTTCAAATCAAATAGACATACATAATGCAGTCGGTGAAGAAGAAACCTGATGAAGATGATAACTAGAATTAGGATGAATGTAAGGTCCTGAAAAAAACTAAATTGAGGGAAATCAGACCTCACTAAGTAAATCAATTTTATAAAATGCTTGTTGGTTTGAAGACATTTGTTAAAACCCTTTTTGAAAATAGAAATAAGATATGGTAAAATAAATATAAATATAAATCTTAAAAATCATTTACTTTGATATAAAACTTTTGTAGAAAATTATATAAATTTTTTTTTTAGAAAATCTGGTAGAACACTAAAACCATCAAATTCTAACAACCACTTGGCTCACTTATTCCAATTGACTGTTAGTCCTAGAGAGCAAGCTTGACCAAAGTCTAGCCACAATCAGTCTCTTCTTCCAAATGATCACTAGCATCCAAAGAGCATGCTCGACTAGGGTCTAACTAGTATCATACTCCTACCCATAGAGCAAGCTCAACCAGGGCTCTCAAAATAATCACACAATGGCCCAAAGAGTAAACCTTAACCAGGGCTCACATTTCCATAAATTTTGCCTAGAGAGCAAAGCTCAACCAGGGCTCATAATTTAATCAATGGCCATATAAACAAGTATTCATGGTGTGCACGTAGTCCAAGTGACACCCACTAGGTAGCATGTTCTCCCATATATTTTCATATCATTTTAATCATAATAAATAAAATTAAATAAACAAATAGAGTGGAATAAGACAATTTCCATAAAGCATTCTTCAAAATATTGTTCATGAAAAATAAGGAAATATTCATGCCTATAGCTACACAAATAAGTTCATAAATAATTCATATCATCATTTCATTATTATTTAAATCATACGAAAGTATAATTTAAAACCATCACAACACACATTCTATAAAATCAACTCATAGGTTGAACGTGCTGGGCAATGCGTCTTTTGCTGCCCAAATGCTATAACTTTAGTCACAGAGTTCTCTAAAAAATAATATTTATTTATATAAATAAATTTATAAAATTCTCAAAAATGAATAAAATCATGAGATGATAAGGTTGACTCGATGTAAGACACAATGCTATATAGACTTAAAGTTAACACATATCAATGTCACATTTTACGAGAAATCTACTAAAAATTCGGCAGAGTCTCCTCTGTAAAGCGAACATCTCTCTACCGAAGTAGACTCATTTCTATGTAAAAATAACATTTCTAACTGTCTCACAACTTAACAACTCGAGTTGGTCCCCCATACTACACTTATGCCCAATCGAGAACCATAATTCACAACATGTATAAAAATAATATAATTTATCTCAAATCAGTAATAATTCATAAAATATTAAGGAAATCATTTTTCTAAATAAATAATAAAATTCTTGTTTACAAATAATATTTTACTAATAAAATCCATTAATGGAATAAAATTTCATTTTACAATTAAATTAACATAAATTGTAAATAATTATCAAAATCACTCAATTATATCATAAAAATAATAAAATGCTCATTTAAGCTAAAAACTAATACATAAAATTATTATTCATTTAATTTCCCAAAATTACCACTTATTAATTAAAATTGGAAAAAAATTATAAAAATTATTTCTTTCATACTTTTATTAATCAAAATAGTCTAAAATAGAATAATTAACAATAATTTCATTTAAAATTAAACAATTCACCCATTCCTAATAATTTTTCAAAAATACATAATAATACAAAAACTTTAAAAATTCATATCCAAAATTCCATACATAATTTAACAAAACTTTCTTCACAAAGTTTAATCTACATAATATATATAATTTAATAAAAATATAAAAATTACTCGATCTGGGACTGTCTAGAATAGTGACATGAATAGTACCCAACTCCCGGAAATTTTAAAAAATTAAATAAAAATCAATGCAAGTAAGATAACAACCTCTAGATCATTTCATCTTGAAGCAACTATATCTAATAAAATTGAATTAAAGCTCAATTTAACCAATTAACTAAAAGTAGCCTAAAATCAATTACTCATAATTGAGGGGCTTATTGTTGTTGGAGTTCAAAATTGATGGAGGGCTTTTGAAGCCCAAAGGACAAGGAGCATTTTGAGATAGGTGGCGAGCCTTGGAGTGGTTGGAGACGGCACCAACGACTCCTAACGTAATTTGGCAACAAAGGACCTGAAAAAGAAAGAGGAAATAGAGGGAAGGAAGTGTTGTCACTGAGAAGGAGGAGGTGCTGGGGGGTGTCACTGGTGGCTGCAGCACTGCGGTGGTGGTGGTTGATGCTGACAGTGGTGGTGGTGAGTGATGGTAGTGTGGGGAAGAGGAAGAGGAAGAGGAAGAGGAAGGAAGGGAAAGGAAAAGAAAATAATGGGGAGGAGAGAGGGAAAGCAAGAAAAGAAAAAAAAATTATTTTTAATTTTTATAATATAGTACAAAAGGTACAAAATAATTATTTTAAAAATAATCTTATCTCCCTTTTAATTATTCACACACACACACATATATACTCTTTAACAATTAATTAAAAAAATAATTTACTAAAATTACACAAATATTATCAATCTCATAATAATTAACACTAATTAATTAAAATAATAATTAGATTTAATAATCCACATTTGATATTAATAATTAAAAATTTAGGTCTTTACAGTCCTCCCCCTTAATAAAACTTAATCTTCGAATTTTAACAAAAATAGAAAATGTAAAAATTTTTACTCATGAAAAAGGTAAGGGTATGCCACCTGCATCTCTACCTTTGTCTCCCATGTACAATCCTCCACTACATGATTGCTCCACAACACTTTAACCATAGGGATTTCTTTGGTGCAGAGTTGACAAACCTATCAATCCACTATTGCTATAGGGTACTCCTTATAAGTCAAATCTTTGTTGAGTTCTACTACTTGAGGCTGAAGAACGTGTGAAGGATCAAAGATGTACTTCTGCAACATTGACACATGGAACACTGGATGAAAATGTGACAACTCTGGCAGTAACACCAATCATTAAGCCACATCTCCTATCTTTGAACGAATTTTGAATGGCTCGATATATCTTGGAGCTAACTTGCCCTTCTTACCAAACCTCATCACTTCATTCATTGGAGACACCTTAAGGAACACCATATCTCCAACAGAAAATGATACCTCTTTCCTCTTAGAATTATTATAGCTCTTCTATCAACTTAAAGTTGTTCTTAATCTCTCTTAGATCATATGATTCTTCTCTAAAGTCACTTGCACCAATTATAGGACTGTCGGTTATCTCTCACTAACTTCCTAACATAAGGGTGATCTACACTTCCTTCCATACAATGCTTCAAATAGAGCCATATTAATATTTGCATGATAACTATTGTTATATGCAAATTCAATCAATGGAAGGTGAAAATCCCATTGACCACGAAAATCCACCACACACATTCGAAGCATATCCTCTAAAATCTGGATGGCCCTTTTTGATGGGCCATTAGTTTGAGGATGAAAAGTTGTATTGAAGTCCAGTCTCATGCCCAAAGCCTTATGCAATTCTAGCTAAAAGACTAAAGGAAAGGTTGGTCCTCTGTCTGACACTATACTTTTTAGCATTCCATCAAGATAAACAATTAAGTTAATGTACAACCTAGCCAACATGTCTATTGTATAAGTCTTCTTAATTGGCAAGAAGTGAGCTAACTAGGTTAATCCATTGACTATTACCCATATGGCATCATAACCACTTGATGTGTGAGGATAACCAGAAACAAAGTCCATCACAATCATGTCCCACTTCCACTCTATGATGCACAACTGTTGCAGTAATCCCGAGGGTCTCTGATGTTCCAACTTCACCTGCTGACAAGTGAGACACTTGGATATAAATTTTACAACATCTCTTTTCATCATATTCCACTAATATGCATCCTTCAAATCATGATACATCTTGGTAGAACTTAGGTGAATAATATAAGAAGAAAAATGAGCATCCTCCATGATCTCCTTTCTCAAATCATTTACATCTAGCACACATAACCTAGTGCCCAAGCATAAAATGCCCTTACTATTGATTATAAAATCCTGAGACTAACCTTGATGTACCTCCAATTATATCTTCTGTAATTATGGGTCCCTTTTCTGCACTACTTTAACTCTATCTATGTACACAAAATGTACCCTGAATTAATCTAAAAGACATTTCTTAGTTATCTTCAATTGCAACCATTGATCAACTAGCTCATGCAACTACTTAACCATCGACCTCTTTTATGAGTACATACGAGAGTATATCAAGGAGTTCTTTGAGTTGATGTTGGAGATACCCGACTTGGGAGAGAAGGAGGTGCCAAGGTGAGGTCTATATCTCTCTATTTAAATGATATGGCTACCATGTGTGAGCAAGACTTCCACTAACTTCCAACTTAAAGCATCAGCTACCACATTAGTCTTACCTGGATAGTAAAGAATGGAGTAATCATAATCTTTCTTAGAAAAACACTGAGCTCCTTGAAGCTGATTAAACAAATAATTAATCCTTAGGGGAGGATATTTGTTCTTGATGGTGACTTTATTCAATTGTCTATAATCGATACACAGTCAAAGGCTACCATCTTTCTTCTTTACAAATAATATTGAAGCACCCCAAGGAGATGAACTACGTTTAATGAAACCCTTTTCAAGTAACTCTTGTAACTGTTCCTTAAGCTCCTTAAATTTTGATGGTGCTATTCTATAAGGCGACATTAAGATAGGATCTGAGCTTGGTACAACATCAATACATAATTCTATCTCTCTATCCTATGGCAATCCTAGTAATTCTTCAGGAAAAACATTAGGGAACTCACACACCACTAGCACATTCACAACTGTCCTATTATCCACCTTCGTGATTGGCACTAAGGAATAGGAAATGCAATTGAAACCCGTAGTAAGCCTTGAAATTTTTGAAAATAAATGACAATCACATAATAATAATATCAAATAAATAAGTCACTACTCCATTACAACAATACTTTAACACAACACAAATCCATAACATCAATAATACAAGTTTCATAATCAACTACTCTAATATCTATAATTCAATTACAAAATGTTCAAATCAAATAGACATACATAATGTAGCCAGTGAAGAAAAAACTAGGTGTAAACAATAAATAGAACTAGGTTGATTATGAGGTCTTGAAAAAAATAAATTAAGGGGAATCAGATCTCACTAAGTGAATCAATTTTACAAAATGCATGTTGATTTGAAAACATTTATTGAAACCCTTTTTGAAAATAAAAATAAGATAAGGTAAAATAAATATAAATATAAATATAAATATTAAAAATCATTTACTTTGATATAAAACTCTAGTACAAAAGCACATAATTTTTTTGTTTGCCAAAAATCTTGTAGAACACCTAAACCATCAAATTCTAATAGCCACTTGGCTCACTTATTTCAATTGACTATCGATCCCAAAGAGCAAGCTCGACCAGGGTCCAACCATAATTAGTCTCTTATTCTAAATGATCACTAGCACCCAAAGAGGATGCTCGATCAGGGTCCAACTAGTATCATACCTCTGTCTAGAGAGCAAGCTCAACCAGGGCTCTTAAAATAATCACACATCTACCAAAAGAGCAAAGCTCAACTAGGACTTACATTTCCACAAATCTTGCATAGAGAGCAAAGTTCAACCAAGGCTTATAATTTAATCAATGGCCATATAAACAATTATTACTAGTGAGCACGCAGTCCTGGTGAGACCCACCAGGTAGCATGTTCTACCATTATTTTCAAATCATTTAAATCATAATAAATAAAATAAAATAAACATATAAAGCATAATAAGACAATTTCCATAAAGCATTCTTTAAAATACTGTTCATGATAAATAAGGAAATTTTCGTTCATATAGCTATACAAATAAGTTCATAAATAATTCATATCATCATTTCTTTTTTATTTAAATCATACAAAAATATAATTTAAAACCATCACAATACACATTCTATAAAATCAACTCACAGGTTGAGCATGTTGGGCGGCACGTCCTCTGCTGCCTAACTGTTATAGCTCTGGTCATGGACTTCTCTAAAATAAATAATATTTATTTAAAATATGCTTATATAAATAAATTCAAAAATTTCTCAAAATTTAATAAAGTAATGAGATGATGAGGTTGACTCAATTTAAGACATAATGCTATACATACTTAAAATTAACACATATCGTTGTCATATTTTATGAGAAATCTACTAAAGATTTAGCAAAGTCTTCCCTGTAAAACAGACATCTTTCTAGTAAAGTAGAGTCATTCCTGTATAAAAATAGCACTTCTAATCATCTCATAACTCAACCACTCGAATTGGGTCCCATACTACACTTATGCACAACCGAGAACCACAATTCACATGTATAAAAATAATATAATTTAAATCAATTCACTAATAATTCTTAAGAATATTAAAGAAATCAATTTTTCCAAATAAATAATAAAACTCTAATTTATAAATAATATTTTACTAATAAAATCCCTTAATGGAATAAAATTCCACTTTACAATTAAATTAGCATAAATTATAAATAATTATCAAAATCACTCAATTATATCATAAAAATAATAAAATGCTCATTTAAGCTCAAAAATAATAAATAAATTTATTATTCATTTAATTTCCCAAGATTACCACTTATTAATTAAAATTGAAAAACAATTATAAAAATTATTTTTTCATACTTTTATTAATTAAAGTAGTCTAAAACAGAATAATTAACAATAATTTCATTTAAAATTAAACAATTCATCCATTCCTAATAAATTTCCAAAAATACATAATAACACATAAAGTTTAAAAATTCATATCTAAAATTCTACATATAATTTCACAAAACTTTCCTCACAAAGTTTAATGTACATAATATATAGAATTTAATAAAAATATAAAAATTACTCGAACTGGGATTGTCTGGAATAGCGTTGTGAACAGTATCTAATGACCAAGAAATTTGAAAATTAAATAAAAATCAATGTAAGAAAGATCACAACCTCTAGATCACTTCATCTCAAAGCAACTATATCTAATAAAATTGAATTAAAGCTCAATTTAACTAATTAACTAAAATTAGCTTGAAATCAATTACTTAAAATTGAGGGGCTTACTGTAGTTAGAGTTTGAAAATGATGGAGGGCTTTTGAAGCCAAGCGGACGAGGAGCATTTTAAGACCAATAAGGAGCCTTGGAGTAGCCAAAGGCAGTGTTGGTGACTCTTAAGGCAGTTTAGCCAAAAAGGACCTGAAAAAGAAAGAGGAAAGAGAGGGAGGGGGGTATTGTTGCCGGGACAAAGGAGCTGCTAGGGTGTGTTGCCAGCGGCTGCGATGTTGTAATGGTGGTGATCGATGCCGACAGTGGTGGTGGATGATGTCGATAGTGGTGGTGGTGGCAGCGTGGGGAAGAAGAAGAGGAAGGAAGGGAAGGGAAGGGAAAAGAAAAGAAAGGGGAAGAGAGAAGGAAAGAAAGAAAGAAAGAAAAAGTTTTTTATGTTTTTTTTAATATAGTACAAAAGGTACAAATAATTATTTTAAAAATAATAATATCTCCCCTTTCATTTTATATATATACACTTTAATAATTAATTAAAAAAATAATTTACTAAAATTGCACAAATATTATCAATCTCATAATAATTAACACTAATTAATTAACATAATAATAAACTTAATAATCCACATTTAACATTAATAATTAAAAATTCGGGTCTTTACAATTTTAATTTTGTTGTATTAAGCCATTGTATTCTTTTTTTTTTTTTTTGCACACATTAAGGACCTTTTAAAAAATTTTCATCCCTAACTTGTCTTCACAAGTCAAATTACTACATTTTAAGTTTTTTTTGTTTAGTTTAGTCTAATTAAATACTAATTCCAAAGACATTATATAATTTTTATTAAAAATAGTTTAATGAATTAAATATTATTATTTTATTATTTTATTGCATTTAAAGTAAAAAATATATCTTTTATTTCTAAAAAATCTTTAATTTATTGTTTATGCTAAAGAATGTTTACAATAATTGAATATAGTAAAAGGTATACTTTTTGTTTTAAAATTTATTTAAATCATCAAAATTTAAAATTTTAATATAATATTAAAAATATTGTTTTATTTTGTATATTTGGTATGCTTAAAAAATTAGTTAATGGTGAGCTATATTTGATTTTTAACATTTTTTTTATACTTGTTGGTATTTCTTATTGTAATTTATAATTATTAATGTTGAAATGTTTTGTTGAATATTTTAAACAATCATACTTGTCTCTTTTTGATTTCCACTAATAAAAATAAAAAAGTTCATATTCAATACTTAAGGATCGGGAGGAGGATATCGAACTCAAGATTTCCACTCAATAGAGTAAAATTCTACCTTTATATTAGACACTTTATACTTAATTATAATTAACTTATATTTTATTAATTTTATTAAGCATGTAAAATATAGTAAAATATAAAAAATATATTTTTAAATATTTATATTTAAAATTTATTATTTTTGTTAAATTTTTAGTATGTTCGAAATATATTTTATCAAATAATAATTATGAACAATAAAATAATAAATAATTTACATATTAATAATAAAATAATAAAATTTACTAATCTGAACTTAAAATAGGTTTACCTTTAAACTAATATGTTTAAATAAGAATAAAATATATTAGTTTTAAATTCATTTAATTTATTAAATGAGTTTTTAATGAAAAGCATATAACATATTTTTGAGTTGTTATTTAATTGTATTAAAATTATTAGAAACTTTTAAATTTTGGTAATTTGATCTCTTGTAATAAGTTTAGAGACCAATTATTTAAAAAGCAAGTCCTTAATGTGAGCAAAAATAAAAGTATGATGGCTTAATACAAAACAATTGAAGTTTAAGGGTTTAATGCAATAAAACTTAAAAGTTTAACGGCTTAAAAATAAATTTTGCCTTTTTAAAAACTCCTACAATTAAGTTTAATGGTTAACTATTGAAAAATTATTTAGATTAATGAATAAAATTCATAAATATTTTCTTAAAAATATATATCACCTAATTATAAAGTTTTAATCCTATATGATAATTTTTAGAAATATTTTAAAATTCTTATTCTTTTATTCTTTTAATTTCTTAAGAAATTTTTTAGATTTAAAAATTTTTAAAACTTTAGAATACATATAAAAAAATTGATCAATATTATTTACAATTTAATTTTAACAGTTTGATAATAAAAATTTTATTCATCAATTTAATTTTAGTAGTTGACTAATAAAAATTTATTTAAATTAATTATTAATAGTGATGATTATTTTTGAAATGTATATCACTTAATTGTAAAGTTTTAATAATTTTTCGATTTATATAAAATTTTAAGGAAATTTTAAATAAATTTTTAGGAAAAGTTAAAAACAAATTAAAAAAAAATTAGTATGCAGGCTTAGAAATTTTAAAAATTTATAATTAGATGATACATATTTTTAAAAAAATTATCAATTTATTAATTACTGTAAATAATTTTTTCTTAATTAACTATTAAAATTAAAATTTTATTTGACTTATAGGACTTAATTATAAAATTTTTTCAAATAATGTCGAATTACTGACAATTAAGTCTGTATCTTTTCCTCACCATGTTCTCCCCTCCCTTAACCCCTAAAATACACCTCCCCTTAAACACTCTAAACCCCAATAACCCCCCTTGATCCCCATCAACTAGATTTGCATGCTGTGTATTCCCATTTATTATCATAGGACAAGATTTCACAACCTTATCTATAAATACAGTATCCCCATCAAGCATTGATACACTAATATTATACTCAAAGGTTCTATATTGCTATGGTTTTTCAATGCAAATTCACATGAAATAAGTGAACATGTTAATATTGGATCAATTAATGCATAAGCATCAAAACCATAGATAAAAATTATACCAATCACAACATCAGATGTAGAAGGTGCTTCTTGTCTTGTCATTATATATACTCTAGCTTGAGTCAAAGATTGATGAGGTTAGCCTATTTGTCCAACCTGTGCCATATTAGAACTTCCTCCTCATCCCATTCCTTTACCACTTCCTCTACTTACTCCTCCTTTAGCCATATTTTCACCCATGCTTCTTTTCCTTGTAACTTGACTCTCAATGGCTTGGTTTTTACTCTAGCAATCTCTAGCTATATGCCATAGCTTACCACAATGAAAATAAAGTATCTACCTTGGTACCCAACACTATCCACCATGAAACCTACCACATCTAGTACACGATAAACTATACCCGTAACTAATTGAAACACCTCCCTCGCCTCTCTTACTCTCTGCTCTATTCTGACTGAAATAACTTCATCACCTCTCTTACTCATCCGCTTCTACCCGAAGTTACTATGGTAGACCTACTCATATTTTAATGGCTAACTTGTTTTCCATAATGCCTACTCCTTTAAGACTTAGAACCTCTAAAAGAAAATTTTCTTCCTTTTATTTCTAAACTACCATACTCACTTATCACCTTTCTTTTCTTTGCTAACATTGCATCTTTCTCAGTCAAACACTCTTCCACCCTTAATGAAGCCTATAATAAAGCACTACAACTTGATGGCTTTAAGGAAATCTTTTCTCAGATATCATTCCCTTCTCAAATTGTCTATGTTTTACATCTTTTATAGTTACTTCTTTTAATGCACATTTTTACAATTGAGGGAATTGCATCTTATATTATGATATTGTCATATTTTCCTGTACCAAGCTTAAAAACTCCATTTTCTTTTGATCTCTGTATGTTGGTGGTGTATATATATTTGCATATTCCTTAATAAAGTCATTCCATGTTAGGGTCATAGGTATGTTTCTACTTCTTGGAATTAGATCCCACCAATCTAAAGCTAATTTTCTCAATAATGATACAATATATTTCAACTTTTGTTTTGGTTTGCAGTCCAGCCTATCTAGCACCTTGTCTATTTCCCTTAACCATTCATCTACTACCTCAGGATCAGTGGTCCCCTTAAATTCTGTAACCCTTTATTTTCTTAGTCTGTCATGAGTTTTATCTTTACCCTTTATTTCTCTAACTTCTGCCATTGGTTGCATTAATGGCTATTGAACTAGCTGGTTGGCTACCTGATTAACTATCTATATTATAAGTTGTTTAATTTCCTATAAAGTCTTAAGAAATTACTACATTATTGGTGGTAATTCATGGGCTATTGTGGTAGTGCATTTGCATGCTTGACTCCATGCATAGACTCAAACTCATTTGGGTGAACAAGATTTTCAATCAGACCCTTTGTACTCATCCTATTCTAAGTACAAACACTTAGTCTTAATGAATTTAAATATTATTAGTTTTTTTAACACCTACTTGTACTCTTAACATGTATATATGCATTCACACTTTTATCCCAAGGGATTCTAAAGCATGCTCTGATACCACTAAATGTGACACATATTAAGGATATCATGCATATATTTTATGCATGAGACTCATAAATGATATATATCTCCATAAAATTCCAATTTGAGTTCACATCTTTCCTTATATTATTAATAGACAATACACTAGTCTTAATGCAAAATATGAAAATTTATTAAACATGCTCAATTCTAGAAAAACTGAGGATGACCTCTTAGTGACCCACCTGACACAATGCTAGTTTAATGGATGCAATTATTTCATCAAAATTGACTACCATTCTTCTAATCTAAAAAAAATAATGTAGAGGAGTGAGCTTGCAACTTAGTAAAGAAATAATATAATATCCTATGAAAATAACATATCCCAAAAATGTAGTATAATTAATTATCCATCCATTTAATGTTTAGCTATGAATTTATCGTATTTACATAGCATGATTTTTATAAGAGCAAACAACAACCCATTTGGAGTTATAAAACTCCAGATAGAGCTTTAACAAGTATTTTGTTCTTACCCAAATAGGACATTAGCTACCGACATTCATATGTACAACCTCATTCATATGTACAATCTCATTTTAAAATAATCAACCATCAACACAATAATCAAAATGTGAGCCACCATCTCCTTTCTGTGTGATGTGTCTTCTTGCTTTTTTCTTTTGGATAGTGGTATCTTTTTGTGGGACATTGTACGAGTCTTTTTGCTTTTGAGGGATATGAAAACTTCACTGGACAAGGACAAATGATTGGTCTCGGGGGGACAAGACGCTTTTAATTTTATGGAGTCACAACTAAATTTTTAAAACATTAGGAAAAGAAAGGGATAACATCGGGTCACTCAGCGAGTATTACCCCCAGTAGAGATTTCTGGGTTTAGGGGATCACGTTTACTTTTTAACTATTTCTAATTATATGATATTTGATAAATAGCTACCATAACACCCTAGTTTCGATAATGACAGTTTGTATAGCATTCACACAATACATCAAAGCTGGAAATATTATTACATTATTTTCTTGATAAAATACATATGAAAAGGGAAAGATTACAAAAAAGTAAATGTAATATGATTGATCTGCAAAAGTAACATGACGATTCACATAGCTTGCTCAATTTCATGAATGATAAGATGATCATGCTTACAATGATTATTTATACTATGATGATGTATGATGATAGTATAGAGGATGCATGAGGTCATCACTAGATCGAGAGCATTATAACTCTATTATGGGATATGAACTTTTTCACATTATTGATATTTACGATGTGATTTCATGATTTTAGAAATAGAGGATGCATAATCATGATATGAAATGAGAATAATAAAGCATATATTATTCACATATCATGCAAGATTGCTAGTCTCATTATACAAGCACAACAATATTCTTAAATGCTGGAAATAGTAAAATAAAATGCAATGCGATAAAATAAATGTGCTAAAATAATTGTGTGGTCCTTAGACTCGACTGAGCTTGTGTTGGTTTTAAAGCTTTAGCTTTAAGAGATTATCAAGCTTTCCTCATCGAGAGGTTCAAAATGACAACAGAATGATGCTAGATTGTATACCTTTAAAGCATGCTTTGACAAAGATGAGGCTTGGTTTGGTGGAAAAGGGATCTAATAACCTAAGGGAAAGGCTATAAAAGAGCAAAAATTATCTAAAAAGGGGTTTCCAATGCCTTTAATAAGACCAAGTGCATGTGGTCATATACTTGGCGTATGGCCACAAGTGCACACATGCGTTTTCAAGCGCACTTCAACACTTCACACACACTTTATGGGTTTAATGCATACTGTTCTAAGGTTGGTTCCTAAGGTTTTTGGGCCTTTTGGATGCATTTTCAAAGTGCATTTTGCCAAATTCAGCTTCAATTTTAGCATATAACACCTAGGGCCGTTTATGCACACCTTTGAGCGATACATGCTAATATTCGGGTTATGGTGGACCATTCCGGGACTACTTTTGGAGGTTTTAAAGCCTTCAAGATGTGCTTCCAAAGTTTGTTTTATCAAAATTGATTTCCATTTTTTCATGAAGCTCGGCCTTGGTATAATGAAATGCACATTGGACCAAGGAGCTGAGTATTATAAGAGGAGTTTTTTTGAAATAAACCTCTCATTGTTTCAATAATTTGTATTTCACAAGGTTAGAGCATAAATTAATGGCTTGGTGATGATTTTACACACTGGTGGGGTCGGTTAAGTTTTCAAGGTTGCACACTTCAAAGTTGTTATGAATGAGCAGACACTTGTCATCTCAAGGATTTGTTTCATCATTAGACCTTTTTGGGGACAATCAAATTTGAGGTATGATAGTTTCCCCTACTTCACATGTGTTTTATAGCCACCTAGCACTAATGTTAATACACATGAAACAAAAGATGCAAAAAACATTTTAGTAGGGAGAGAGGTACTTACTTGTGGGTTATCTTTAGATGTATTGTCAAGATTTGACCATTGTTGTTGTGTTTTGTTTATTGTTGTTATTCTGTAACTTAGTTGTCATGCAAGGCGCTATTTAGGACATATACAATCTTGTGATTCATTCAAAGTGCATTAGGATTTATATGACTATAACCTTCTTAGGTGTCACATAAATGAAGATGCTACTAAGCAAAAAGAGATGCGATTATAACCTTTTTAGGTGACATACAAATGAACATGCGACTATAACCTTTTTAGGTGTCATGTGAAATGAAGATGCTACTAAACAAAATACAGATGTGACTATAACCTTCTTATGTGTCACATAAATGAACATGCCACTATAACCTCTTTAGGTGTCACACGACTGAATGTGTGATTATAACCTTCTTAGGTGTCACACGAAATGAACATGTGACTATAACCTTCTTAGGTGTCACATGAATGAACATGCGACTATAACCTTTTTAGGTTTCATATGAAATAAGGATGCTACTAAGCAATGAAAATACGACTATAACCTTTTTAGATGTCATGCAAATGAACATATGACTATAACCTTTTTAGGTTTCACGTGAATGAACATGCGATTATAACCTTCTTAGGTGTCACACAAACGAACATGTGCTTATAACCTTATTAGGTGTCATGCGAAAGATCATGTGACTATAACCTTTTTAGGTGTCACGCAAATGAACATGCAATTATAACCTTATTAGGTATCATACGAAATGAGGATGCTACTAATCAATGAAAATGTGACTATAACCTTCTTAAGTGTCACACAAATGAACATATGATTACAACCTTCTTAGGTGTCACATGAATGAAGATGCTACTAAGCAAAAAGTGAATGCTCCTAATCAGTATGGATGCTCCTAAATAATGTGAGGAT
This sequence comes from Mallotus nudiflorus, assembly GCA_947683625.1. Taxonomy (NCBI): domain Eukaryota; kingdom Viridiplantae; phylum Streptophyta; class Magnoliopsida; order Malpighiales; family Euphorbiaceae; genus Mallotus; species Mallotus nudiflorus. The sequence goes on from CANTUR010000156.1 coordinate 3,093,005, forward strand.
GCTTCTAAGTGGTGAAAGTCCTTTTAAGCAATGAGAAGATGCTTCTAAGTAGTAAACGTGCCTTTAAGCAATATGAGAGTGCTTATAAGCCATGAGGGTGCTTCTAAGGAATGAAAGTGAGTGCTGCTAAGCAGTGAGAGTGCTTGTAAGTAATGAAAGTGAGTGCTTCTAAGTAGTGAGAGTGCTTCTAAGTAATAAAAGTGAGTGCTTTTAAGCAATGAAAAGATGCTTCTAAGTAGTTTAAGTGCTTTTAAGCAATGTGAATGCTCCTAAGCAATGAGAGTGCTTCTAAGCAATGAAAGTAAGTGCTTATTAGTAGTGAGAGTGCTTCAAGGTAATAAAAATGAGTGCTTCTAAGTAATATAAATGCACCTAAGCAATGTGAGTGCTTTTAAGCAATGTGTGAGAGTGCTTTTAAGCAATGTGTGAGAGTGCTTTTAAGCAATGAAAGTGAGTGCTTCTAAATAGCAAGAGTGCTTCTAAGTAATGAAAGTGAGTGCTTTTAAGCAATGTGTGAGAGTGCTTCTAAGCAGTGAGAGTGCTTCTAAGCAATGAAAGTGAGTGCTTATAAGCAGTGAGAGTATTTCTAAGTAATGAAAGTGAGTGCTTCTAAGTAGTGAGAGTGCTTCTAAGTAATGAAAATGATCTTAAGCAATGAGAATATACTTAATGAGAATATGGTTCTACGTAGTGAAAGTGCTTCTAAGCAATGGAGGTGAGTGCTTTTAAGTAGTGAGAGTGCTTCTAAGCAATGAAAGTGCTCCTAAGTAGAGTGAATGCTTTTAAGCTACGTGTGAGAGTGCTTTTAAGCAGTGAGAGTGCTTTTAAATAGTGAGAGTGAGTGCTTCTAAGTAATGAAAGTGAGTGCTTCTAAGTAGTAAGAGTGATTCTAAGTAATAAAAGTGCTTTTAAGCAATGAGAAGATGTTTTTAAGTAGTAAAAGTGCTTCTAAGCAATGAAAGTAAGTGCTTTTAAGCAGTGAGAGTGCTTTTAATCAATGAAAGTGAGTGCTTATAAGTAATGAAAGTGCTTCTAAGTAATGTGAATGAGATAGTAATGATGATGCAGTGATGATCTAGTGATGATGTTGTTATTTGTCATGTTGAGGATGTTATTTTGATGATTTGGAGAGAGATATCCTTATAGTGAATTTTCCTTACTCTTCTTTTTTTGTAATATATTGAGTTTCTTGAAGGAAGCAATGCTCGTGTAGTGCCTTTAGACAAATGGACTCCATATCAGTGTACTCTTATGTGACTTTAGTACATGTCTTATGCTCAAATAAGTGTGCAAAGGTTTGAAGTGCCCGTGCATAAAACCACAGAAGAGCACATGGATAGGGGAAGTGCACGTGACTACATATGGGAAGTGTGTGATCGCGTACCTGTGCGTGTGGTCATGTGCCTGGCATGTTGTCGTACACTTTTTCCCCTCTAGGCCTATTTAAACAACTATTTTAGAGATCTTGGGAGGCTTTTTGAAGTTCTTTGAGTGTTTTCTGACTTTTCTTGACCCTTTTAGTGTTTTGGGTGTTATCTACTCTATTTTTGCTTTTATACTTCCATTTTCTTCCATATAAAATGGAGTTCTCCAACATTCCTAAGGGTCGGAAGGATATTTCTGTTGATGTTGATGTTAAGGGTGACTTTACAGAGGCCACTAGAGCTAGGACATTTTGCTGCAAGGACTAGCACATTTGGTGCTTAGAGTTTTCAGCCATCCAAGATTTCTCAAGGAGATTCGATTCTTGTTGTTTATAGCTTGAAGACACATGCTTAGGTATGTCATCGTTATGACGTAGTCCTTCTTTGTCCTTATTTCTTGAAGCTTGTTCATGTCACGACCCAAAATAGAGGCCATGACTGGCGCTAGGGAATGGGAATTTTTTCGAATTCGGAACCCATAGCAAGCCTTAAAATAAAATAAAACATGCAATAGTAATAATAACATAAATAAAATATTTTTACAATGGAAATAAAATCATAAATAAAATAAAATAATACTCTGCTAATGAAATTAATTGAACATCCTCATCTTATATATAAATAATCCTTTAATACAATTTCCAGTTCAAATCCTTAAAATACATAACTCACACAAATATAATGCATAAACCCCACAATTGTTTACAACTATTGTAGTGTCTAGATTATAAAATAAAGCTCAGATAAGCAGTTTACATAGTGAAATCGGGGTGGAAGAAATCTGGCATATGGGTCTGCTATTGAGGTCTGAAGACGATGACTCTCTTGAAAAATAGTCAATGGGGGGGGAGTCAGACCTCACTGAGTGAATTTTTGTAATATATATACATGCATACTAAATGACAATGCACACAGTCAATAGTATATATAATAAATAAATATACAGGCAATTACACACAGATGTAGCAAAATCATTTTTATATATTTTCTGAAATTTACTGTTTATGAAGGATCAAATAGAACCCTAGAAAATCGCAACCTCAAAACAATGTTAGACAACACTCTAGCCATACAAGTTCACTTATTCTAAATAAATTCACTTGTTCCATTTGGACAGTAGACTGGCCCTGAGACACTAAGTCAACCGAGCTTCAGCAGTCTAACTGTCAATGTGATTGGCCCCGAGACACTTGGTCAACCGAGCTCCAACAATCACACTCCCAAATCATATCACACATCAAATCAAATCAATCCGATTAATATCCACAATTAGGTTAGTAATATAGCCTAAATGCTATCAGCGTACCGGTATGTACTCGGTCCTAGTGTTGCCCACTAGGTAGCACGTTCTATTGATATCCTTCATTAATATATAAAACATACATTCATAAATAAATGATGCATGAATTTAAATAAAATAGCAACATAAACCATATATATACTAGAAATATACCAAAAATAAACTAGGTATATTCCGAGTATATATACTTCAATTAAATCCAATATAGTTACAAAATAAACTAGAAATATATTTTAAAACATTTTAAGTGTAAATTATTAATAAAACATATATATAATTTAAAATATATTAAAATATACCAAAAATAAACCTAAGTACTAATTAAATCATTTATGCATATTTTATCAAAATAAACCACACATTTATAAAACATGCACTCTAAAACATATATATATAAAATAACAACTCACAGTTATTGCACTCCATGAGATGGGTCCGACGGGCCTAGTCCACTAGGCCTTAGTCTTGGCGCAACTAAATAAATAAATGACAATAAAAATTAGAATAAATGTAATGGAAATTTCTAGAAACTCGATATAGAATACTAGACACAAAATTAGAATGGAATTCGATTGGACATCACGTTTTACGAGAATTCTATCAAAAATCTGACAGAACCTCCCTTGTAAATGGATATCTCTCTACTCAAAGAGTAGAGTCAGTCCTGCAACGAAATACACTTTGAAATAATACAAAATTCATAATCACAATCCCTCGGTCGGACTCCAAACTACAATTCACCAACCGAGGTCCACAATTCATAGAACAATTACAAAATACAGAAAATGCCCTTTTATAATAAAAATACATTTTATCAATCCAAATTATGTAATTAACCCTAAAACACGTTAAAAAACGATAAAAACTCATTTATTTAGAAAAATCGTATATTATATATATAATTTGAAAATAATTTATGAAAAATAGTTTTAATTAGTTAAAAATACTAAATAATTTGTAGAAATCATTTTTATACCTTAAATAACTATTAAAACCAATTTAATTACATTTTTAACCAATTTAGTGTTAAATTACCAAAATACCCCTAGTTTCGTAAATTCCCTAAAATTAATAAAAAATTCACCAAAAATAGTGTAATTACACAAAATCAATTTTCTCAATATATAATTCAATAATATCAATAAATATACCCAATTAACCAATCAATTTCAATTAAACACATAATTAACCTAATTTTTCAAAATTACATAAACTTAATAAATTCCAAAATAAATACATAAAATTCACAAAAATTAGAAATAAATTTCTAAAATGCATTTCAAAACCTATAATTACCATAAAAAAATTTCATAATTTAATTAATTAATTTTCAAAAATTAGAAAATATTAATAAAATAATAAAAAATTCATAAAAATCAAAATAAATTCCAAAAATTCCACAAAAATTCATAAAGCAAGATTAAGGTACTAGGATTAACTTTTGTGAAGTCAGTTTGCTTGAATCAGTCAAATTAAAGCTCAAAAAATTCAAGAACTCTAATAGGCCGAAATTGAAAAATCAAAACCCAAGGAAATCTAGACCATTTTAAGTGAAACAAAGCTTGGAATCACACTCACTGGAGCTCAAAGAGAAGATAGAGACTGGCGGTGTCAAAAACGGTGCCTGGAATCACGTCGATCGGAGCTTGGGTTGATTTTTGACTTTTCGGCCAAATCAAGCTTCACAGACGCCGAAAACGGGTGTTGCTGGTGGCAGGACTGGCTGGGGATGATGGTGGCATGCTAGGAGGCACACTGGCGATAGGGGTGGAGCTTGGCAGCGACCAGAATTGGCTAGGAGGCGATCAGGAGTTATATATATATAACTTTAACTTTAATTATAATAATATATATTATTATATTCAAAATAATTGTGCACCACATGTTTAAAATAAACAATATATATACATATACACATGTTAATTAAAATGAAAACCATATATATATATATATATATATATATATATATATATATATATATACATACATACATAATTAAAAATAATTAATAAACCCTAAAATTATTAAATATATGTATATATATGCATGTATATGTATATATTTTAATACGGCAATTAAAATAGTGCATGGCCTCATGCAAATTTGTAAAACTATTTAAAATAATTAATATTAAATTATTTACATTTTAATTTCCCTAAAAATAACATTCCCGGGAAAATTTTATGTAAAGAACTTAAAATAATTAAGAATAATTAAAATAACTTAATAATTATCAAACTCACGAAAATAATCATAAATATATACAAAAATTATTAACACTGGATATCCCGATGCAGTTTAAAATTATTTAAAACCTCGAGATATTACAGTTCATTGGCTGCTTTGCTATTTATTTTGCTGTATGAGGTTGTTGGAGCTACAACTTTATAGCTTTTGTTGTAGCCATTTGTTAAGTCGTAGCTTTATTATGAATGCTAATGGCTGATAGCTCTTGCTTTATTTTCTTTTTATAATTGTCTCTTAGTGATTGCTGTAATGCTTTTCTTTTTGGCTTTTGTTATTATTTTGATCCTATTAAATGATAAAGAGAGATGTGTTAGTATTTAGTAGTTGTGTAAATGTTTGATAGTGTACCTATTGTTTGTAGCCTCGTAGGTGTGTTATTGTGCTACATGGTAGTTTTAATAGAGTCTACATGTATTGTCATGGTCTCCTAATGTGTGTGAAGTAGATAATTACCGGGAAGTGCTTTGATGGGGCCATTGCTGTAATATCTTATGACTCGTATGTGTCAAATAAAATTTCCATGTATGCATCGATAGAATGGTGGATGGACATAACACATACTTTCCATCTGGTTATTGGTGAGATAACTATTACCACTTTGGATTTTGCCAATATCATGGGCTTGAGCTTTTCTGGAGAGCTTGTTCCTTTCAATGAGGAGTGTTCTACTGCCATGGTGAGGAGGCATTTTATAATGGATTTTCTTGGGGTGGTCACACTTATGAAGTCTCACTGCCCATATCTTGCTCATTACATAAAGTTTGTTTCTTCCATGCAGACTCTATACGATGATGGTCTTGTCTCAGTAGAGCAGTGGGTTCATTGCATTTTGCTTTATTTACTAAGTACTGTTATCTTTCCAGACCCTTTGGGTACATGTAATCTATGGTTATTGTCTATATTGAGAGATCTGGATGTCTTGCCGAACTATTGTTGGGGCATTGTTGTCTTCACTTATATATACTCAGGCCTCGATGCAATATCTCGAGGTGGATCAAGGATCTGTGGATGCTTGTTCGTGTTGGATGTGAGTAGGAGTTCTGTTGTCTATTCTTTTACTTTTAGTTTATTATTTCTAACCCTTCGGTTTTCATATATCTGGGCATATGAGTTTGGGATTCTCCCTTATTCCTCCATTGAACATTTCCTATAGGATGTCTTCCCTCATTATTCTCACTAGATTAGGAAGACTATTGATTTGATTGAGGATTTCATGGTAGCTTGGGACCATATGGGGAAGCTGTCCCTTGATCAGGTATATTTGATTCTTATTGTATTGGTTGTTTCTTTCTGAGGGATTTTTTATTCATGCTTGCCCTTTGAGTAGATCTTTCTTTGATGGTAAGTGGCGAGGTCTCACTAGACAACAAAGATAGTAGCTACATGACAACTGATTGAGAGATAAGTGTTGCTCTCTGGCATCATTGGTAGAGTGTCATATTTGGATAAGTGAGTCCATCGTTGGTGGGATGGCCCATATATGATGAGAGTTCCCATCCCTCCTCCTAGTGACATGTTTTGGGGCCATGAGCTTTGCAGTGATGACCTTACTATTATTATGATGGGATTCCCCTCTAAGAGCCTCTTAGAGAGTGTGGGCTTGCCTTATGCTAATGTATTGATCCCTCAGCTGATTGACGTTGTAGCTAGTGTGACTTTTCCTCTACTTCCACCTTCTCAGGTAAATACATATCCTCCTTCAGGTTCAAGGATTATGCCATCACGTGGGTCATCGAGAGTCGCTTCTTCTGATCCGGTAAGCCTTTTTTCCTATATTGGTGCAAGCATGTAGCAAACTTTATTAGTAATAAACTATAATTGATGTGAGTTGTGAGAACTTATCTACAACAACGTTAGAGAAGATTTAGGTCTCATTTTGAGGAGGATAAGGTCACATTCAGTACTAAGGTGACTGCCCATGCTAATGGTGTGGCTTCTGGTAGTACTACTCTTGGGGACTTAATGGTTTAGCCATCTTTGTCTTTACTTGGGATGGATATCCTTGGTAAAGTTGTGAGTTTTGATTTGCCTAGACCTAGCTTTCCTCAATCAGGTGTTGCTCCTACTGATGCTACCCATGTTCGTGTTCTCCATTTATTCTTGCTTATGTTTTAATTATTTAGTGAGTGGTGATTGACTTATTTGCTTGCTTTTATAGATTCTTATCTCCTCTGGTCAGTATTGGTATACTGTTATAGGGAGTATATAGCAATGCTTTTTGGAGTTTACTACCACTCAAGGGTACGCCTTCTTTATTATACTTATTTATTTTATGCACATGTTTTATGTATAAGTGTATGACATGCAATACGTAATTCAAGTTGAGCACCATCTCGCTAGTCATGAATGGGAACGGGAGTGTACAACTTATCATGACCACATCAGTAAGCTAGGGTCATGGCTAGCATCCTTTATGATGAATGATGATGAGTCAAGCTCAGATGAGGGGGATGCTTCAGCATGATTAGTGCTTGCTTCTGATGGCAACCATGGCTGATGTAGTTGTTTCAGGAGCTAAGTGTAAGATTTTTGGCTTATAGTTTACTTTGTTGTATTATTTTCCCAAGGTTATTAACTTTGGGTGTTGTATCTAGCCATTTGTCATGCATGTTGTATGACACTTATATGATGATGATTGTATAGGATTCTTATTGTGTATCATTGATGATGATGTTTTCCATTACTATTGTTTGCCTCTTTTCCCTTTTTTGCCTAAGGCGTCTCTTTTTAGAGCTTTTCGCAGTTAGCTGGGTTTTCTTTTTCTTCCCTTTTTTGCCTAGGGTGTCTCCCTTCAAAGCTTTCACATGTAGCTCTTTAACTCCTTATATCTCCTTAGTAGCTTTCTAACTTCCCCTTGGAATTGGACACCATTTTTAGAGATAATGTGATCATATCGACAGAATAAGTTTCTTTTAATGAACTTTAGCCACTTGCTTGGCTCTTATCTTTGCAAATGATTATGCTTCAACCCATTTTATAAAGTAGTCCATTTCCACTAGGATGAACTTGTGTTCGTTTGAGGCTATCAAGTGGATTTCCCTAATTATGTTTAGTCCCCATGTTAACAAAGGCCATGGAGTGGAGATGTAGTACAATTCTATTAAGGGAAGGTGGCTAACATTCATGTGGATCTTACACTTATGGCATTTCCTTACAAATTTAATGTAGTCTTCCAAAATCATCATCCAAAAGAACTCTTATCTAATTAGCTTTTTAGCTAGGATTGCTCCATTCATGTGTGGACCATAAACACCCTAACAACTTCAGTTTCATTTAAACATCGGAGTTGTAAACCATTTGAGGTTCTCCTGTATAACACACTTAGTGTGATGTGAATTTTGATGCTAATCATCGAATGACTACTTTGTCTCTTTCATCTGCTTGATCAGGATGCTAGGTAAGCAAGTGCATCTACCATCTAATTATAATTCCTAAGGAGATGAATGAATCTGCATTCTTGGAAGGACATGGTAAGTAGCCTCAAGTGGTCCAAGTAAGGCCTTAAGTGCTGCTTTTTTAGTTCCCACTCTTCCATGGCATGGTTGATTACTAGCATGGAATCTTCGAAGATGTTGACTTCTATAACATCCAAGGCTATCAATGTTTCTATTCCGAGTGTGCATGCCTCTTATTTTACTTCATTGTTTGTAACTCTGAATTTTATATTTTTAGTAATTGGTACCACTTCACCTTTTAAAGATTATATTATGACACCGACTCTTAAACCAAATTAATTGACTGCTCCATCAAAGTACATGCACCATCCTTGGATCTCAGTATATGAGCTGAGATCCTATGGGAAGTCCAGTTGGAATTCTTCTGAGTCTGGAATGGGGTTGAGAGCTAGAAATTTAGCCACTGCTCTTCGTTTTACTACCTTTTTAGTAAGATATTGCACCTCAAATTCTGTTAGTAGTAAGAGCCACTTGACAAGTTTCCCTACTAGAGAGGGAGCTTCATAGAGGTACTTCATTAGGTCCATTTTTGACACAGTCTGAATTTTGTAGGATTGAAAGTAGAGTCTAAGTTTCTTCATTGCCCATACCATTGCTAGGCATATATTTTTGACTTGGTTGTACTTCTCCTCATATAGTGGCATCTTCTTGCTTAAGTAGTAGACTACATGTTCTGCCTTCGTTTCCCCCTCTTAGGCTAACATTGCACCAATTGCATTCCTTTCAATGGCTAGATACAGGGTTAAAGGTATCCTTAGTTTAGGTGGTAATAGAATTGGTGGGTTGGCTAGGCAACTTATAATCTTGTCAAATGCTAGCTGACACTATTCATTCAATTCAACCAGCTGATCTTTTTTGAGTAACTTGAAGATTGGTTCACATAGTGCTGTCAACTTAGTGATGAATCTGCTTATGAACTATAGTTTTCCAAGAAACCCTTTGATTTCCTTCTCTATTTTTGGCACTAGCATCTCTATGATGGCTTTTTCTTTGTCTTAATCCATTTCAATATCATTCTAATTTACAATATATCCCAGCATCTTTCTTGAAATCACCTCGAATATGCATTTTTTTAGATTTAGCTTGAGATTATACTTTTTGAGCCTTCTAATGAACTTTTTGAAATCAAAGGGGTGTCCTTCCCTGATTTGTTATTTGACCATCATGTCATCAACGTATACCTCCACTTCTTTTTGTATCATGTAATGGAACATTGCAGTTGCCATTCTTTGGTAGGTTGCCCCTGCATTCTTTAGTCCAAAATGCATTACTCAGTAAGTACCCCATTCTGTTATGAAAGCTCTCTTTGCTTTGTCGATAATGGCTGTTAGGATTTGATTGTGCCCAAAGAACCATCCATGAAGGAGTACATTGCACATGTGGCAACACTATCAAATTGTATGTCTATATGAGGTAGTGGGAAATCATCCTTAAGGCAGGCCTTATTCAAATCTCTACAGTTGACGTAGATCCTAACCCTTCCATCTTTCTTTGGTACTGGCACCATATTTCCTAACCATTTTGGATAGTCTAGTAGCTCCAAGAGTTTTGCCTTAATCTATTTCTTGATGTCTTCTTTCATTAGCTGGGCCTATTTTGGTCTGAGTCTTATCATTTTCTGCTTTACCAGTTTTCACCCATCTTTGGTAGGAATGAAGTATTGAGCAATGTCTCTGTTAATACAAGCATATCATCATAGTCCAAACAAATGCTTTTGAATATTTTATTAATAGTTTATTAATTTCTCTCCTCTTCAGGGGTAATATCTTTTGAAATTTGCAAAAAGCATGATTCAGATTCTGTGCCAATGTTAAATGATTTAGTGCATATGGAATGAGTGTTAAATATGCTAATGTTTTTATTAATGCAATGCATACTACCATCATGAAAGACATCAAACGAGTAAGAAAAATTAGATTTCATTGCATTAACTTTAGAGTTCATTACATCATCATTTTTAAACAAAGACATAGAAATTAAAGAAGTGAACTTTCTCTAGATCAGTGGTTTGAGTGATTTTTCTATCTTTGGATCATCCACTGCTTGTATGCTTCATCAGTAACACTATCTCCAATACTAGTGGTAAATTAGTAGATGATTCTCTTCCTCTATATTGCTCTAAAGTGACCTATAAACCTTTATTGTATCCTATCGCCAAAGAAATCTGCAAGCTTGGAAGGTATGTTTTGTTTCTCACTAAACTGTCTCTTTATTAGTGATGGATAATAGTAGGTGCATGACCTGAATTCTAAGATTAGTATGTAATTGACATATGTGCAGAGAGTCACATGTTCCAGCTTCCACAATGGACACATCTATCTCACTTGATATTCTAGCATATCCTTCATGCATTCAAACCACTACTAGGCTGTGATATAGGCAGAGTGCCTAGGGACATCTTTGATGTGTCTTTCCAAGTAGTTCCTGGGTTGGTATCTTATCCAGTTCCCTGAAAGTTTGTCAAGTAGACTTAGCTTTTCTTGCAGCCATATTTGAAGAAAGAGAGGGCTCCCGATGAAGTTCAGACTTTTCCTATTTTTGAGGTCATACAAACCTTGAATGGTTTTTGCTAAGATCAGTGGGAAGGGAGTCATTCTACATTCTATTGCTTCAATGACCTGGAGTATCTTGTAATCTCCTAGCCCATCATTTGAGATGGTGAAGTGTTATATAAAGAGGTAACACGCAAGGAAACATGCCTAAATCAGAGTATCAATCTTCTTGGTAGTGCAGACAACTAGGAGTTGTATAGGAATCAATCATTTGCACGGTAGTGTAGACAACTAGGAGTTGTATAGGAATCAATCATTTGCACTCAGTGACTAGTTCATCAAGCTTTTATGAGCATAGGTCAAGGAAAGTGACCCCAAGTCCTGGGTATTTGATGTCTTGGTTAGTGAAGATTGCTTCTTCGGTCATGGTGGGGATTCATCCTGCTATGACACTAAATTCCTCATACAATGGGCATAGTTCTATGGTGTTGAATCGAAATATGTGCTATTGAGGGTCCTAAAATGACACAACATTCAAGAGTTCACGGTCGATATACACATGCTGGAATGTCTTAATGCATAGCATTGCATATGGTTATAGGCTTTTCCAGTCAGCCTTATTAAGGTCATAGAGGAAATGTCTAGTGATATTAGTTTGGGATTGGAGGTTTTTGACCATAATGCCATCATCAAGTAGTTCTTGGATCCTGGCTTTCAATTTTTCATTGCTTTGGCAAGAAGACACAACTTTATGATCATTGATGTTTGAATGTTGTATTCCTATATATTTATTAGGGTTAGATAAATGAATGATGCATGACATGTGCCTATAAAAAAAGGGTGAGCATGTATGCATGAAGTGGATGCAAAAATCCTATAATGGAAAAATCATTATTCCTATAAGAAATAATGGTTAGTACATGCTATCTACATGTATATGATGTGTGCATGATTAAAGCTAGTTAGTTTTCTTGCATAATGAACAAACCAATCACAAGCATGCTCTTGCTTCCAACCTTATTTCTCCATGAGGTCATTCAATCTCTTTCCCAGGTGGGTTTTGAACATATAGTCATCAGGGGACTATGGTTTCGCTCTCGGGACTAGGCTGTTTCAATTTATGTTGGTCAGAACGAAAGGGTAAAATGAGGAATAATACTTAAATATGCTTAAGATAATCACATGATGTTAATGTGAGGGTCAATTATCGGGCTTCAAATGATGTCCAAAGCCCATATGTGCCCGTATGCATAGGACCAAGGTCAATTAATGGGAGTTTGAGTTCTTGCCCCTATATCAATATTTGATATGCTTACTGAGAGTCATGAAAGTATTGTTTGATAGTTTACAATTTGATTTCACCAACATAAAGGTCCAAAATCTAGTTGGGTTCCTAACCCATTCATTTTATATGATAAGGATAAATGGACGACATCTTGTAGTTTTCATCATCAAAGGATGTCATTATTTGTTAATTTACATAGACTGTTCAAGTTGAGGTACATGATTCTTACCATTCCTTATGCTTCGGGCTCACACAAAATAGATGAGAATCTCATGGTCCTGATTGTAAATTTTCTATGAAAACCTAATATTACGATGTCATTCAATGATAGACACTAAAAGGGTCATGTCATTTATGAATATCAAGTCAAATAGACAGCGTTAGGACAAGGATAGCTTACACAGCTTGCTAGAATCCTAGTGGATGTTGCTACTGGCTTATCTATATGAGTTGAGTTAGGGTGAAAGGCTAATGGTTCCTTTAGAGAGAATGCCCCTATATGACTAGGGATATGAACTTCGATCAGTGAGTCTAGCATTCTTTTAATAACTCGATCGCCCTCCTAAGGACTTGGGTTATTGACTCTGATCAGATGAGTTCGGTGAATGCATAAGTAAAAACTAAAGGTGATAATACTATTTATTTATTGCCCTGTGACTCAAGTGGAATCATGGTGGCAATGTCATTTAGTATTATCGATGCTTTTAGGGATAAATGGTGCATATGTGATGTGTAGTGAAAATGTAGTGGTGAAGGGCTTTATATGATTGAGTATTTCATAATGAGAAATAGTCATTTTTGAGTTGATCTCTCTTACTTAGAAGTCCCCAGTGGAGTCACCACTATGAGCAACCATCTCCTTTCTATGTGATGTGTCTTCTTACTTTTTGGTTTTAGATAGCGATATGTTTTCATGGGACATTGTGTGGGTTTTTCCTCTTCTGAGGGACATGGCAACTTTATTGGATAGGGACAAATGATTGTTCTTGAGGGGATGAGAAGCTTTTGATTTTGTGTAGTTGCCATCAGATTTTTAGAAAATAGGGAAGAAAAAGGGACAACATTGGGTCACTCAATAGGTATTGTCCCTAGTAGAGATTTCTGAGTTCAGGGGATTGATTATACTTTTTAACTATTTCTCATTGTATAATATTCGATGTATAGCTATTGCAACACCTTAGTTTCGGTAATGATAGTTTGTATAGCAATCACATAATACATCAAATAGTGGCAGATAATAAAGCTAGAAATATTATTACAACACCTTCCTAATAAAATACATACAAAAAGGGAAAGATTGTGAAAAAGTAAATCTAATATGATTAATCTGCAAGAGTAATATGACCATTCACACAACTTGATCAATTTCATTAATGGTAGGGCGATCATGCTTACAATGATTATTTATGCTATAATGATGTATGATGATAACATAAAGGATGCATGAGGTCGTCATTGGACCGAAAGCATGATGACTCAATTCCGGGATATTAACTTTTTCACATTATTGATATGTACAATGTGATTTCATGATTTCAGAAATAGAGGATGTAGAATGATGATATGAAAGGAGCATAATAACGCATATATTATTCACATAGTATGCAAGATTGGTAGTCTTATTACATAAGCAAAATAATATTCCTAAATGCTGGCGACAGTAAACTAAAATGCAATGCAATAAAATAAACATGCTAAAATAATTATGTGGTCCTCATACTCGACTGAGCTTGTGTGGGTTTTAAAGCTTTAGTTTCAATAGATTATCAAGATTTCCTCATTAAAAGGTTTAAAATGATAGCAAAATGATGCTAGATTGTATACATTTAAAGCATGCTTTGACAAATATGAGGCTTGATTTGGTGGAAAAGGGATCTAACAACCTAAAGGAAAGGTTATGGGAAAGCAAAAACTACATGGAAAAGGGTTTCTAGTGCCTTCGATTGGACTAACTTTTTGAGTGTGTGTGTGTTTCCACTTGCTCACCCATCTAAAATGGGGTGTGAAGGCATCTATTTATAGGGAAAATTGGGTAGAATAGGGTGGTGGGGGCATGGTCGCATGCATATATCGAGAATTATGCACGTGGCCATGTCAAGTGCGTATATGCTTCTATCTGCACTTTAATGCTTCTTGCACACTTCTCGAGTTTTACATACGCTACGCTATTCCGAGGTTGGTCCTTAGGGTTTTTAAGCCTTTTAAACACATTTCTAGAGTTTATTTTGCCAAAATTGGCCTCAATTTTAGCACATGTCACCTAAGGGCTTTTACATACACTTTTGAGTGATACGCGTTGATGCTTGAGTTGTGTTGGAAAATTTCAAGACCATTGCTGGAGGTTTTAGAGCCTTTCGAACGTGCTTTAGAAGTATGTTTTGTCAAAATCAGTTTTTATTTTTCCATGAAGCTAGGTCCCAATCTAACGAAATGTGCATTGACCCAATGAGCTAAGTACTTTGAGGGGAGTTTTCTCAAAATAAAACTCTCATTGTTATGATAATTCATATTTCATAAGGTCGGAGCATAACTTAATGGCTCGGTGATTTATTTTGCATATTAATAAGGTCGATTAGGTTTTCAAGGTTGCACACTTTAAAGGTGTTATGAACAAGCAGACTCTAGTGATCTCAGGATTTGTTTTATCATTGGACCTTTTTGGGATAGTCAAATTTGAGGTATGACAGAAAATCAACTTCTATCAATTGGAATATACATATTCCCCATAATCAATTAGCTTAACAAATAAATTTATAATTACTTATTTTATAATCTTTATATACATAGAACATTAGGTTATCCTCATACCTTTATTGTTTCCTTCCCTTTGCCTGCATTAACAGGTGTGATAGCCTCATTTCCATATAGTTTGGCTGAAATAAATCATAATTCACTTGTTTTTAAACAGCCAAAAATAATGGAATCTCATTTAGCATGATAACATCACTAAACTACCTAAACATATGAAGCTACCAACTATAACAGATTTAATAAGGTGAATTTAAAAATTCACCAATAGTTATATACAATGAATCTTAAGCTCCTAGATCACTGACCCTAGGTGTCTAAAGTAATTTAAAATTAATTTCACTTCAATTGGTGGTGTATAGAGGAAGAACCCTAAGAAATAATCTACCATACTCAGACTAACAATGGAAACTGAGCAAGAAAATGTTTCCTCTTATTACATTAACAAAGAGATTGAATTGATTCAAGAGAAAAGAGGGAACATTTTTTATAAGTCATCAAAGTTTCCATGACATCAAAGAACACTTAATTTGAATCTTCCTAGCTCAAGATATTATCAAAACAATAATACTAAAAAACTAGTTCCTATGAACCCAAATTCTGTATCTTCTAAACATTAACTCAATTCAATAAAAATATTAAAATTTCTTACCAAATAAACCTTTAAAGCCTTTTAAGATAAATATTATGATCTGGAATAAATTCTAAACCTTCAAATTTCACTTAAAATTCAACTCTCTATTTTTTTAAGAATAATAATAATAATAATAAGAAAAACACAACCCTCATTCCTTACCTTTTCTATTAAATGCCTCCTATTTTTTTCTTCTTACAACAAATGGCTACCACATAACTTTCTATTTCTTGTTATGGATTTAATTGTAAACATTAGAAATAATATCACACATATCTCATGCATTCCTCATGTCTATACGAGATGCATGTTAAGCAAATAAATGTAAATGCTTAACATTACATTTCTCCCCTCCTTAGATAATTTCATCTTTGAAATTAAATGTAACTCACTAATCTCAAAAATTAGGTAGAGGTATTGAACTCTCATGTCATTTTTCACTTCCCATGTAGCTTCTTTTTGTGAATGTTGTCTCCACTTAACTTTTACTATTAGAATTTATTTGTTACATAACTTTTTTATCTGTTTATCAAGAATTTCAATTAGTTATTCTTTATAACTTAAATCTTCAATCAACTATATTTTTTATTCTTGTACTATATGGCTAGGATCAAATTAATATTTTCTTAACAAGGAAATGTGGAACACATAATATGTCTAAGATAATTCATATGGCACTACTAATCTGTATGTTAAAGGACCAATTCTCTCCAATATTTTATAAGGGCCAAAATACCTAGGACTCAATTATCCTTGCCTACCAAATCGTATAATGCCCTTCTATTGTGATACTTTCAAGAACACTTTTTCACCCACATCATACTCCATTTCTCTTTTATGCTTGTCCACATAACTCTTTTATTTGTCTTTTGTAGCCTTTAAACACTTTTTGACCATTTGAATCTTGTCCATAGTTTCTTATATTAATTTAGGACCTTCTAATTGCTGCAACACTTCCATATCCCAACAATAGGACTTTTACATTTTTTGCCATATAAAAACATCATATGGAGCAATACCAATACTTGAATGATAATTATTATTGTAAGCAAATTCAATTAATGGCAAGTTTTCATCCCAATTCCCTTTAAATTTAAGCATACACACTCTCAACATATCTTATAATATTTTAATTTTCCTCTCTAATTATCCATCTATCTGAGGTGAAATGTTGTACTGAAATGTAGCTTTGTCTTTAAAGCTCTTTGTAAACTTCCTTAAAAATGAGATGTAAACTGCTGATCTCTATTTGACATAATTGATGTTGGCACACCATGTAGCATTACAATTTATGACATATATTATAGATAATTTGTCTAGTGAATCACTTTGTTTCACAGGTAGAAAATTAGCTAATTTGGTAAGTCGATTAACAACTACCTATATCGCATCATGCTTCCCAAAGGTTCAAGGCAATCCAGAAACAAAGTCCATTGTTATCATTTCCCATTTCCACATCAGAATAGACAATAGATGAAGCTTATCAGTTGGTGCCTAATGTTCAACTTTTATTTATTGACATGTCAAACATTTTGCTATACATTATGCTATATCTTTCTTCATTATCGGCCACCAATAAAAAGGTCATAAACCCCTCTGCATTTTAGTGCTTCCAAGATGCATTTTGTACGGTGCATAATGGGCTTCATTCAAAATTTCTTCTCTCAGTTCCCTTATATTTGGAGCATAAATATGTCCATTAATCAACAACATCCCATCGTTCCTCAATGCAAACTATTCATTATTTCCTCATTGCACCCTATCCTTCATTTTTCTTAAATATTGATCACACATATGCTTTTCTTGAATTTTACTTTCTAATAAAGGCTTGGCATGCATATTTGCAATAAGTATATCATTCTGAAGTGCAAACTCTACATGCAATGTTGTAAGCTCTACTATTGACCTTATTACTTGACAAGTCATTCCAACACTTCTCTCAATGGTTTTCTTACCTAAAGCTAAAGTGATTGGAATTGTATACCCTAGTCTCTAGGACTTAGTATAGAGCAAGTAGGTTGTCAAAAACTTGGGACTTGGGGTAAATTTTGTATTAATCAGATAGATACTTAGATGGATAGGTAAAATAAAACCAGAATAATAGCTAATTACTAAAATAATAAGACAAGCAATATATATATATATATATATATATATATATATATATATATATATATATATATATATATAGGAGAATCACAAATCAAAATCAACTAAGAACTTTAAACATAGTTATCGTAAAACATATTGATTGGAAATTAGTCTATAGTCTTTAAAAGCAACTCTCATTGTCGATTAAAGGTATTTCCTCTTAGAGTCTACAAACACTCTCATTGTATTACAGAGATAAAAGAAAACCATAAAGCATATTATACTAATGATGTCTCCCTTAAGATGAATTCCCTTTACGATTCCTAATAAAATTACAATCCTAAGTAATCTTAATCACTTTCCACTAAATTACCTCAACTCTCATTGGTGATAATTTGATTGACAAGTTACATATGATGATCGAGCATACATAACACAAATAAGAACTAATTGAAATTAAATCATGAAAGATATAAGATAAAAATGTAGTTCTTATTTAATTTGTCAATATAGTTCCCATACAAAAAAGACTTAGCTTAGATACATGATTAAGAAGCAACAAAAGAAGACAAAATTCAATATAGAAAGAAAGATAAAAAGATAAGGAATTGAATAAGTAAAACTCCCTTCTATGTCTTCTAAAAGATCCTTGATACTTAGGATGATCTTCTTTTACACTTGGTTTTGTCTTCTTCAAGTGTTTACAATGACTCTTAAAACTAAAAGATAGTAGTATTTCTAAAATACTCTATTAATTCATATGTCTCTCTGTAATCTTGTTCTTGTTGTCCTCTTTTCATCCCTCCTCCTTTTTAGGCTAGAAATGATGCATATATAGGACTTGGAAGTTGTTAGAAGTGACTAGAATAGGATTGAACTTGGAAAGGCACCACTTGACATCAAAGGTCACCCCCTTTGCAGAATTTATAAATTCAAGGACATTTTTATTCATCTAGATGACTTTATCTCTAAAAAGTTTCTGCATGAAAGTTATAGAACATCCTATTATCTTTCTAAAGCAACTTGAATCACCTAATTTGGATCTTTTTGGACAGAGTTATGGCCAAAATATGGAAATGGCTCAAACCAGGAAAAGTTACAACCCTTTGGCAAGAAATGAGTGTGACGACTCATCAAGGGGTGAAGACTCATCACAGAGACCCTCGACGATGACTCGTACATATGGTGATGACTTATCACCCTTCCTTATGATCCAAGCTTGACTCCTTTTGCTTCCTACCTTGTTCCAATCAACTCCAAGTGTCTTCTAAAGCATAATTAAGCCCTAAAACATGCAGAAAACTTACATAATGAGTCCCAATGATGAAAGAAGTAAAAAAAACATTAATTTAATAAATAAAGAAAAACATGAAGCATGATGAAATGAAATGAAAATAGACCTTAACGAGCCTAAATAACTATGTATATTTGCATTATATCAAACTCCCCCACACTTAGACGTTGCTTGCCCTCAAGCAAGAAAAGATCTAGTAAAGAAAAGCACACAAAATTTTCAAATCTTCCAAAACAATTGTAGTTGTCTTTTTGAGTCATCTAAAAAATGAAAGAGATTATAAAAGATAGTTAATCAATTAAACTTTAATGCTTCATAATAATAAAACAAGCAAGTTTCATAGCATAAGTAATAAATTCACCAATTTATCTCAATTTACTAAGAATAAAATCTGGAACACAAAGTCAAAGTTCTAACCAAGCTACTTAACCAAAATAGTTATTGTCCAAACTTATGATTATCTAGAAGCAAAAGCAACCTTGAGACAATGTTAAGCACACACATCAACTCACTCTTCTTATGGCATTTTTAGACATTTTATTCAAATATATATTTTTTGGATGTATTCTTTCCGAATGAATGCAAATGAGGAGCAAACACAAATGCACACAATTTACTTGAAATACATCTACTTGCAACATCATACATCCTTTTATGAATGAATACAACTAAGGAGCATACTCAATTGCACATAACTTACTTAAGATGCATCACATTACAAGCATTATTTATTTATTTTCTTATCCTTATCCATCATTGAAAAGTGAGTTTCATGAGTATTATGGTTATAGTTTCCCTAAGGTTATTTGAAACTCTAAGAAAACTTAAGCTTAAATCTTTACCACTTTAGCCTTAAGCATACTTAGCAAGTTCACTAAATATTCTTTAGATCTTTGAAATAATAAAAGTGATAAAAAGGAAAACTTATAATCTATACTAGATGAAACTTTCAAGTTCTATTAATAGAGCATAAAAAATCTAATTATCAACATTAATGATTAACCTCAATCAAAATCAATAGACTAAAAAGAACAACTAATTAAATATAGGAAGAGGATGAATAATATGAATGCAAAATAGCACTAATAATAACCTAAATTCAAAATGCCAAACATGCAACACACATAAAATATATAAAACATGCAAATAAGATACTACTTATATACCACCATATACCACTAATATCCTACTAATATACTACTAATATCCTACGAATATCCCTTCCCCCACACTTAAAAACATGCATTGTCCTCAATGTAATTAAAAATAAAGCAAAGGAAAGGATAGAAGTACTCCCTCAATCATCTGTAGGGGTGGTAGGTGGAGACTAGATCGGATAGCCAGAGTGAACGAAAAATTGATTTAATTTGTACTCCATCTTGCATTGCTGACGAGCAAGTTGTTGGTTTTGAAACTCCATTTCATTGAGTTGATGCTGCATAACAATCTATATATCTAAAATATGATCCCAAATAGGTGGATGTGGACTTGAGGATCCACTAGTGGTACTTTGAATTGGATAAGTAAGGAGAGGAACATCACCCAATGGTGTTTATTAGGGAAGTTCATCCTCTAGATCAGTCTCCTCAGCAGATTCTTTATAGTGTTGCTCCTCAGTTGATGGTGGTCCTTTAATTCTCCTTCAAAAAGAATGGGATCGGGGAGGAATCAAAAGAAATGCAGCATCTACTACTTCTCCTGTTACAAAAGGTTGCTTAATAAAATAAGAACACTCAATAAAATAAGTATAGTTAGCAAGGCTAATATTAAAAGCTTTTGCAATAATGGTAATAAAATGTTTATGAGTCAAAGGTGCATCCTTATGGGAAGCATAAGCTAACAATTGATTAAACACCCAATAGGTCCAAAACACTTGTTTCTTATTGTGAATGCACCACATTAGAAATAACTCTTGTGTAGAGACTCTATTGAATTCAATTTTATAAAATAGAACACAAGCAAGCACTTTATGTAGCAACCAATATTTCAAGTCCTCAATAAACATAGCCTTGCCTTTCGTAGAGTCAAATGGTGTGTGCAAACCAGTCAAAAACATCAAGAATTCATTCAACTTAAAAGATGATGGGGGAACACATAACTCATCTCTTTTGAAACCAAAGACATGATTCATGAAAGTGTAAGTAAGTTGATGTTTCTTCCTTTGCATACAAAATTCCAAAATTTTTGAATTTTTAGCATTAACATCCAAAGTAGTATAAAACTCGATAGTCAATTTAACATTGGTATCTTCATACATGGAAAAAAATTTCTTAAGCCCACATTGAGTCAATAATTGATCAAAAGATTTAAACATACCCACATCATTCAAAAGGGAGTTAGGAATGTACTTATAACCCTAGATTTCCCTAAACTTGATTATTATGAACTTGGCACCTTCCTCATGTGTAAGGATTGGAAACTTGGCCTTGTAAGTTTGGGAAAGATCCTCCTCTTGATGTGTTTCTTAAATGTGTGGCCTTTTAAAAGATGATCCTCTAATCTTACCTATGATTATAGTCCTGCTTGAATGAATTATAAAGGCAAAAAGAAAACAAAGAGAACGAAAGGATAAAGAGTGGTTCAATTAGGTTTAAAGTGGAAAAGAGATGAAGAGAAAGCCAAAGTGTATAAGGAATGAAAGAATAAAAATAATGAAAGAGTAAGAGATGAGAGAAGATAGAAGATAGTTTAAGTAAATGCAAATTCGTTGGTATAAGGAGACATGTGAGATTAGGTGGTCAAAAGGGGATATTTATAGATGAAATAGGGGTGTAAGGTTTGGTGAAAATGTGTGTAAAGATGGGAAAGGGTATGCCCATTCTTGGAAAAGAAACAACTTTTCATTTATAAAATATTGTTTAGTTTAGGAATGAGTAGAATAAGACAAATATATGAAAAAATAAGATGTCTAATATATATAAAATTAATGAAATTAAGCTATGATAATTAAAAGCATATAAGAAT
This sequence comes from Mallotus nudiflorus, assembly GCA_947683625.1. Classification (NCBI taxonomy): domain Eukaryota; kingdom Viridiplantae; phylum Streptophyta; class Magnoliopsida; order Malpighiales; family Euphorbiaceae; genus Mallotus; species Mallotus nudiflorus. Next base: position 3,114,939 of record CANTUR010000156.1, read on the forward strand.
GGATTTATAGGTAGGATGTATATGGGCGTACGAGTCATTAATATGGTGATGACTTGTCACCTTAACTCTCTGTGATGAGTCGTACACACATGATGACTCATCACCAATAGGTGCTGTTATGAGTCATCAATGCATGATGACTTGTCACCTTATATCTCTATTATGAATCGTCAATGCATGACGAGTAGTTAGTGTGTGCTATTATGTGCATATGTGGTGCCTAGTTAGACATAATTGACAATGCAATGAATATATGTAAAAATGTATAAAAATAGAATAGAAAACTAATCATAAACTAAATGTATACTAATAATAAGCATACTAATTAAAGAAATTTGGGTGAATTAGTGAAAGTAATTATCATGAAATAAAATAAAAATGTGTGAATCATACCTTGCTAAATTTTGAAAGTCTATAGCTTGACCTTACCATACTTCAATTAGGGTGTAGATAGATAGATAGAGCAACACGGTTCAATTGTATCATTGATCAAGTAGGGCTTGAGATGATGTCCATTTACTTTAAAAATTTGCCCTTTTGCATTAGCAAGATCAATTGCTCCATGAGGATAAACTTTGACAACTTTAAATAGACCCATCCATCGTGACTTCAACTTTCCTAGAAATAATCTGAGTCTTAAATTAAAAAGGAGAACAAGCTCACCTTCATGAAATTCCTTTTTAGATAAATGCTTATCATGCCATAGCTTAGTACGATCTTTATATAACTTTGCATTCTCATAAGCATTCATTCTTAACTCATTTAATTCGTTAAGCTGAAGTAACCTCTTCCTACCAACCTTCTTCAAATCAAAATTCAAAGCCCTTGTTGCCTAATATGTTGTATGTTCTAATTCAATAGGGAGATGACATAACTTCCCATAAACTAATTGGTAAGGAGTAAGGCTAATTGGGATTTTAAAGGCTATCCTACACCCCATAAAGCATCATCAAGCTTTAATGCCCAATCCTGACGTGAAGAAGACACTAATTTCTTTAGGATCTACTTAATCTCTCTATTACTAATCTCAACCTGCCCACTTGTTTGTGGGTGATATGGAGTAGCAACCTTGTGTGTTACTCCATACTTCTTTAAGAGAGCCTCAATTACATGATTACAAAAATAGGAACCTCTATCACTGATCAATGCCCTAGGAGTACCAAACCTAGGAAAAATAGTTCTCTTAAGCATCCTCTTGACCAGTTTAGCATCATTAGTAATGGTTGGCAATGCTTCCACCCATTTTGAAACATAATCCACCATGACCATAATATACTTGTAGCCTAAAGAACTAGGAAATGGACCCATGAAATCTATACACTAAACATTAAAGAGCTCAACTTCAAGGATTCCTTTTAAAGGCATCTCATGTTTCCTAGTGATATTACCCATTCTTTGACATCTATCACATGTAAGAATAAACTCTCTAGCATCTTTAAATAAAGTGGGCCACTAAAAACCAAATTATAGTACCTTATATGTCATTTTTATTACACCAAAGTGTCCTCTAACATCCAAGGAATGATAATGTCTCAAAACATCTTGAGCTTCATCATGATGAATGCATCATCGAATTAAACCATTGGCACATCTCTTATAAAGCAAAGGCTTCTCCTAATAATATAATTTAATATCATGCAAAAATTCCTTTCTTTATCGATAATCCAACTAATAAGGAAGAACACCACTCACAAGATAATTTGCAATATCCATATATCATGGAAGTTCCTTTAATACCTTATTAAGTGTTCATCATGGAATGTGTCATTAAATGGCACACCATATCATTCCTCTTGAGTCCATCTTGATCAATCCTTGATAGTTGGTCTACAACAAGGTTCTCACTTCCCTTCTTGTCTCTCACTTCCCAATCAAACTTTTAAAGCATCAAAATCCATCATAGGAGTCTAGGTTTTGCATCCTTCTTGCTTGGAAGATCTTTAAGAGCAGCATGATCTGAATAAACAATCATCTTTTACCCTCTAAGATATGCTCTAAACTTGTCAAATGCATAAACAATATCAAGCAACTCCTTTTCTATTGTGGTGTAGCTGATCTGAGCATCATCAATTAGTTTGCTAGCATAGTAAATCACATAAGGCTTGCCTTCCTTTCTTTGACCTAGCACAGCCCCCACCGTAAAGTTACTAGCATCACACATTATTTCAAATGGTTACTCCTAATTAGGTGGTTGCAAAATGGGTATAGAAACAAGAGCTCTTTTCAAAGTTGCAAATGTATCAAGGCATGCAGCATCAAACTCAAAAATAGCATCTTTAGCAAGTAACCTAAACAATGGCTTTGCTATCTTGGAGAAGTCTTTGATAAATCTTCGATAAAAACCTGAATGTCTAAGGAAGCCTCTTATATCATTAACACTCTTATATAAATCTTATATCATTAACACTCTTCGGAGGTGGCAAATTTTCAATGACTTTGAGCTTTTCTTTATCAACTTCAATGCCCTTTTAGAAACTGAATGACCAAGAATAATTCCCTCTTAAACCATAAAGTGACATTTTTCCCAATTCAAGACCAATCCATGCCCAATACACCTGTCAAGACCTTTAGATAGATTGTTTAGAAAATTAGAAAGATCAACTTCTACACAATCATAAAAAAAGTCACTAAATATTGAAAACATGCATCTTTGGAAAGTTACAGGTGTATTACATAAACCAAAAGGCATATGCCTAAAAGCAAAAGTACCATATGGACATGTAAAGGTGGTTTTAGGTTGATCCTCAGGATGAATAGGAATTTGGTAAAACCCACTTAATCCATCAAAATAACAAAAATAAGAAAAGTTGGCTAGTCTCTTAAGGACTTGGTCAATAAAAGGAAATGGAAAGTGGTCCTGCCTAGTTGCTTTATTGAATTTCCTATAGTCAATACACATACGCCATCCCATGAAAGTTTGTAGGTATGAGATCATTAGATTCATTCCTAACAGCGGTTAAGCCTCCCTTCTTTGGTACAACCTGAACAGGGCTTACCCACATACTATCACTAATGGAATATATGATTATATTGTCAAGTAACTTAGTTACCACTTTTCTCACCATTTCATTAAGAGTGGGGTTTAACCACCTTTAACCTTCAATAGAAAGCTTAGTGTGGTCCTTCAAACGTATTCTATACATACATACATTAGGACCAATACCCTTTAAATCATTTATAGAATACTTAATGGCATTTTTATGATTAAGCTATTCATCACATAAGGCATCAACATTATCACTAATCAAAGATGAATTAACAATAAAAGGAAATTTAAGGTTAGAGTAATGAAATGCATATCTTAGATTGGACTGTAAGGGCTTGACCATCTTGACTTCTTCACTTGATGTAGTATCCTTTGGATCATCCTCTCTACTTAAAGGTTCAAATCTTGATGTCTTATGGGAAAGTTGATATGGAGTTACCTCCAAAGTTTTCTCATTAGCTTCTTGCATTCTGGATGGCTCCATAAAATCATTCCTCACACACTTATGAATTACTTGTTCAATTCATTCATCAATAACATCAATAGAATCAATTCTACTTGCCACTTCTATAGGTGTTGACTTTATGATTTTTAGCACATCAAATTCCATACATTCATTATCCACCTTTAATGTGATCTTTCCCTTCTATATATAAATAATTGCTCCTACTATCATAAAAAATGGTCTTCCAAACAAAATTGGAATCTCAAGATCTTCCTCCATTTCTAACACAACAAAGTTAGATGGTATTATAAACTTCCCCACTTTTTTTGGCACATTTTCTAGAATGCCAAGTGGATATGTGACAGATTTGTCCGCCATGGAAAAACACATATTGGTAAGCTTAAGCTCATCCAAATTGAGCCTTTTGTAAATAGAGGAAGGCATAAGGCTAACACTAGCACCAATATCATATAAAGCTTTATAAAAATGTGTACCTCTAATTATACAAGGAATGGTAAATGAATTTGGATCCTTAAGCTTTGGTGGAGACTTGGAGTACATAGACTTGGATTCTTCAATAGGAGATACTAAGCCATAATCGTCAAGCTTGCTCTTATGGCTATAATATCCTTAAAAAATTTACCCCAAGCTAACATGTCTCTAATGGCATCCACAAGTGGTACGGTGATAGTGATTTCCTTGAGATAATTGAGGAATTTTCTAGATTTCTTATCTAAGTTACGCCTTATGAACCTTTGAGGAAAATGAAGGGTTTTAACATCTACCCTTGTTTCTTCAATGGTATGGCATCTTTCTTATTATCTTTCTTCACACACTCATCATTATCTTTACTTTTAACATCCACTTCCTCAATCTCTACCCCATCATCATCAACTACTCTCTTTTTCTTATTGAGATCCTTTTCAACCTCCTTACCACTGCGTAAGGTAATTGCTTGACAAGACTCTTTTTGTACATACTCCAGTTGGCTAGGAAGCTTTCCCAAATGTTTAGTATTTGATGAAAAGGCTTGTTGGGAAATTTGGGTTTCAAGGATACAGTTATGAGTAGCAAGTTGCTCAAGCTTAGAGTTTAGTTGCTTAAATTGCTCCTTATTTTATTTTTTTATGGACATTTGTTGGTTGACAAATTGCTCCATGAGATTTTCAAGAGTAGGTTTAGGATGGGTAGGATTAAAAGTTTGTTGTTTCATGGAAAATCCTAGTGGGTTTTAAGGTTTGGTGCTTGGGTTATATGGAGGGTTTAATTGAGAGGATGGGTTTGACTGGGAGAAATTAGGATGGTTTCTCTAATGAGGATTATAGGTGCTAGAATTTAGCATCATTCGTTGGTTAAAACCACTTTGCATATAGTTCACATCCTCATTTGTACTTAAAGTACATTGAGAATATGAATGAGGTCCTCCACATGATTCATAAACAATATTAGTACTTTCTAAATAATTAATTTGATTTATACCTACTAGATTGGTGAGAGCATCCACCTTTGCATTCAACATTTTAATTATGTCAAGCTCGAAAACTCCACTTGCTTTTGCCATAGTTGTTTCATCACCCATGTATCCTTCAAATGCAAGTTCTTCAAGCAAAGTAATAGCTTCCCTAGCCATTTTATCCATCCATTTTCTATCAGCTACTACATTCACAATGTTTCTATTTTCATCCGTCAACCCATTATAGAAAATTTGAAGAATCATCCATTTTGACAAGCCGTGATGTGGAAAATGCCTTTGGAGTTCCTTAAATCTCTCCCAAGCTGAATAGATTATTTCATTTCCATTTTGCTTGAAAGTAGTAATCTCATTGTGAAACTTGACCATATTATATGGTGGAAAATATTTGTATAGAAATGATTACTTCAATTGGTCCCACGTTGTTATTGATTCATGTGGCAAACTAGCAAGTCAAAGTTGTTCTTTATCCCTAACCAAAAATGGAAAGAGTCTGAGCCTGATTGCATCATCTGTTACACCATTAATCTTAAAAGTTGCACACACATTAAGGAAAGTTAATATGTGGGCATAAGGATCTTCTCTTTATAAACCTCCAAACTGATTGTTTTGCACTATTTGGATGATACTTGGCTTGATCTCAAAGTTGTTATTAGCAATAGCCGGAGCCACAATCCTTCCAAGACTTCTTGAGATGTCGGGCATTGCAAAATCGCCTAACATTCTCCTTTTCAGTTGAGCCATATCATTCGAATTCGGTAGATTCTCTCTTCTTTGCCTTTGTTCCATGCGTAGAGCACGTAAAGTTAAATCAATTTTAGGATCAAAGTTCAAGTTATTATCACTAGTACTTTTAATAAGCATAAAAAATGTAAATTCATAATTGAACAAATTAAACTTAACCAATAACAACAAATAAAACAAAATATAAAAAATGAAAAATATAAAAAGAAAAAAAGAAATAAAACAAAACAAAAATAAGGCCTAAAACAACCTTTCTCTATCTTAAGTTAATAAAAATTATATCCAAGTTCCTCAACAACAACACTAAATTCTGAAGCGGGTGGAATTGTATACCCTAGTCTCTAGGACTTAGTATAGAGCAAGTAGGGTGTTCAATACTCGAGACTTAGGGTAAATCTTGTATTAACTGGATAGATACTTAGATGGATGTAAAATAAAACCAGAATAATAGTAATAATGACTAAGACAAAAAAAGAAATCTAAACACTAACTAATTACTAAAATAATAAGACAAACAATATATATATCTATTTACGGAAGAATCATAAATTAGAATCAAATAAGAACTTTAAACATATTTATCATAAAACATATTGATTGGAATTAGTCTATAGTCTTTAAAAGCAACTCTCGTTGTTGATTAAAGGTATTTCCTATTAGAGTCTACAAGCACTCTCGTTATATTACAGAGATAAGAGAAAACCATAAAGTATATTATACTAATTATGTCTCCTTTAAGATGAATTCCTTTTATGATTGCTAGCAAAATTACAATCTTAAGTAATCTCAATCACTTTCCACCAAATTACCCTAACTCTCGTTGGTGATAATTTGATTGACAAGTTACATATAGGGATCAAGCATACACAACAAAAATAAGCACTAATTGAAATTAAAAAATGAAAGATATAAGATAAAAATGTAGTTTTTATTTAATTCGTCATTATAATTCCCATACATAAGACTTAGCCTAGATACATGTTAAGAAGCAACAAAAGACGACCAAATTCAACATAGAAAGATAGATAAAAAGATAAAGAATTGAATATGTAAAACTCCCTTCTATGTCTTCTAAAGGATCCTTGATACTTAGGATGATCTTCTCTTGCACTTGGCTTTGTCTTCTTCAAGTGTTTTTATAATGACTCTTAAAACTAAAAGATAGTAGTATTTCTAAAACACTCTATTAATTCATATGTCTCTCTCTAATCTTGTTCTTGTTGTCCTATTTTCATCCCTCCTCCTTTTTTTTCAAGCCAGAAATGATGCATATATAGGACTTGGAAGCTGCTGGAAGTGACTAGAATAGGATTGAACTTGGAAAGGGACGACTTGACATCAAAGGTCACCCCATTTGCAAAATCTATAACTTCAAGGGAATTTTTGTCCATCTAAATGAATTTATGTCTAGAAATTTCCTTCATAAAAGTTGTAGAACATTCTATTATCTATCTAGAGAAACTTGAATCACCTAATTTGGATGTCTATAAATAGAGTTATAACCAATATACAAAAACTGCTCAAACTGGACAAAGTTGCAACCCTTTGGCAAGAAATGAGTGTGACAACTCATCACAGAGACTCTTGGTGATGACTCGTACATATGGTGACAACTCATCACCCTTCCTTATGATCTAAGCTTGACTCCGTTTGCTTCCTAGCTTGTTCCAATAAACTCTAAGTGTCTTCTAAAGCATATTTAAGCCTTAAATCATTCATAAAACTTACATAATGAGTCCTAATGATGAAATAAGTACAAAAAAATATTAATTCAATAACTAAAAAAACACATAAAGCATGATGAAATGAAATGAAAATAGACCTTAACTAGCCTAAATAACTATGTATATTTGCATTATATCAAAAGTATCAATAATTTTGTTGGCTTTTCGCAGATGGTAATCTATGGTACAATCATAATTTTTTATCAACTCCATCCACCTTCTTTGTCTCAAATTCAACTCCTTTTGTGTTGGAATATATTTCATACTTTTATAGTTAGTGAAAATCTAAAATGTTTCTCCATACAGATAGTGCCTCCATATTTTAAGAGTATGGGTAATTGCTGCTAATTCTAAATCATGAGTCAGATAATTCAGTTCATGACTTCTTAATTATCTAGAAGCATAAGCAATAACTTTTCCATTTTATATTAACATACACCTCAATCCCTGATGTGATGCATCTATAAAAATTACATATCCACCATTTCCTAATGGCAAAGTTAGAACCGTTGCAGAGATTAGTCTTTTCTTCAATTCTTTAAAAATTTCCTCATATAACATCCCATTTAAACATCACAATCTTTCTTCAGTAAGTTTGTTAATGGTTTGGCAATGGTTTGAAAATACTTTAACAAATCTCTTATAATATCTGGCCAATCCTAGAAAACTTCATACCTCTAATACATTTTTAGGAGGTTGCCACTCCTCTATGGTTGCAATCTTTGAAGGATCAGGTTGATCACCATTTTAGAAACAATATGCCCCAATAATGTAATCTCTTCTAGCCAAAACTCACATTTACTGAATTTTTCATAAAGTTGCTTTTCTCTCAAAATCTGTAACACTATTCTTAAATGTTATTCAAACTACTCATGAGTTTCATAATAAATCAATATATCATCAATAAACACAATGAAAAAGCGATCAAGATACATCTAGAATATTTTGTTCATTAAAGACATAAAAGCAGCAGGATCATTTGTTAGTCCAAAGGGCATCATAATAAATTCATAATGTCCATATCGTGTTGTAACTACACTCTTTGATATGTGTGCCTTTGAAATTCTCAATTGCTAATATCCAGACCTTGAATCAATTTTGGGAAATACAGTTCCTCCTTTTAACTAGTCTAATAAATCATCAATCCAAAGCAAAGGATATTTATTTTTTTTATGGTAACTTGATTTAACTACTTGTAATCAATACACAATCTTAAACTACCATCCTTCTTCTTCAGTAACAACATTGGAGCTCCCCACGATGATGTACTCGATCTAATAAACCATTTTTCCAATAATTCTTTTAATTGCTTCTTTAATTCTTTCAACTATAGAGGTGCCATTAAATATGGTGCAATTGATATTTTTACTACCTAAGGTATAGTTTCTATCTCAAAAATCAGTCTCTTGATGTGGAGGTGAACATAGTAGCTCTTCTGGAAATACATTTACAAATTCCTTCACTATTGGAACATTTACTACTCTTGGACTAACTTTGGATACATTCACCACATTGGCCAAATAAGGTTCACTCCCCCTTTTAGTCAAATGGAAAGTAGTAGTAACTAAAAGTAGACAAGTTAGTTCAATTTTTCTTTCAACCACAAAAATTATTTTTCTTTGTTTTGAGATTGCCATAACCACTTTTTTGTTTTGACAATCCACTATAACATGATTTCTAGATAACCAATCCATTCCCATAATAACATCAAATTCCTTAAGTTTTATCACAACTAGATCCTCATGCAGTGTATTCCCACTTATTACCATAGGACATGATTTTACAACCTTACCTACAATTACAGTATCCCCAGCAGGCATTGATACACAAATATTATGCCTCAAAGGTTCTATATTGCTCTGGTTGTTCAATGAAAATTCACATGAAATAAATGAACATGTTGATCCTAGATCAATTAATGCATAAGCATTAAAACCATAGATAGAGATTATACCACTCACAACATCAGATGCAGAAGGTGCTTCTTATCTTGACACTGCATATACTATAGCCTGAGGAAATAATTGCTGAGGTTGGCCTGTTTGACTAGCCTGTACCATATTAGAACCTCCTCCTTATCCCATTCCTCTACTCACTCCTCCTTGAGTCATATTTTCACCTATGCTAATCTGCCTTGTAACCTGACTCTCATTAGCTTGGTTCTTACTCTAGCACTCTCTTACGATATGCCTCGGCTTACCATAATGAAAATAAAGTATCTACCTTAGTCCCCAACACTCTCCATTTTAAAACCTACCACATCAAACACATGATGCACTATACCCCTAGCTAGCTGAAACACGTCCCTTACTATCATACCTCAAATTTAATTATCCCCAAGAAGGTATAATGATGAAATAAACCTCTGAGATGGCTAGAGTCAGCTTGTTTGTAACACCTTTAAAGCGTGTAACCTTAGAAAACCTCACCGACCCCACAAGTGTACAAAATTAATCATCGAGCCATTAAGTTATGCTCTAACCTTACAAAATATGAATTATCAAAACAAAGAGAATTTTATTTTGAGAATTCCTTTCTTGGAACACTCAGTTTGTTAGAACGATGTTCATTCCATTAGACTGGGACCTAACTTTGTGAAAAAATAAAAATCAATTTTGATGAAATGGACTTTGGAAACGTGTGCGAAAGGCTCCAAAGCCTCTGAAAGTTGTCCTAGAATGGTCCAACACAACTCAAGAATTAGCGTGTGCCACTTAGAAGTTTGTTTAAAGCTATAAACATCCCTAGTGTCACGTGTTAAAATTAAAGCCAAATAAGACAAAATGGACTTTAGAAACACATTCAAAAGGCTCCAAAACCTATAAAAGTGGTCCCAAAATAGTCCAAAACAACCTATGGATTAGCGCATATCACTTAGAAGTGTTCGTAAATACCCATAGGTGTTTCGTGCTAAAATCGAGGCCGAATTTTAAAAAACTTTGGAAATGCATCTGAAAGGCCCAAAAGCCCTAGGAACTAATCTCGAGAAAGCCCACATAAGCCCTAAATGGAGTGCGTAACATGTGAAAGTGCACATAACTGTGCACGAGCGTGCATGGCCATGAGCCAAGTGCATAGTCATGCACACTTCTCATGGTCACGCACTCCGTCCTATTGATGCGCACATGACCACACCTAGACCCCCTTATTCCACACATTTTTCACTATAAATAGACACATCCACCCCCAATTTTGAGGGGGGAGCAAGTGGAAGGACACACACTAAAAAATTTGTCCAATTGAAGGCGCTAAAAACTCTTTTCCATATAGTTTTTACTCTCCCAGTGTCTTTTTCTTTAGAGATTAGATTTTATTTCCACCAAATCAAGCCTCATCTTTGTCAAATCATGCTTCAAAGGTATACAAACTAGCATCATTTTATTGCCATTTTAAACCTCTCAACTAGAAAGCTTAATAATGCCTCAAAGCTAAAGCTTTAAAACCCATACAAGCTTAGTCAAGTATGAGGACCACACATTCATTTTAGCACATTTATTTTATTGCTTTGCATTTTATTTTATTATCACCATCATTTGGGAATATCGTTGTGCTTGTGTGATGAGATTGGCAATTTTTCATGCTATATGAATAATCTATGCTTTATTATGCTCACTTTATATCATCATTTTGCATTCTTTAGATCCAAAACATGAAATCACATCATAAATATCAATAATGTGAAAAGTTCATATCCCAAAATAGAGTCATCATGTTTTTTGTCCAATGATGACATCATGCATCCCCTATATTATCATCATATATCATCATAGCATAAATAATCATTGTGAACATATATGATCATCTACACTTTGCTCACTCTATCAAGTGATTAAGTGTCCATTGCTTATCCCATTGTTCATGTGATTGAGTAAGCTGTGTGAATGATTGCATCACCTTGCAAATCAATCACATCTAAATTAGATTTACTTTTTTGCAATCTTTTCTTTTCTTTTATATGTATTTTATTAGGAAAGCCATGTAATAATAATATCTTTATCTTTATTATCTTCCACTATCTGATGAATTGTGTGAACGTTATACAAACAATCATTACCAAAACAAGGGTGTTGTGATAGCTATACATTGAACATTGTATAATGAGAAATAGTCAAAAAGTATATGTGATCCCCCGAACTTGGAAATCTCTACTGGGGGCAATACTTAAAGCAGGTCAAATTAATACCCTAGTTTCTAGGACTTATCACAGAGCAAGTTGGGTGTCAAACCCTCAGGAATTTAAACTTTGTATTAACTAAATAGATACTCAAATGAATAGGTAAAGTAATATCAAGATAATAATAGTTAATGTTATTAGTGATATGCATTAGGTCAATCATTTGTGATTATGTATTGACATTTCTATCTTATTAATAAAAAGGCATTTTCATTATCATTCCTTTTATGATCATTATTTGAATGGTTAATTCTTACTAAGGTCATCAAGTATGTGACTTGATAGAAAAACCCTTAGATTAAAATAAGAGTTCTATTCTAATTATCCCTAGCCATTTATTTATTGTATAAATATTAATAAGGCTAGTTTGATGTCAACTGATGATTATGTTTTACTAATCATGGATATGAGATATTAAGTCACCTCATAGTTACATGATGAGAGATCATGTACTGGATTGACCCACTATGAAAATACTACATAGATTATTGTCATAAGTATTTCTCATTGTAGTGATACTATTTAAGTCCTTTGACCTTAAAATCACCATGGTTTTCTATATAATTGTTTTATGTTTTGACACATTCTAACATTATCTTTCACCATATGATTAAATAGAATGTTGTTGGATATGAAATGAGTTATATAAGGATGAGAGTGATTGAGAAGGAATTTATCCCTCATTAATATGAGTAAGATATCTATGGGCCCATTGATGAGTTAGACTAAAGGAAAATGCATGGCCATGCTGTAATGAATTGATGAAGAGTTATCATTTTCAGTCTACTTGGAATCAAGTCATAATATTATTGAACTATATAAGGATGAAATTCTATACCTTATGTTCAATACAGATATCATGTGATAAAGATACTACAATGTTCATTGTAATTAGGTTATGTTAGATTATTGACTTCAAATGACTTGGGTAGTCATAATGTCTTGCTAGAGGCCACTTATGACTTGTAGGCCTAAATAGAGATTTAAGCCCACTACCAATGTTATGTGAGCCTATAGAGTCACACACTTAGAAGAAGCCCAAAACGATTATAGGCTTATTAAGCCTAGTTAAACTCTTTGGAAATAAATACATTTTACTATTTGTTTATGATAATTGTTATCTAAATAAATAATAAATATATTACTAATTTTATTTTAAATAAATAAAATTGAAATTTAATGGCTATTTACCAAAAAGGGTTTAGTAAGTGAAACCCTAATTGAGAACTCTATATATATGTTATGTTCTCTAGGGTTTGAGATCGATTGTTTGAGTGAGCCACCTAAAATTCGTTTTCTGTACATTTTGAGAAAAATGAAATGAAAGAGAGTTTTGTTCTTGAGTTATGAGACAACTAAGTCATGCTAGCACACACAAAAATCATTTTGATCAAGGCATGTTCGTGTGCATACCTTTAAAGGATAAATTCTTTTGAAGACGTCTAAAATCTGAATCTGAATCAAAGTAAAAGCTCAAGGTAAGGTGTCACCGGAGTGAACCTCCTCTCATCCTTCCAGATTTTCTTGCCTCTTCTGCATTTTGGTAAATTCTTGAAACCCTAGATTTAATCAAGTAGTCAAATTACATGGATATGGGTTTGGGAATGTGATAAATTTTTTATATTTTTGTTACGTTTGTATCACGAAACCCAATAGTAGTATTAAAGCCACTTTTAATTTCATTAATTGATTCTGTGTATATGTTATATATATTAGGGTTTTGATTTGATTTTGAAAAAAGGGTTTTCAAAAAATGTCAAAAGGGTTTTGATTCATTTTGTGACAATTGTTTCTAATATATTTGAAAACATAATTTAATATTAATTTGATTAATATTAACTAACGTTTAATTTGATTAAACTATTTTTAGAATTGTGTTTTCTGAATTTTGTTTGCTGATTTTATGAAAATCAGTATAGGTAATCTAGTTTCAAAGATAATCATTAATTTGTTCTATATTCTATTTTGATTAATTGAAACAACATATTTGTTTTCTATTTTAATTAGGAAATTTGTTTTTGTTTAATTAATAAAATCATTTTCTGTTTTGATTAGGGAATTTTTTTTTGTTTAAAGTTAAAACAGAAAATTATATGATTATATAGATTAAGAATTAAGGGGCAATATGTTTAAGTGTTAAACAGATTATGCTGAATTCAAGCTGTAATTTTGATTACAAAAATTAGGGTTTCTTAATGGTTGTTGTCACTTTATAAAAAAAAACCCATTTTTGATTTGTTTTGAAAAAATTTTTTGAATGTAATTTATTTACATAAAGTGATGTCATTTTAAGGTTTTAAGCAGCAACTGATTGAGTAATATGATTACAGAAATTGATTAGTTGCCTCCTTGATGCAAATTAAGGTTTTTAATGGTGGTTTTAATTGAGCATTTTTATCTGTTTTTGAACAAATTAATTATTCAGTACTTTGATTATGAAAATCATTAACGTTCAGAAATCTGAAAGATAATTCACCGAAGAGCATAGGTAAAGTGTTTACCATTATACCCGCTTACTAGTCAGCAGGATCGCCACTTGGGGTGTTGCCCCCAAACCCCGCTAAAGGCACTGCCCCTTAGACCCCACTAAGAGCACTGCCCCTTGGAACCCTGCTAAGGGCACTGCCCTTTGGAACCCCGCTAGGGGCGCTGTCCCTATGACACCATAAGGGCATTGCCCCTTGACCCTAAAAGAATTGTCACATTATTATTTTTTTAACATAATAATTGGAGTTGCTAACTAAATAGATTGTTATGTTATAGATGTTCGTTGTTTAATGCATGGTGCATAGCATGGCCCCTAGACCAATGTGATTGGATTTAATTATTTAATGGGTTGTCATTTTAAATACGACCTACGAGTCATTTTTGTTTTGTTGTATTTATTTTATTTTGCAATAGTGTAGAATAAATTATGACAATTAATGTAAATCAAGAACCATAGAGCAATTCAAGTTGGAGGCCTAGGATGGAGATCCAAGGTGGGAACCTAAGAAGGAGATCCATGATAGAAGATGGAGATCCATATTGAAGGCTCAATTTGTAATTGTTATATTACCTAGGTTTGACTTTTAATCTTTATATTGGCTTATGAAGATCAAATTACATTTGGGCCATGCTATGTCACATTTATTTTAGTTGTTATGTATGTGATGCCATGTGATACAACATAACAACAACTAAATAAGATTAAATAAATACAAACCCTCATTTAATATTAATTCATTGTAATGCCTCCCATAAATTCAACACTTGTCAAGCCTTAACTATGGTTTGACTTAACTAGGTTATCAAAATGGTTTTGGACCTAGGGCATTAGATGGGATTTTTAAACCACAACATGTGATGTCAAATCCCATACCACACAAGAGTTACATGAGATGTAATTGATAAAAGTTGTCTGCCTAAATAACCATATTTTAGGCGATGAGCCAAAGCTCACTTAGAGTATGGTGAAATATGGATCTTGGCCCACTATAATTTGTAAATTAACTTTGAGGGTTATTAATTTAAATAATTTTATGGGATTTATTATGCCTCATTTAATAAAATACTAAATGGACTTTGCATATATTTGTTGTAGATAATAACTTCAAACACTACACCTACCATGTCATTGCGATCGATCCTTGAGAAGGATAAACTCAATGGGACTAACTTTCTTGATTAGTATAGAAACCTAAGAATTGTTCTTAGGCATGAGAGAAAGGAATATATCCTTGATCAACCCATCCTTGAGGAACCAGCTGCCAATGCTCCTAGAGCATAAAGGGATGCTTATAACAAGCATCTCAATGATTCTACTGATGTCACTTGTGTTATGTTTAGATGTATGGAGTCTGAGCTACAAAAGCAGTTAATGGAAATGGAGGCTTATACTATAATAGGCCATCTCAAGGAAATGTTCCAAGAGAAAGCTAGAATTGAAAGGTTTAATTCTGTCAGGTCATTACTTTCTTACAAGTTGACTACCAATGGCTCTGTCAGTGCTCAGGTTCTCAAGATGAAGGGTCATCTTGATCACTTGGACAAGCTGAGTCTCAAGATTGAACAAGAGTTGGTTTTGGATATTATTCTTCATTCTTTGCCTGAAGCTTGTGATAGCTTCGTTATGAATTTCAATATGCATAGTATGGAGAAGACTATTACAGAGTTGCATGGGATGCTGAAAACTGCTGAAAAGAACATCAGGAGTAACACCAAGGATGTTCTCATAGTCAATAAGGGAAAAGGGATGAAAAAGGTTGCAAAGGGCAAGGGCAAGGCCTCTAAAGTCTTTCAGAAGCCCAAGCTAAAGCCCAAGCTCAAATCTAAAGTTGAACCCAAAGGAAAAGAAGGAATTTGCTTTTTCTGCAATGAGCCAGGCCATTAGAAAAGGAATTACAAGCTCTTTTTGGATGATCTAAAGAAGAAAAAGGGTAGTGAGACTAACTTTACAGGTATTCATGTTATAGAATTAAATTTATCTACTTAGGCCTTTGCTTCTGATTCTTGAGTATTAGATATTGGATCAGGATCTTACATTTGTATAAATGTGTAGGGTCTAAAAAGGAGTAGTTCATTGGCTAGAGGCGAAGTGTACCTATGAGTAGGCAATGGTGCAAGAGTTATTGTTTTAGCTGTAGGAACTTATGAGTTACCTTTGCCTAGTGGACTTGTTTTATCCTTAGAAAAATTTTATTATGTACCTACCATGCGTAGGAATATTATTTCTATTTCTTATTTGGACAAGAAAGGGTTTGAATTTATTATTAAGAATAATAAATGCAATATTTATCTGGATAACATTTTCTATGGATATGCTCCATACACTAGTGGTCTTTATGTTTTAAATGCTAAAGACAATAATGAAATGCCAATCTATAACATTGATACAAAGAAATCTAAATCTAATGATTTAAACTCAACCTATCTCTGGCATTGTTGCTTAGGCCATATAAATGAGAAACGCATTTTAATGCTACACCAAAATGGGCTTTTGAATTCATTTGATTATGAATCATTTAATACATGTGAATCTTGTTTACTTGGAAAAATGACTAAAAAAACTTTTACTGGACAGAGTGAGAGGGCTAATGACTTATTGGGCCTAATATATTCTAATGTATGTGGACCATTAAGCTCAACTACTAGAGGAGGTTTTCAATACTTCATAACTTTCATAGATGATTTCAATAGATATGGTTATCTCTATCTAATGAAATATAAATCTGAATCTTTTGAAAAGTTCAAAACTTTCAAGAATGAAGTACAAAATCAACTTGGTAAAAATATTAAAACACTAAGATCTGATCGAGGTGGTGAATATTTAAACCAAGAATTTACAGATCATCTTAGAGATTATGGGATAGTTTCATAATTGACTCCTCCAAGTACACCACAATGGAATGGTGTGTCTGAACGTAAAAATTGGACTCTATTGGATATGGTTTAATCTATATTGAGTCAGTCTAATCTTCCAATCTTCTTTTGGAGTTATGCTTTAGAAATTGTTGCATTCATTTTGAATAGAGTTCCCTCCAAGGCAGTTGAAAAGATACCATATGAGATATGGATTGGAAAAACTCCCAGTTTTTCTTTTCTTAAGATTTGGGAATGTGATGCTTATGTGAAGCATCAAATCTCAGATAAACTAGCACCCAAATCTGATAAATGCCTTTTTGTAGGATATCCTAAAGAAACTAAAGGATATTACTTCTATAATGCATCTGAGAACAAACTGTTTGTTGCTCAGAATGGTGTATTTTTGGAAATAGAGTTTATTTCCAAAGGAACCAGTGGGAGCACAGTGCAACTTGAAGAGATTCAAGGTCTATAAAATAACATTGTACTTGATATGGAACTGTAGCTGGATCAACAAGTAGTTGTTAAGCCTGTACAAGTACCAGAAGGCCCAAGGAGGTTTGGTAGGACATGTCAAATCCCTAAGAGATATGGAATTCTGATAACTGGTGATAATGATGTGTTGATTGTGGATCAAAATGAGCCCACATCCTATCAGGAGGCCATAAATAGTCCTGACTCTGAGAAATGGCTAGAAGCCATGAAATCAGAAATGCAATCCATGTATGAACCTTGGTTAACCCAACTGATGGTTTAAAGACTATTGGGTGTAAATGGGTTTTTAAAAATAAAATCAACATGGATGGCAATGTGTATACCATTAAGGCAAGACTGGTTGCAAAAGGTTTTAAACAAACACATAGTATAAACTATGATAAAACTTTTTCACCAGTAGTTATGGTAAAATCTATTCGAGTTCTCCTTACCATAGCTACATACAATAATTATGGGATATGGCAAATGGATGTCAAAATAACATGTTTTAATGGAAACTTACTTGAGGATGTGTACATGACACAGCTAGAGGGTTTTGTCAATCCTGAGAATTTTGGTAAGGTATACAAGCTTTAAAAATCCATTTATTGATTAAAGCATGCATCTCGGAGTTGGAATCTTCATTTTGATGAAGCAGTCAAAGAATTTAGCTTCATTAAAAATGAAGATAAACCTTGTGTATACAAGAAAGTTAGTGGGAGTGCTATTGTGTTTTTAGTATTGTATGTGGATGACATACTACTCATTGGAAATGATATCCCTATTTTACAAAATGTCAAATCATGGCTAGGGAATTGTTTCTCAATGAAAGACTTAGGTGAAGATGCATATATATATTAGGCATTAATATCTATAGAGATAGATGTAAAAGACATATTGGCCTAAGTTGAAGCAATTATATTGATAAGGTATTGAACAGGTTTAGCATGTAAGACTCTAAGAGAGGATTCTTGCCAATGTCACATGGCATTAGTCTCAGTAAGACTCAGTGTCCTATAATATAAGATGAGCGAGACCGTATGAGTAAGATTCCATATGCTAATGCTATTGGATCTATCATGTATGCAATATTGTGTACTCGACCTGATGTCTTATATGCCTTAAGCATAACTAGCAGATACCAATTAAACCCAGGTGAAAGTCACTAGACAATAGTTAAAAACATTCTTAAGTACTTGAGAAGAACTAAGGATGCATTTTTACTGTATGGTGGTAAGGAAGATAAGCTAGTTGTAAATGGTTACATTGATGCTAGCTTCCAAACTGACAAGGATGATTTTCGATCACAGTCAAGATATGTGTTTTGTTTGAATGGAGGTGCATTTAGCTAGAGGAGTTCAAAGCAAGACACTGTTGCTGATTCTACAACAGAAGTTGAGTACATAGCTGCCTCAGAAGCAACTAAGGAGGCTGTTTGGATCAATACGTTCATAACTAGACTTGGTGTTGTTCCTAGTATATTAGACCCAGTGAACTTGTATTATGACAATAATGGAGCTATAGCCCAAGCTAAAGAGCCCAAATCACATCAGAGATCCAAACATATACTTAGGTGTTATCATCTCATTCGAGAGATCATTGAGAGAGGAGATGTCAAGATATGCAGAGTACCTACAAATGATAAATTTTGCTGATCCACTAACTAAGCCTCTTCCACAGCCTAAGCATGAGAGTCATACTAGGTCCATGGGTATTAGATACGATGTTTATTAAGCCTAGTGCAAGTGGGAGATTGTTAATGATATGCAATAGGTCAATCATTTATGATTATGTATTGACATTTCTATTTTAATAATAAAGAGGCATTTCCATTATCATTCCTTTTATGATCATTATTTGAATGGTTAATTCTTACTAAGGTCATCAAATATGTGATTTGATAGAAAAACTCTTAGATTAAAATAAGAGTTATATTCTAATTATCCCTAGCCATTTATTTATTGTATAAATATTAATAAGGCTAGTATGATGTCGACTGATGATTATGTTTTACTAATCATGGATATAAGATATTAAGTCAACTCATAGGTACAATATGAGAGATCATGTACTGGATTGACCCACTATGAGAATACTACATAAATTATTGTCATAAGTATTTCTCATTGTAATGATATTGTTTAAGTCTTTTGACCTTGAAATCACCATGGTTTTCTACATAGCTGTTTTATTTTTTGACTTATTCTACCATTATCTTTAACCGGATGATTAAATAGAATGGTGTTGGATATGAAATGATTTATGTAAGGAATGTGAGTGATTGAGAAGGAATTTATCCCTCATTAATATGAGTAGGATATCTATGGGCCCATTGATGAGTTAGATTGAAGGAAAATGCATGGCCATGATGAAATGAATTGATAAAGAGTTATCATTTTCAGTCTACTTAGAATCAAGTCATAATATTATTGAACTATAAAAGGATGACATTATATACCTTATGTTCAATACAGATATCATATGATAAAGGGACTATAATGTTCAGTGTAATTAGGTTATGTCAGATTATTGACTTCACATGACTTGGGTAGTTATAATGTCTTACTAGTGGCCACTTATGACTTGTAGGCCAAAATAGAGATTTAAGCCCACTGCTAATGTTATGTGAGCCTATAGGGTCACACACTTAGAAGAGGCCCAAAACAATTATAGGCTTATTAAGCTTAGTTAAACTATTTGGAAATAAATATATTTTACTATTTATTTATGATAATTGTTATCTAAATAAATAATAAATATATTACTAATTTTATTTTAAATAAACAAAATTCAAATTTGATGGCTATTTACCAAAAAGGGTTTGGTAAGTGAAACCCTAATTGAGAACTCTATATATATGTTATGTTCTCTAGGGTTTGAGATAGATTGATTGAGAGAGCCACCTAAAATTCATTTTCTCTACATTTTGAGAAAAATGAAATGAAAGAGAGTTTTGTTCTTGAGTTGTGAGACAACTAAGTCATGCTAGCACATGCAGAGATCATTTTGATCAAGGCATGTTCATGTGGATACCTTTAGAGGATGGATTCTTTTGAAGATGTCTAAAATCTAAATCTAAATCAAAGAAAAAGCTTGAGGTAAGGTGTCACCGGAGTGAACCTCCTCTCATCCTTCAAGATTTTCTTGCCTCTTCTATTTTTTGGTAAGATTATTGAAACCCTAGATTTAATCAATTAGTCAAATTACATGGATCTGGGTTTGGGAACATGATAAATTTTTTATATTTTTGCTGTGTTTGTATCACGAAACCTAACAAATGTAACAAATAAAAAGAATCTAACTTGCTAACTAATTACTAGAAATGCTTATGAGAAATTATAACAAAATATATGCATGAGAGAATTTACAATTTATAATTAAATAAGAACTTTGCACATAATTATCATACAACATATTGATTGGAAATTAGTTATAGTCTTCAAAAGCAATTCTCATTGTCGATTAAATGTATTTCCTTTTAGAGTCTACAAGCACTCTTATATTATTGTAAAGATAAAAGAAAACTGAAAAGATATTATCCTAATTCTTATTCCCTTAAGATGAAATCCTTGTCTCCAACCAATATTCAATTCTTAAGAAATTTTAATTGCATTCCACCAAATTACCCCAACTCTCATTGTGAATACTTTGATTAACAAGTTACATATAATGATCAAGCATACATAACACCATTTACACTAATTGAAATTAAATCATAAACAATAAAATATAAAAATGTAGTTTTTAAGATTAATCCATCATTGCAATCCTTATTTAGGACTTAGCCAAAATACATGATCAAGAAAGTAAACAATCATTAAATACAATATAGAAAAGGGAAGATAAAATGTTGAATGAATAAAACCCTTTTACTATGTCTTCTAAAAGTTGCTTGATAATGAATGATCTTCCTTTGCTTATTGGCTTTTTCTTCTTTATGTTTATCTTCAAAAACTATAACTAAGTCTAAGTAATAATAATTATTCTATAATTGTTCTACTTGGTAATCATATTAATCCTAATAATCCTTCTTATCCTACAAATCACAAATGATGTATATATAGACCTTAGAGGTGATTACAAGGAATCAAAATTCATTTAGAATTAGAAAGGTACCATCAAAAAGTGTCTTTATAAAATTCTTTGAGTTATCTTTACAACGTGACTTGAATAAGCTCATTTGGATGTCTTTAGAGAAAGTTATGATCAAAATACAAAAACTGCACAAAGTTGGAGAACTGCAACTCTTTGGACTGACTCGGCATAGCAAGCATCTGTGATGACTTGGCAAGGGGTGACAACTTAGCATGAAAACTCTCTATGATGACTCGATCCCATAGTGATGACTTGGCACAGCTTCTAACTTGCTTCCTTTAGCTTCGCAAGCTTTATATTTCATTCTAGAAAGTCCAAAGTTCTTTCCATATATCAATCAAGCCTAAAAAAATGTATAAAACACATAAACAAATATAAAAAACACTTAAGAATAAAAATAACATTTGAATAATCAAATAAACACAAAAACATAACAAAAATCAAATGAAATAATAACTAAACTACCATAAATAACTATGCATATTTGCATTGTATCAAACTCCCCCACATTTAGATCTTGCTTTCCCTCAAGCAATATAAGATCTAATTATGAAAAAGTTAACAAAAATTTCATCTTCTCCAAAACAAGTGTAATCATCTTAGCAAATCATTTTAATTCAAAAAAAGGTTAGCAAGGGATGAATTAATAATTACACTTCCATTGCTCAATGATGATAAAACAAGCAAGCTTCATAGGACAAGAAATAAATTTACTAATTTATCTCAATTTACTAAGAATAAAATGAAGAGTGCAAAGTCAAAGTTCTAACCAAGCTACTTAGCCAAAGTGGTCACTCTTGAAACTTAGGAATTCTAAAGACAGAAGCAACCTTGAGACAATGTTAAGCACACATAGCGACTTACTTTTCTCATGGCATTTTTAGACATTTTTTTCATAAGCATATCTATTAGATGTATTCTTTCTGAATGAATGCAAATGAGGAGCATACACAAATGCACACAACTTACTAGAAATACATCTACTTATGACATCATACATCTATTTTTGAATGAATGTAACCAAAGAGCATACATAATTAAATATAACTTACTCAAAATGCATCACGTATTAACAATTTTTTTTATAAAAGAGAAATGTCCTCATCCATTATTGAAAAGAAAATTTCATATGTATTATGGCTACCTATGTCTCTAAGAAAACTTAAGCTTAAATCCTTATTATCTTAGCCTTAATCATATTTAGCAAGTTGACTAAAGAATTCATAAAATTTTAAAAATAATAAAAAGAGATAAAAAGAAAAACTTATAACTTATACTAAATGAAACTTAAAATTTTTATCAATTGAGCATAAAAACTAATTATCAATTTAGAAAACATAATCTTAATAAAAACTAAAAGGATTTGTAAGATAACTACTTATTAAAAGATATGAAAAGAATGAAATGTATGATAGATGCAAATATAGCAAAATGCACTAAATGAACACCTAAACATGCAAGAAAATTAAAGTATAAACACAAATAATATCCCAAACATATATGAAAAATATACTAATAATAAACTACTAATGTCTTAACTATATCCCTTCCCCTATACTCAAAAGCACACATTGTCCCCAATGTGACAAAAAAAAGTAAGGAAAGGAAAGTAATACTCCCCTAGTCATCGGGTGGGGTAGGAGGTGGGGACTCGATTGGATATCCATAGTAAGCAAATAATTGGTTCAAATTATACTCCATCTTCCATTGACGACGAGCAAGTTATTGTTGGTGAAGCTTCATCTTATTTAATTGACCTTGTATGGTAAGTTGAGTGTTCAAGATTTTATCCCAAATTGGAGGGAGATCATATGAAGAACCCGGTGAACTGCAGATAGGATAGGTGAGCAAGGCAACATCACAAAGTGGTGTATAATGGGGAAGTTCCTCATCCAGGTCACTCTCTAGTTGGTATGTTATTAGAGGTTCCTCAACTAGTGGGGTGCTATCGATTCCTTGCCAACAAGATTAGGAATGGGCAGGGATGAATCGAAATGCTGCATCTACCACTTCTCCTCTTATAAATGCATGGTTAGTAAAATAGGAGCACTCAACAATATGAGTATAATCAGCAAGGTTAACATCCAAGACCTTGGCAATAATTGTAACAACATGACCATGAGTAAAGAATGCATCGTTACATGCAGCATGGGTCAAAGATTGATTAAAAATCCAATAAGTCCAACAAACTTGTTTTTTAGTATGAATACACCACATTAAAAATAGCTCTTGTGCAAAGGCTCTATTAAATTCAGATTTGTGAAAAATCATATAGGCAAGAACCTTATGCAACAACCAATATTTCATATCCTTAATGAACATGGCCTTGCCTTTTATAGTCTGAAATGGGGTTTGCAACTCAATGAGAAATGTCCAAAACTCATTCAAATTAAAGGAAGATAGGGGATCACATAACCCACCCTTTTTGAAACCAAAAACACATTGCATGAATGAGTAAGTAAGTTGGTGTTTCTTTCCTTACATCCTAAATTCTAGAATTAGTGAATTGTTCTCATTAACATCCAAGGTAGTGTAAAACTTAGTAATCAAGTCCACATAAGTGTCTTCATGCAAAGAAACAAACTTCTTAAGACCATATTGTGTCAACATTTGATCAAAATTTTTAAGCATACCCATATCATTTAAGAGAGAGTTAGGAATATACTTACAACTTATGATTTCCCTAAACTTGATTGTTGTGAACTTGGGTCCTTCTTCATGGGAAGGGATAGGAAACTTGCCCTTATAGGTTATGGATAGATCTTCCTCCTCCTCTTGATGTGCTTCTTCAACATGTGGCCTCTTAGAAGATGATCCTCTTATCTTACCCATGGTGATAGTCCAACTTGAATGAAATTAAAAAGTAGAGAAATATGTAAAGAATAAGAGATAAAGATGGAAATGTAAAACAAAGAAAATAGGAAGAGATTGGTGGTGTGATTCGGTTAGGGTTGGTTGAAGGAGGGATGTGAAAAGCCTAAGTATGTAAGTAAGAGAAAATGGGGAAGATGAAAGAACTATAGTTGATAGAATAGAGAATAAATGAGAACAAATTCATTTTGGAATTAATTTAATGGAGATATAGGAGAGTGGGTAGTTAAAAGGGTGGATTTATGGATTAGAGATAGTGAAAAGGTGTGTATGGATTTGAAAAGGTGTGAGGAGATGTGAAAGAGCATTACCATCTTTGGAAAAAAAATAACTTTTCAAATCTAAAATTTGAATTAAGTTAATAAATAAATAGAGTAAAATAATGAAAGCATTGATAAAAGATATATAATATGCAAAAAGTACTAATTGATGGTTGTTACAAGTGTGTCCATAATTGTATGTGTGAATGAATAAGAGGAAGGACAGAGCATGAGTGGGTACCGTAACTTTCAGTTACGAGTCATCATTTCATGATGACTCATCACCGCCTTTTATGTCTTGGGTCAAGTTGTCATTTCATGATGACTTGTTCTTGAATCCTTCTATTATGAGTCATCATTTTATGATGACTCATTACTTCCATGCCCTAGTGAGTCGTTATATTGTAATGACTCATCACTTAATCTTTCAATTATGAGTCATCACGTGGTGATGACTCATCACTTATTGGTGAAAACATTACTTAGACATAGAATGAAACAATAATGCATGACTTAAACTTTACAAGAAAAGAACTAATCTTAATCCAAAAGTAACATGATAAATAAAGATTGTAAGCATAGGAATGTGAAATAAAGAATCTAACTAATAATGAAATGAAATGAAATGACATAAAATAAAAGCATAAAATGTAAAGATGTATACTAAAGTAAAAAAAATATAAAATATAAAATATAAAGATGTGTCAATCGTACCATACTAAATTTAAAAGTCGATAGCTCAACCTTACCTTGATTCTATTAAGGTGTGGATATAGAGATAAAGTAGTTTGGATTAATTACATCATCGATCAAGTAGGGTTTGAGATGATGTCTATTTACCTTGAGGATTTCCCCCTTTGCATTATCAAGATCAACTGCACCATGAGGATAAACTTTAATAACTTTGAAAGGACCTGACCATCATGACCTCAACTTTCCTGAAAATAACTTAAGTCTCAAATTAAAAAGGAGGACAAGCTCACCCTCGTGAATTTCCTTCTTAGATAAATGTTTATCATGCCATAACTTAGTGCGATCTTTATATCACTTTGCATTCTCATAAGCATTTATTCTTAATTCATCCAACTCATTAAGTTGAAGTAACCTCTTCCTACCGGCCATCTTTAAATCAAAATTCAAAGCCCTTGTTGCTTAATATGCCTTGTGCTCTAATTCAATAAGTAAAGGACAAGACTTATATAGATCAATTGATAAGGAGTGAGGCCAATTGGAATTTTCAAAGTTGTCCTATATGCCTATAAAGCATCATCTAACTTCAACGCCCAATCTTTTCTTGAAAAAGACATGGTTTTCTTAAGAATCCATTTAATCTCTCTATTACTTAGCTCAACTTGCCCACTTGTTTATGGATGATGCAGAGTAGCTATCTTATGTGTCACCCTATACTTTTTTAGAAGAGATTAAATCACATGATTATAGAAATGTGATCCTCCATCACTAATCAATGCTCTTGGAGTACCAAACCTTGGGAAGATTACCTTATTGAGCATCTTCTTGACCGCTTTAGCATCATTAGTAATGGTTGGCATTGCTTTTACCCATTTAGAGACATAATCAACCATAATTAAAATATACTTGTTACTTAAAGAACTAGAAAATGGACCTATAAACTCTATTCCCCATATATCAAAGAGCTCAACTTCTAGTATTCCTTGTAAAGGCATCTCTTATTTCCTAGATATGTTACCCATTCTTTGACATCTATCACATGCCAGCACAAATTCTCTAGCATCTTTAAATAAAGTTGGCCACCAAACACTAGATGGTAGTACCTTAGAAGCTATTTTTATTGCACTAAAATGCCCTCCAACATTTGTAGCATGGTAATGTCGTAAAACATCTTAAGCTTCATCATTAGGAATGCACCTTCTAATCAAACCATCTGCATATCTCCTATAAAGAAATGGCTCCTCCCAATAGTAAAATTTACTATCATGTAAGAATTTCTTCTATTGTCTATAATCCATCCCATAAGGAAGAATACCACTCACAATATAGTTAGTAATATCTGCAAACCATGGAAGTTCCTTTAAAGCATTAATATCCACCGTAGGGGCCTAGCCTTTGCATCTTTCTTACTTAAGAGTGGCATGGTCTAAATATACAATCACCTTTTGCCTTATAAAATACACTCTAAACTTTTCAAATACATACACAATAGCAAGAAACTCCTTTTCTATGGTGGTGTAGTTGATTTGAGTATCATCAAGTAGTTTGCTAGCATATTAGATCACATAAGGCTTTCCTTCCTTCCTTTGATCAAGAATAGCTCCTAGCGCAAAGTTACTGGCATCACACATAATTTCAAATGGTTGCTCCTAATTAGGTGGTTGTAAAATTGATGCTGAAATAAGAGCATGCTTTAAAGCCTCATTTGCATCAATGCATGCCTCATCAAACTCAAATATAGCATCTTTAGCAAATAGTTTGCATATGGGCTTTGCAATCTTAGAAAAATCTTTAATAAATCTCTAATAAAAACCCACATGTCCAAGAAAGCTTCTTATTTCCTTCACACATTTTGGATGCGGCAGTTTAGCAATCACTTCTATTTTTGCCTTATTAACTTGAATGCCTCTCTTAGATATTAAGTGGCCAAGCACAATTCCTTCTTATGCTATGAAGTGACATTTTTCCCAATTCAAGATAAATCCATGCTCCTTACACCTATCAAGAACTTTAGAAAGATTTTGTAGACAATTTGCAAAGTTAGATCCATAAACACTAAAGTCATCCATGAAAACTTCTACATAATCATCAAGTAAATCACTAAATATTGAAAACATACATCTTTGAAAATTTGTAGGTGCATTGCATAAACCAAAAGGCATACACATAAATGCAAAAGTACCATATGGGCAAGTAAATGTAGTTTTAGATTCATATTTGGGATGAATGGGAATTTGGTAAAAACCACTTAGTCCATCCAAATAAAAAAATATGAAAAATTAGCTAGTCTCTCAAGAACTTGGTCGATAAAAGGTAATGGAAAATGATCCTTTCTAGTTGCTTTATTTAACTTTCTATAATCTATGCATATACGCCATCCAGTGATAGTTCTAGTAGGTATCAAATCATTAGATTCATTCATAACAACGGTTAAGCCTTCCTTCTTTAGAACAACTTGAATAGGGCTAACCCAATTACTATCACTAATGGAATATATGATTCCATTATCAAGAAGCTTAATTACCTCCTTCATCACAACTTCCTTGAGAGTGGAATTTAATCACTTTTGACCTTTAATGGAAGGCTTGGCATTATCCTCTAAAAGAATTCTATGCATACATAATTTTAGACTAATGCCTTTCAAATCATTAATAGAATAACCTAAGGCATTCTTATATCTTAACAACACATCACACAACGCATCAACATCTATATTTAACAAAGATGAATTCACAAGAAAGGAAATTCAAAGTTAGAGCCAAGAAATGTATATCTTAAATTTGATGGTAGAGACTTGAGCTCTAAATCCACTTTTTCAGTTAGTATAGTGACCTTTGGATCATCATCCCCTTTTAATGGTTCAAACCTTGAAATCCTGTGGGAAGGTAGGTACGAAGTTACCTCCAAAAGTTGATCATTAGTCTCATGGTCCTTATATGGCTTAACTGGATCTTGCTTCAAGCATCCATGTATGACCTCATCCACACATTCATCAAAAACATCAATGGAATCAATTCTACTTGCTACTTCCACTGATGTAGACTTCATTATCTTGAATACATCAAACTCTAAACTCTTATTGTTCACTTCTAATGTAATCTTGCCTATTTTCATATCTATAATTGCATTGAATGTTACCAAAAATGGTCTTCCAAAAAAAATCAGAATCTCTAAGTCTTCCTCCATTTCCATAACTACAAAATCAGCTGGTATTACAAATATCCCCACCTTGGTTGACACATTTTAAAGAATGCCAAGTGGATAGGTGATGGATTTGTCCACTATGGAAAGACATATGTTTATAAGTTTGAGTTCTCTTAAATCAAGCCTCTTGTATATAGAGTAAGGCATAAGACTAACACTAGTTCCAATATCACACAAAGCTTTATCAAATGAGTACCATTAATAAAATAAGGAACTGTAAAACAACCTGGATCTCCTCATTTTGGTGGAGATTTAGAATACATAGCTTTGGATTCTTTAACAAAAGATACTAAACCATAGTCTTCAAGCTTGTTCTTATGATTGATAATATCTTTCAAAAACTTACCCCATGCTGACATATCTCTAATGGCATCCATAAATAGTAGAATTTACTAAACTGCTTATCTAGGTTTTACCTTTTGAATCTTTAAGGGAAAGTTAGTGTCTTAAGATCTACCTTTGGTTCATCATCCTTAAGAGAGTTTATATCATCCTTTTTACCCTTCTTTGCACTTTCAACATCATTCTTGCTAATAGCATCCATATCATTAGTTCCACTATTAGCTTCAATCCCTACTGCTTCATCATCAATTACCATGACCTTATTTTTACTAGTAGTATTTTCAACCTCCTTACCACTTCTTAAGGTAATTGCTTGACAAGTCTCTTTCAATGCAAACTCCGATTAGCTAGGAAGTTTTTCGAAATGTTTGGTGTTGGAAGAGGAGGCTTGATGAGCAATTTGATTTTCAAGAATTCGGTTATGAGTAGCAAGTTGTTCAAGCCTTGTGTTTATTTGCTTAAATTGCTCTTCACTTTGTTTGTTGATGGTCAATTGTTGGTTGAAAAATTGTTCCATAAGATTTTCAAGGTTGGATTTAGGTTGGGTATAATTGAAGGTTTATTATTTCATAGGGAATCCAGGTGGGCTTTGTGTTTTGGTGTTCAGGTTAAATGGAGGGTTCATTTGTGAAGATGTGTTTGACTAAGAAAATCCTGGATGATTCCTCCATTGGGTATTATAAGAATTTGAGTTCAACCACATCCTTAGTTGAAAGTTCCTTGTATATAACTCATATCTTCATTAGAACTCAAGCTACATTGAGAATATGA
The DNA here is from genome assembly GCA_947683625.1 of Mallotus nudiflorus. NCBI lineage: Eukaryota > Viridiplantae > Streptophyta > Magnoliopsida > Malpighiales > Euphorbiaceae > Mallotus > Mallotus nudiflorus. Next base: position 3,144,533 of record CANTUR010000156.1, read on the forward strand.
ATGTGATCCTCCACACAATTCACAAATAACATTGGTACTTTCTAAAGAGTTGATTTGATGCTTACTTACCATTTTTGTGAGAGCATCTACCTTTGCATTCAACAAATTAATGTTGTCAAGTTCCAACACTCCTTTTGCTTTTGCCATTGTTGTTTCATCACCCATGTGTCCTTGAGATGCAAGTTCTTCGAGCAAGGTAACAGCTTCTTTAACTGTCTTATTTATCCATTTCCCACTAGAGCCTACATTGATGATATTTCTATTCTCATCCATCAGCCCATTGTAGAAAATTTAATGGATCATCCAATCCAGTAATCCATGATGTGGACATTGCCTTCAAAGTTCTTTAAATCTCTTCCAAGCTAAATAGATTATCTCACTTCCATTTTTCTTGAAAGTTGTAATCTCGTTGTGAAACTTTGCCATCTTATGTGGCAGAAAATACTTATGAAGGAATGCTTGCTTCAATTGGTCCCACATTGTAATTGATTCACTAGGAAAACTAACAAGCCATAGTTATGCCTTTTCTTTAACTAAAAATAGGAAAAGTCTAAGCCTTATTGCATCATCGGTCACACCATTAATCTTTAAGGTTGCACATACATTAAGAAAAATCAATATGTGTGCATATGGATCCTCTCCATGTAAACCTTAAAATTGATTGTTCTACACTATTTGGATGATACTTAGCTTAATTTCAACATTATTATTAGCAATGGTTAGGGCCATAATTCCTCCAAAACCTCTCGAAATGTCGGGCATAGTAAAATTGCCTAACATTCTTCTCTCCAATTCAGCCATATTATCAAAATTCTATTGGTTCACTCTTCTATATCTTTGGTTCCTATGTAAAGCACATATAGTTAAATCAATTTCAGGATCAAAGTATAAAGTATTATCACTTGTACTTCTAGTAAGCATCCTAAAAAGCCAAATTCCATTAAATCTAAAACTAACAACTAAAAAAACAAAAACTAATTAAATAAAAAAAATAAAAACAAAAGTAAGGCCTAAAACAGCCTTTCTCTACCCTAAGTTAATAAAAGTTATTTAAAAAAATTCCCTAGCAACGATGCCAAAATTTGAAGCGAGTTAAATTAATACCCTGGCCTCTAGGACTTAGCACAAAGCAAGTCGAGTATCAAACACTCTGAAATTTGAACTTTGTATTAACTGAATAGATACTCAAATGAATAGGGAAAGTAATATCAAGATAATAATAGTTAATGTAACAAATAAAAAGAATCTAACTTACTAACTAATTATTAGAAATTCTTCTAAGAAATTATAACAAAATATATCCATGAGAGAATTTACAAATTAGAATTAAATAAGAACTTTGCACATAATTATCATATAACATATTGATTAGAAATTAGTTATAGTCTTCAAAAGTAATTCTCATTGTCGATTAAAGGTATTTCCTTGTAGAGTCTACAACAACTCTCATGTTATTATAGAGATAAAATAAAACCAAAAAGATATTATACTAATTCTTATTCCCTTAAAATGAAATCCTTGTCTCCAAGTAATATTCAATTCTTAAGTAATTTCAATTACATTCCACCAAATTACCCCAACTCGCATTATGAATACTTTGATTAACAAGTTACATATGATGATCAAGCATACATAACACCATTTACACAAATTGAAATCATAACCAATAAAAGATAAAAAAAATTTAGTACTTAAGATTAATTCATCATTGCATTCCTTATACAAGACTTAGCCAAAATACATGATTAAGAAAGCAAACAATAATCAAATACAACATAGAAAAGGGAAGAGAAAATATTGAATGAATAAAACCATTTTACTATGTCTTCTAAAAGTTTCTTGATAATGAATGATCTTTCTTTGCTTTTTGGCTTTTTCTTCTTTAAGTTTGTCTTCAAAAATTAGAACTAAGTCTAAGTAATCATAATTGTTCTATAATTTTTTTACCTAGTAATCATAATAATCCTAATAATCCTTCTTATCCTAAAAATCACAAATGATGTATGTATAGACCTTAGAGGTGGTTACAAGGGACCAAAATTCATTTAGAATTGGAAGGGTACCCTTTGACATGAAAAGTCATAACCTTATGCAGATATAGTAAATTCAAGAACATTTTTGTCCATCTAAATGATGTTATCTTCAAAATATATCTTCAAAAGTTACAACTCTTCGAGTTATGTTTACAACATAACTTGAGTCACCTCATTTAGATATCTGTAGAGAAAGTTATGACCAAAATACAAAAACTATGCAAAGCTAGAGAACTGCAACTCTTCGGACTAACTTGGCATAGCAAGCCTCTATGAAAACTCGACAAGGGGGCAGCATGAAAACTCTCTATGACAACTCAATCCCATGCTGAAGACTTAGTACAGCTTCTAACTTGCTTCCTTTGGCTTCACAAGCTTTATATTTCATTCTAGAAAGTCCAAAGTTCTTTCCATATACTAATCAAGCCTAAAAACATGTATAAAATACACAAACAAACATAAAAAACACTTAAGAATAAAGATAACATTTGCATAATCAAATTAACAAAAAAACATAACAAAAATCAAATGAAATAATAACTAAACTACTTTAAATAACTATGTCTATTTGCACTATATCAATACTCACAGAGTGACCCGATGTTGTCCTTTTCTTTTCCAAAGTTATAGTGACTCCATAAAATTTTTAAAAAAGCATCTTGTTCCTCCCAAGAGCAATCATTTGTCCCTATTCAGTAAAGTTTCCATGTCCTTTAGAAATAAAAAGACCCTTACAAGGCTTTTAAGTAAGAGAGATCAACTAGAAAATGACTATATCTTATTATGCAATGCTTAATTGTAAAGAACCCCTCACCAATGCATTTGCACTACACATCACACGTGCACCATTGGTCCCTAAAAGCCTCAATAATATTCAATGACATTGTCACCATGATTTCACTCAGGTTATGGGGCAACAAAGATATGTTATTATCACTTTTAGTCTTTACTTGTGAATTCGCTAGACTCATTTGATAAGAGTCTATAACCCAAGTCCTAAAGGGAACGACTGAGTTATCAAAAGAATTCTAGACTCACTTACTAGAGTTCGTAACCCTAGTCATATCAGGGCATTCTCGCTAAAGGAACCCTTAGCCTTTCACCTTGGCTTAACTTATATAGATAAACCAGTAGTAACATCTACTATGATTGCACCAAGTTATGCATGCTATCCCTATCCTAACACTGTCTATCTAGCCTAATATTCATAAAATGATATAACTCTCCTATAAAAAATTCAGGCTCAGGACCACGTGATACTCATCTACTTCATGCGAGCCTAAAACATGGGGAATGATCATAATCATGTACCTTAGCTTGAATACTCAATGTAAACTAACAAATAATGACATCCCTCGATGATGAAACCTATGAGACGTCATCCATTTATCCTTATCAGATCAAATGAATGGGCTTGGAATCTAACTAGATTATGGACCTTTATATTGGCAAAATCAAACTGTAAACTATCGAATAATACTTTCATGACTCCTAGCGAACATATCAAATATTGATATGGGGCAAGAACATGGGCTCCCTTTGATTAGCCTTAGTCTCATGCATACAGGCAAATGCGAGCTATGGACATCATTTGAACCCCAAAAATTGACCTTCTTATCGACATTATGTGGTTTACCTCGAGCACATTTTAGTATCGTTCCTCAGTTTACCCTTTGGTTTTGATCAACATAAATCGAAATAGCCTAGTTCCGAGAGTGGAACCATAGTCCATTGATGACTAAAGGTTTAAAACCTACCTAGGAAAGGGACTGAGTAACCTCATGGAGAAATAAAATCAGAAGCGAGAGCTTGCTTATGATTGGTTTGTTCACTATGCAAGAAAAACTTATCAGATTTAACCATGCATACATAACATACATGTAAATAAGCATGTATTAACCACTATTTCTTGTAGGAATAATCATCTTTCATCATAGTATTATGCATCCACTCCATGCATACATGCTCACCCTTTTATTTTGTAAACACACGTCATTGCACCATTCATTTAGCTAACCTTAATTAATGTACAAGAATCCTACATCCAACATAATTGATCATGAAGCTGAATCTTCTCATTGAAGTAATGGAAAACTAAGAGCTAGGATCCAAGGTCTGCTTGAAGATGGCATCATGGTAAAAAATCCCCAAACCCAAACTAGCATCACTAGACATTTCCTTTAAAACCTTAATAAGGCTGACTGGAAGAGCTTATAACTATACAGAATGTTATGCATTAAGACATTCCAGTATGTGTACCTCGACTGTGAACTCTTGAATGTTGCTATGTCATTATGGGAACCTCAAGAAGATGTATTTCGATTCAACACCATAGAACTATGCCCATTTTATAAGGAATTCAATGCTATAGCAGGAAGAACCCCCACAAAGACTGAAGAAGCATTCTTCACTAACCATGATCTCAAATACCTAGGACTTGGAACTATTTTTCTTGATCTAAGCTCATAAAAGCTTGATGAACTAGTCACCAAGTGAAAACAACTAATTCCTATACAAGTCCTATTGACTTGCACCACCAAGAAGACTGGTACCTTAATTTGGGCATGCCTCCATTCATGTTACCAATTTATGCAATATTTCACCCTCTCAAATGATGGGCTAGGAGATTACAGGATACTATAGGTTATTAAAGGAATAAAATGCGGAATGACTCCCTTCCCACTAATTTTAGTAGAGACCATTCAAGGTTTAGATGACCTCAAAAATAGGAAGAGTCTAAACTTCACTAGGAGGCCCTTATTGCTTCAAATATGGTTACAAGAAAAGCTAAGCCTGCTCGACAAACCTGTAGGTAAATGGATGAGATACCAACCCAGGAATCACTTAGAGAGACACTACAAGGATGTTCATAGACACTCAACCCATATCATAACCTAAGAATCAGTCGAGTGCATTCAGGTTACTCTATAATACCAAGTGAGATGGATATGTCCATGGTAGAAGCTAAAACATGTGACTCTCTACACATATGTCAACTGCGTGCCAATCTCAAGATTCAAATCATGCACCCACTACTATCCAACACTAGTGAAAAGATAGTTCGATAAGAAACAACACATACCTTTTGAGCTTACAGATTTCTCTGGTGGTAGGATACAAAAAAGGTTTATGGATCACTTTAGAATGACATGGGGGTAGAGAATCATCCACTATTGTACTAATGAGACATACAAACAGTGGGTGATCCAAAGATAGAACCATCTATTAAGCAACTGATCCAAAGAAAGTTTCACTTCCTCAATTCCTACACTTTTTCTTTAATAATGTAATGAACTCTAAAGTTAATGAAATGAAGTTAGATTTTGCTTACTTATTTGATGTCTTTCCTAATGGTAGTGTGCATTGCATTGATCAAAACATTAGCATATTTGACATTCATTCCATATGCACTAAATCATTTAACATTGGCATGAAATATGAACCACGTATTTTGCATATTTCAAAAGATGTTATGCTTAAAAAGACAAGAGAAATTGAAACAATATTAATAAAATATTCAAAAGCACTTGCCTGGACATATAATAATATGCTTGGTATTAATAAAGACATTGCTCAACACTCTATCCCTACTAAAGATAGGTGCAAACCGATAAAACAGAAACTAAGAAGACTCAAACCATAATGGGCCCAACTAGTGAAAGAAGACATTGAGAAGCATATTAAGGAAAAATTCCTAAAGGTAGTAGACTATCTAGAATGGTTAGCAAATATGGTATGAGTATCAATGAAAGATGGAAGGGTTAGAATTTGTGTTAACTACAGAGATTTAAATAAGGCCTGCCCAAAAGATGATTTCCCACTACCTCACATGGATATACTAGTTGACAGTGTTGCCACTTGTGCAATGTACTCTTTCATGGATGGATTCTCTAGGTATAATCATATCCTATTGGCCATTATCAATAAAGCAAAGACAACCTTCATAATGGAAAGGGGTATCTATTGCTATAGAGTAATGCCCTTCAAACTAAAGAATGCGGGAGCAACCTACCAAAGAATGCAACCATAATGTTCTATGGCATGATACACAAAGAAGTAGAGGTATATGTCAATGACATGATGGTCAAGTAAAAAACTATGGAAGAACACCCATCAGACCTCAAAAAATTCCTTAAAAGAGTAAAAAAGTATAGTCTCAAGCTTAATCTAAAGAAATGCATATTCAAGGTCACTTCAGGAAAGACGTTGGGGTATGTTGTCAGTTAGAGTGGGATCAAAATGGATCCAGACAAGTAAAAGAGGTCAGAGAGATGCTAGTGCCAAGAATAGAGAAATAAATCAGAGGGTTTCCAAAGAAACTATAATTCATCAATAAATTCATCATTAAGTTGACAATAGTGTGTGAACCAATCTTCAAGCTACTCAAAAAAGATAAGCTAGTTCAATGGAATGAACAGTGTCAACTTGCATCTTTGCATTTGCTTCATGTGTATTAACATTAGAGCTAGGTGGCTATGCAACACACATGAAGTAAGGGGCAAATGTCATACCTCAAATTTGATTGTCCCCAAAAAGGTCCAATGGTGAAACGAACCTCTTAAATGACTAGACTTTGCTTATTCATAACACTTAGGAAGTGTGAAACCTTCGAAAGCCTAACCAACCGCACCAGTGTGCTAAATCCATCACTGAGCCATTAAGTTATGGTCTGACCTTATGAAATATGAATTATCATAATATTGAGAAGCTTATTCTAAGAATTCCTTTCCTAGAAAACTCAATTTGTTCAACCGGTGCTTATTTTGTTAGACCGAGACCTAACTTTATGAAAAAATAAAATTGATTTTGTCAAAACATACTTCAAAAACACATTCAGAAGGCTCCAAAACCTTTAGAAGTGGTCCAAAATGGTCCAATATAACCCAAGAATTAGTGCGTGTCGCTTTAAAGTGCATGGAAAGCCATAAACACCCTTAGGTGCCACACACTAAAATCAAAGTCAAACTAGACAAAATAGACTTCAAAAAAACATTTGGAAGGCTCTAAAACCTTCAGTAGTGGTTCTGAAATAGTGTAAAACGACTTGAGGATTAGCATGTATCGCTTAAAAGTGTGCGTAAACACCCCTAGGTGTTATACGCTAAAATTAAGGCTGAATTTAATAAAACAAACTTCAAAAACACATTTGAAAGGCCTAAAAACCCTAGGAACCAACCTCAAAAAAGCTCGTATAAGCCCTAGATGGAGTGCATAATGTGTGAAAGTGCTCATGGCCACTTGCTATGGCCATGAGCCTACATGTGAGCATGCGCTAAGAGCATGGTCATACGCTCCGTCCTAGGGACACGCACGTGACCATCACTATATCCCCATATTCCATACATTTTTCACTACAAATAGACACCTCCACACCCCATTTTGAGGGGGGAGCAAGTGGAAGCAGACACACACTAAAAAATTTATCCGATCAAAGGCACTGGAAACCCCTTTTCCATATAGTTTTTGCTCTTCCACTATCTTTTTCCTTGGAGATTATATCTCTTTTCCACCAAACAAAGCCTCATCTTTGTCAAAGCATGCTTTAAAGGTATATAAACTAGCATCATTCAGTTGTCATTTTGAACCTCTCGATGAGGAAAGCTTGATAATCCCTCAAAGCTAAAGCTTTAAAACCCACAAAAGCTTAATCGAGTCTATGGACAACACAATCATTTTAGCACATTTATTTTATCACATTGCATTTATTTTATTGTTGCCAGCATATAGGAATATTGTTGTGCTTATGTGATGAGACTAGCAATTTTGCATGCTATATGAATAATCTATGCCTTATTATGCTCATTTCATATCATCATTCTACATCCTCTAGTTCCGAAACATGAAATCAGATTGTAAATATCAATAATGTGAAAAGTTCATATCCTGAAATAGAGTCATCATGTTTTTAATCCAATGATGACATCATGCATCCCTTATATTATCTTCATATGTCATCAGATCATAAATAATCACTATGAACATACATGATCATCTATATTTTGCTCACTCTATTAAGTGATCGAGTGTCCATTGCTTATCCCATTGTTCATATGATTGAGCAAGCTGTATGAATGGCCATATTTGCCTTGCAGATCCATCATATCTAAATTAGATTTACTTTTCTACAATATCTTTTTTTCTTTTATATGTATTTTATTAGGAAAGTCATGTAATAATAATATCTTTAGCTTTATTATATTTCACATTATGATGAATTGTATTAATGCTATACAAACTATCATTACCGAAACTAGGGTGTTATAGTAGCTATACATCGAACATCATATAATGAGAAATAGTAAAAAAGTATATGTGATCCCCTAAACCTAAAAATCTTTGCTAGGGGCGATACTCGGTGAGTGACATGATGTTATCCCTTTCTTTTCATGATTTTTCTAAAAATTGGGTGGCAACTCCTCAAAAAAAAAAAAGCATCTTGTTCCTCTCAAGACAAATCATTTGTCCATATTCAGTAAAGTTTCCATGTCCCTCAGAAACCAAAATACCATTACAGAACCAATTCATTTTGAATTATAAACTAAAAAAATAAAAAGGTCACTCACACTTACCTTTCTTACTCTCTGCTCTACTCTGACTATAACAACCTCATCCGCCTCTACCCGAAGTTATTGTGGTAGACCTACTTATATTTTGATGGCTAACTCCTCTGCCATAATATCTACTTCTCTAAGACCTAAAACCTTTAAAAAAAAATCTTTGTCTTTTCTTTCTAAACCACCATACTCACTTACCACCTTTCTTTTCTTTAATGACATTACATATTTCTTAGTCAAACACTCTTCCACACTTAATGCAACTTTTAATAAAGCACTCTAACTTGGTTGCTTTAAGGAAATCTTTTATCGAATATCCATTCTCAATCCCTTTTTAAACCGTCTCTATTTTACTTTTTTTGCAGCCACTTCTTCTAATGCATACTTTAACAACTGAGATACTTGCATCTCATATTTTGATACTATCATGTTTTCCTATCCCAAGCTTAGAAACTTCATTTTCTTTTAAACTCTATACATTCGTGGTGTATATTTATTTACAAATTCCTTAAGGAAGTCATTGCATGTCAGGGTCATAGGTCTGTTTCTACTTCTTGGAATCAAATCCCACAAATCTAAAGCTAATTTTCTCAATAATGATATATCATATTTTAACTTTTTTTTTTGATGTGCAGTCCAACCTATTCAGCACCCTATTTATTTCCCTTAACCATTCATCTGCTACCTCAAGATCAGTGGTCCCCTCAAATATTATAGCCCCTTATTTTCTCAGTCTGTCATAAGCTTTGTCTCTACTCTCTATTTCTTTAACTTCTACCATTGGTTGCCTTACTGATTCTTAAACTAGCTAGTTGGCTACTCGATTAACTGTCTATAATAAAGGCTATATAATTTGCTATAAAGTCTTAAGAAATTGCTCCATTATTGGTGGTAATTCATGGGCTGGTTATGGTGGTGCATTTGCATGCTCGACTCCATTCACAAACTCATACTCACTTGGCTCAACAGGATTTTCGATCGGACCCTCTCTACTTATTCTATTCAAAGTACAAACACTTAGTCTTAGTAAATTTAAATATTATTATTTATTTTTTTAACACCTACATGTACTCATAACATGTATATATGCATTCACACTTCTATCCCAAGGGATTCTAAACCATGCTATGATACCACTAAATGTAACACGTGCTAAGGATGTCATGCAGACATTGTATGCATGAGACTTATAAATGATATATCCCTAAATGTCTAATTTGAGTTCATATATTTCCTTATATTATTAATATACAATACATTAGTCTTAATACAAAATATGAAAATTTATTAAACATGGTCCATTCTAGAAAAACTTAGGACGACCTCTTGCTAACCCACCTGACATAATGGTAGTGTAATTGATGCAATTATTTCATCAAAATAGACTACCATTCTTCTAATCCTAAAAAATAATGTAGATGAGTGATCCTGCAACTTAGTAAAGGAATAACATAATATCCTATGAAAAGTAACACATTCCAAACATGTACTTTAATTAATTATCCATCTATTTAATGTTTAGCTATGAATTTATCATATGCACATAGCATGGTGTTTCCTTTTGGACAACAATGAACTTCTGAATTATATGTAAAACCAAAACTTCTTTCATTTATTTATGGATCCCCATATGCACACAGCCTACCATAATCTTGTAAAACATTTTTCTTTAGCCTTTTTAAGGCATAACAAAGGGATTCCATAACACACACAACATTACCTTAGTCACAAATAGCATTGCATCCTCATACTCATCCAACTATATTTCTTATATATATATATATACACACACATACACATCACATATCGCTTAATTAAATAATTTACAAAAATATACAAAAAATATGCCCACATCTCAACATGGTAGAATCGAAGTGTAGATTCAAAAATATACCAAAACTTCCACGTTATAAGTACTAAAACCCTCCATATCAATAACATCATAAGTCTAAACTAATTTTCAATTTATTTCACATCAATTAGACATATATAGAAAGAGAAACATTAAAAACAATCCATCATGGTCAAGCGGTCAACAAAATTAAGAAACAAAAAGTATTGCCCAATTTCGCCATCATGACAGCAAAATCAAGCATTCTCTATTTCATTAACTTTGTAAATAACATCTTCAAGTTTTTATAGTAGTAAACAATACCCCATTTGGAGTTATAAAAACTCCAGATATTGCTTCAACGCATATTTTATTCTTACTTAAATAAGACACCTGAATTTAGCAACCACCATTCATATGTACAATCTCATTCATATATAAAATCTCATCTTAAAACAATCAACCATCAGCACAATAATCAAAATCATCCTCTATCAATTGGAATATACACATTACCCATAACTAATTAGGTTAATAAATAAATTTATAATTACTTATTTTATATGCTATATTTACATAGAACATTAGATTATTCTCCTACCTTTATTGCTTCCTTCTCTCTACTTGCATTAACATATGTGACCTCATTTCCATATAGTTTAGCTGAAATAAATCATAGTTCAGTTGTTTTTAAACATCCAAAAATAATGGAATCTCATATAGTATGATAACATCACCAAACTACCTAAATATATGAAGTTGCCAACTATAATAGATTTAACAAAGTGAAATTAAAAATTCACCAATAATTCTATATAATGAATCTCAAGATAAAACTATCCATATCACTAACCCTATATGTCTAGAGTAATTTGAAATTAATTTCACTTCAATAGGAGTTGTATAGTGGAAGAACCCTAAGAAATAATCTACCATACTCAGACCATCAATCGAAACTAAGCAAGATAATATTTCCTCTCATTACACTAATATAGAGTCTGAATCAAATCAAGATATGTCAGGGTTAATTTTAGATAACTAATCAAACATTCCATATCATCAAGGAACACTCAATTTGAAGCTTCCTAGCTCAAGATCTTATCAAAATAATAATATTGAAAAATTAGTCCTATTAACCCGAATTATGTATCTTTTAACAATAACTCAATTCAATAAAAATATTAAAATTACTTAAAAAAATAAATCTTTAAAACCTTTGAAGATGAATATTATGATTTGTAATAAATTCTAAACCTTCAAATTTCACTTGAAATTCAGCTCTCTTTTTTTATAAAGAAGAAGAAGAAGAATAATAATAATAATAATAATAATATATGTATATATACATATACATGCATATATATACATATATTTAAAAAATTTAGGGTTTATTAATTATTTTTAATTATATATATATATATATACACACACACACACACAAATTAGAAGTTTATCAAATTTACCATTTATGCCACCCAAACCTCTCAAAACTCCTGATCGCCTCCCAGCCAATTCCAGTCACTGCCAAGCTCCACCCCTACCGTCGGTGTGCCTCCCGACGTGCCACCATCATCCCCAGCCAGTTCTGCCACCAGCAGCACCCGTTTCCAACTTTTGTGAAGCTTGATTTGGCCGAAAAGCTAAAAATCGACTCAAGCTCCGATCGACGTGATTCCGGCCATCGTTTTCAACACCGCTGGTCTCTATCTTCTCCTTGAGCTCTGGTGAGTGTGATTCCAAGTTTTTTTTCACTTAAAATGATCTAGATTTCCCTAGGTTTTGATTTTCTAATTTCGGCCTATTAGGGTTCTTGAATTTTTTGAGCTTCAATTTGATTGATTCAAGCAAACTCCCTTCACAAAATTTTATCCTAGTAGCTTAACATTGCTTTGTGAAAATTTTTGAAATTTTTGGAATTTATTTTGATTTTTGTCAATTTTTTATTATTTTATTAATATTTTCTAATTTCCAAAAATTAATTAATTAAATTATGAAATTCTATTTTATGGTATTTATAGGTGTTAAAATGAATTTTAGAAATTTTATTTATAATTTTTGTGAATTTTATGTATTTATTTTGGAATTTATTCAGTTTATGTAATTTTGAAAAATTAGGTTAATTATGTGTTTAATTGAAATTAATTGATTAATTGGGTATATTTATTGATATTATTGAATTATATATTGAGAAAATTAATTTTGAGTAATTATACTATTTTTGGTGAATTTTTTATTAATTTTAGGGAATTTATGAAACTAGGGGCATTTTGGTAATTTGACTCTAAATTGTCTAAAAATGTAATTAAATTGGTTTCACTAGTTATTTAAGGTATAAAAATGATTTCTATAAATTATTTAGTATTTTTAACTAATTAAAACTATTTTTCGTAAATTATTTTCAAATTATATATATAATATACAAATTTTCTAAATAAATGAGTTTTTATCGGTTTTTAATGTGTTTTAGGGTTAATTATATAATTGGATTGATAAAATGTATTTTTATTATTAAAGGGCATTTTTGGCATTTTTGTGATTATTCTGTGAATTGTAGTTTGGAGTTCGACCGAGGGATTGTGGTTGTAAATTTTGTATTATTTCGAAGTGTATTTCTTTGCAAGACCGGCTCTACTCTTTGGGTAGAGAGATATCCGTTTTACAAGGGAGGTTCTGCCGAATTTTCAGTAGAATTCTCGTAAAATGTGATGTCTGGTCGAATTCTCATTCTAATTATGTGTCTAGTATTCAAGATCAAGTTTCTAAGAATTTTCGTTATATTATTCTGATTTTTGTTGTCATTTGTTTGTTTAGTTACACCGAGATCGAGACCTAGTGGACCAGGCCTGTCGGACCCATATCGTGGAGCGCAATAACTGTGAGTTGTTATATATATATATATATATATATATATATATATATATATATATATATATATATATATATATATATATGTTTTAGGGTGCATGTTTTAGAAATGTGTGGTTTATTTTGATAAAATATGCATAAATGATTTAATTAGTACTTAGGTTTACTTTTGGTTTATTTTTTGTATATTTTAAATTATATGCATGTTTTATTAAACATTTATACCTAAAATGTTTTTAAATATATTTCTAGTTTATTTTGCAATAATAATGGATTTATTTGATGTATATATACTCGAAATATACCTAGTTTATTTTTGGTATATTTCTAGTATATATATGGTTTATGTTGCTATTTTATTTCAAATTCATGCATCATTTATTTATAAATGTATGTTTTATATATTAATGAAGGATATCAATAGAACGTGCTACCTAGTGGGCAGCACTAGGACCGAGTACGTACCAGTACGCTGATAGCATTTAGGCTATATTACTAACCTAATTATAGATATTGATTGGATTTATTTGATTTGATGTGTGATATGATTTGGGAGTGTGATTCCTGGAGCTTGGTTGACCAAGTGTCTCAGGGCCAATCACACTGACAGTCAGACTGTTAGAGCTCGGTTGACTTAGTGTCTTGGGGCCAGTCTACTGTCAGAATGGAACAAGTGAATTTATTCAGAATAAGTGAGCCTATATGGCTAGAGTGTTGTCTAACACTGTTTTGAGGTTACGATTTTCTAGGGTTCTATTTGATCCTTCATAAACAGTGAATTTCAGAAAATATATAAAAATAATTTTGTTGCATCTGTGTGTAATTGCCTGTATATATATTTATTATATATACTATTAACGGTGTGCGTTGTCATTTAGTATGCATGTATATATATTTTAACAATTCACTCAGTGAGGTCTGACTCCCCTCCATTGACTATTTTTCAGGAGAGTCATTGTCTTCAGACCTCAATAGCAGACCTATACACTGGATTTCTTTCACCCTGGCTTCACTATGTAAACTGCTTATCTGAGCTTTATTTTATAATCCAGACACTACAGTAGTTGTAAATAGTTGTGCAGTTTATGTATTATATTTATGTGAGTTATGTATTTTAAATATTTGAACTAGAAATTGTATTAAAAGTTTATTTATTTATGAGATGAGTTGTTCGATTTAATTTCGTTGGTGGATTATTATTTTAATATTTTTGATTTTATTTCCACTGCAGAATACTTTATTTATGTTATTATTATTATTGCATGTTTTATTTTATTTTAAGGCTTACTACGGGTTTCGGATTTAAAAGAATTCCTATTCCCTAGCGCCGGTCATGGCCCCTGTTTTGGGTCATGAAAAATAGACATAATAGAATAGAGAATAGAGAATAAATGAGTAAAGGATGATTACTTGTGATAATGAGGTGATGAAATGATGGAATGATGTCTTGGTCATGTTGTATGATGAGAATGAGGAGATGAGTGAATATGAGAATGAGAATGTGAAAATAGAATGAATGACATAAGATGTCATAAGATGTATTTATAGGAGAAGGTATTGCTCAAACCTCTTAGGAATATGATTCCTTAGTCTTATAGGATTGCCTTATTTAGGAGAGAATGAGACTTCCTTTATAGTTAGTCTTCCTAATTGAAATAGACTTCTTTATTAAGCTTTCTTCTTATTCAAGTAATTCTCCTCCTTGGGGGAATATAACCCTTATTATAATAGGATACTAATATGAGATATCAAGAGTCCCCCTTGAAAGTTTGTTCAGATATTTATGTCTAATGTATTCGGGTTTGTAAATGATAGAAAATGCCATTATATTTGATATGGAAGGGTGAGCTGAGGTGGCCAGCCTCAGTCACAAGAAAAGATAAACCTTGGTACCAAGTCTTGAAATCATTATATAAGAACAATGTTTGAAGGGCCAACTAGACTTAAGTGCACAAAACCTGCAATAAAAATGCTTTGGGGTAAAAGATTAACCCGTTAGTATGGAAACAACATGACGAAACCAATCATCATTGGAGTTTTAATGCTAAGTACATTAAAAGCACGACTCGAGTGTCGAACCTCAGTACTATAGAAGCGACCTGAGGGTACCAACTTCAGTCACTAGACTTAGATGCTCAAGGCTTACATGCTCGTGCAAGGACATGAGACTTACATGCTTGAAACATCAGTACTATAGAAGTGACTTGAGGGTGCTAGCTTTAATCACTAGACTTAATCTTGGTGCATTAGAAGTGCGACCTAAGTGACGTAGTCTCAGTGCATTAGAAGCATAGCTAAAGTGTCGTATGATGTTGCTCATTTTATGAACTTCAATGACTCTATTGATGGCAGTTGCCTAGTCATAATATTTATTGATGTTGAGTCCAAACATTATTGCTGCAGATGGTTGATTTTTTGATCATTTGTTGTTGGTGGTATTTTTTGCAAAAGGAAGGATGTTTATAATCTTGGTAATGAGTATGAACCCTTTCAATTTGAACTCTATAATATGGGATAGTAATTTAGTGATGGTTTTAGAAATGATGGAAGGTGGGTTTTAATCTGAGCTTCCACAGTAACAGACTAAATTTAGGTTTACCCAATCCAAATTTTGAGATGAGCATTTGTAAATTAGGTGAAGGGTCAATGTTTTACTGCTTCTAAAATAGAGGATAGTGTGTGATGATGACTAGGATGTCTTAGAATTGCCCTTTGTTTTATCTGGCTGTGTGGCGGATATACTTGACTCATTTCTTGAATTTTCCTTATTAGATATTCTCTAAAATTTTCATAAACAATAAACTTATAGAAAGTAGGATTTGCTTGAATGTTATTTAATCTATCTTTGAACAGGAACCAACATTTTTGGTCTGAGCATGAGTGAGCGCTTGTCTGTCTTAGTGTTGTTTGGCAATGTGTCTAATGTCTTTTGACAATCTCTGCATGTTGATGCCGAGTAAGATGATCAAAGTGTTTGATTGTTTGGATTGATGGGTGCTTAAAGTAGCGTCTTCAATAAATATGTTTTCCTTATCTGTAGTGATAAATAAAAGAACAATACTTTTAGGATAATATAATCGATCTTAATTGATGGTCAGTCCTTATGTAATAAGTATATCAAATGTAATTGATGTATATTTTTCATGAATAATAATCATGTATATATGGACGAGCATTTATGTGTAGATGTGTAAGCATGCTTGTGTAACGAGTTATAAATATTCATATAAGAATGAATAAGATGTGGAAATAAATAAATAAAATAATATCAAGAGAAACTAGAGAAACTTATCTCCTAATGTACTCTTGTCCCTCTTTCGAATTCATGAATATTTATGTTCGTTGTTTGCTTTAATTGTTGCTTGAATGACCTTGTCTTTAAAGATGCTGCCTAAGTTTGTGTGTGCCCAATTTATTAGCATTTTTTGTATATCCAGCTTTAAAAAAATATACTGTCTGAATATATAGCTCCGAGATTATCAGTTGGATCAAGTTCCTAAAGGTGATGATGATTTTTTTTATTGATACTCATGAGTATCAATGTTGAGGTGCTCATGGTAACATCTACACTTGTATTGTTTTACCGTAACAATAAACAATAAAAGAACAAGAATCTTAGGATCGCTTGATCCATCTTAATTAATGATCAATCCAAGTGATAATAATTTAAGAAAAATGGATATGAAAATAAATAATTAGGAAATAAACTTATCTTGGTTGCAGTGCTCTTGTTCCTCCTCTTGAAGTAACGAATATTTATGTTCGTTGAAATTGTCTAGTTGTTGTTAAGTATTTGAAGGTATCTCCATAATATGTGTTGTTGACTTTTAACCATGTGGTTGTGGTTCATAACTCTGACGACGCCACTTGATAACTCCAAATTAATATTTTGCTTGTGGAACCTGCATCGACGAGGAGAACG
Organism: Mallotus nudiflorus; assembly: GCA_947683625.1. Classification (NCBI taxonomy): domain Eukaryota; kingdom Viridiplantae; phylum Streptophyta; class Magnoliopsida; order Malpighiales; family Euphorbiaceae; genus Mallotus; species Mallotus nudiflorus. The sequence continues at coordinate 3,161,738 of CANTUR010000156.1, forward strand.
AGTAAAGGGGTGGGGTTTCCCCCATAAACACTCTGAAGTTTATGTCAATAATGGTATGAGGAAAAAATATAATAAAGCAAATAGGCATAATAGAATAAAGAATAGAGAATAAATGAGTAAATGAAGATTGCTTATGATGATGAGGTGATGGAATGATGGAATAATGTCTTAGTGATGTTGTATGATAAGAATGGGGAGATGAGTGAATATGAGAATGAGAATGTGAAAATAGAATGAATGACATGAGATGTATTTATAGGAGAAGGTATTGCTCAAACCTCTTAGGAATATGATTCCTTAGTCTTGTAGGATTGCCTTGTTTAGGAGAGAAGGAGACTTCCTTTGTAGTTAATCTTTCTAATTGAAATAGACTTCTTTATTAAGCTTTCTTATTATTCAAGTAATCCTCCTCTTTGGGGGAATATACCCCTTATTATAATAGGATACTAATATGAGATATCAATATTGACTTTTCTTAATAAATAAATCATTGATTAAAATTGCTATTAAATAAATAAACAATAACATTATGACGTAGCAGAAGGTATAGAATAAAGGTTAAATGTTGCTTCCCATTGAATCGTGCGTGATTGGTCATGAAATAACTTTCTTTTATCTGTTGATACAAAATAATGTCAAAATAAAAAGCATCAATGTTGTTGATTCATAAGGAACACCAAAATTGGAAGAAAATTAGAATTTTGATTATCAAATTCAAAAGAACTATCTAAAACAACTCAAAACAACATAAGTATTGTTTGGGAAAAACCCTAAAAAGAAAAGCGAAAAAACCCAACAAAAATGCCTAAAACACATAAAACTTCAAACTAAAATTTGAGGCCCTAAATGATCGATTTTGGGCCTAAAGTTGTCATGTTGGAGCTCTAAATCAACTTTAGTTTGATATATTATGGGTCTTGCAGTTTAATCAGGCTTGAAAGTTTGAGCCACTTAAAAGCTGATTGTGCATCTTGACTTTCTTCCCAAAATCTAAACTTTTCAAATATGTCAGGGTTGTCTGGTCCGCATCATATTATAATTTACTTTGAATTACCTTATCACAAAAATATATAATTTTAATGTCATAAGTAAATATAACAATAGAAATAGTAAACATTACTATAAAACTATATATGTACTTTTCATCAAAACTACATAATTTTGACTTAACCTAATTTACTAATATTACAAATTAATTTATTATTAAATAATAATAATTTTGCATTAAATCAATATAACACCAATTAAAATTATTATTGAATCTTAAATTCTAAAATATAATTTAATTATATTATCCATTTAAATTATTATTCAATTATTTAGTTAGTATTAAGCTAAAACTACCTAATTTTAATGTTATAAAGCAATTTATTGTTATTGTATAATGTTTATTTAATATTAAATAAATAAAACATTGGTTAAATTTATTATTAAATAAATATATAATTAAATTATGTATTTATATATTTTTTTAATTCTCTTACCATAAAAATATATAATTTTTATATCATAAATAAATAATTTTTTCAAAACTAATTAATTATGTATCTCTCCACAAAATTACATAGTTTTACTGCAACCTAATTTCCAAAATTATTATTCTTTCATTTAACCTACTTACTTACCTATTTCCCAAAATCCTTCTACCAGCTGCCTCCCACACCTCGTGCCCCCACCTCTCATCCCTACCCCACCCATTGTTGCCCTCGTCGGCTCGTCGCTCACCCTTGTCTAACTGTTGTTTCTCTTTTGATATATATTTTGTGAACATGAAATCATTTGGGCATTTTGTATTTAATTTGGTTTGTTTAATGTTAAAGAATAATTTTGTAATGGGTTGTTGGTGGAGTTAATAGCTTTTGTAATTTGTTTCTTTTGTACTAGACTAGTTGTGTGTTTATTAATTTGATAAGCATTGGGTTGAGAAAGATGTAGGGATGCTCTTGCATCAAAAACTGATTACCAGCACTCTCTGTACAATGCATGATGAAATTTTAAGATACTTATCTCTATTGCTTCCCATTTTAATGTTCACTTTTTTGTTTGTTTGTATGCTGAGAAAATTCCTAAAATTAAAGGAATAAAGTTTACGATTCATTACTTGTGTTTTGCTTAATTTTTATAGTTAAATGTGTACTTTTTGCACTGCATCTACGTTGTGCAGCAAAATTTGATATAGACTTGTAAAGATAAAATTTAATTTATGAAGTTTGAATTCATTTTTTCTTATGTTATCATTAGCAGAACTTATATGAAAGTTCCTTAACAAAACAACAATACTTTAATCATATGGGCAAGCTCTTACTCATAATATATCTAACCATTCTACAAAATAATTTTTATGACTACTATTTTGCCTTTAACGTCTGATTCTTAAGTATAGATGTTTTTTACACTATAGTATTTTTTTTTTCACTTTAATTTGATATCTTACCATGATTGTTATCGCCACTCTTAAAATTTCAGTCATTAAAGCATTATGCAACTAATTTTTCTCGTTGTCATGTAATTTAATTAGTTCTTGAGAGGAAGGTCCTTCATGGATAGAACCCTCAATTTAATTAAGCATTGTTGTATTGTGAATGTTTATTTTTGAGCCGATAAATTATAAAATCAGAAAATAAATTATTCTTTTATTTTGGAAAAACTCATCTTAAGGTCCCTTAATTTTTTGTAATTTTCTTTCAATTGGTCCTTATTAAATTTTTGCCTTTAATTGATTCCTCAAACTTTTATTTTTATAAGTTTTACATTAAAAACTTGACATCCTTTATACTTCAACCGTTTGTTTGACCAACTTATTGCCACATCAATTTTTTTTTAATTTAGTTTGATAGGTCCTTAATGAAACATTTTATTTAACTAACTCCTTCAATTTTTATTTTTCTACTTTTTACATATGAAACACATCTCAATAAACATTGTGTTATGGAACTATCTAACGAAATTTATACCATGTCAAATGTTTTTTTTTTTTGTTAATATATAATAATATATGGAACTATAATAATATATAACATTTATACAAATAACTTTATAAATCAAAGGATATTGATATTAAAAAGATTTTGATAAAAAAATATCTAAGTTAGTAATCTAAAATTTTCAAAATTTTAAAATGATCTAGTCAAATTAAACTTTTATTATTTATATATAAATGGTTTAATATATTGATTTCAATTGCTATTATTTCTCCTGTATAAATATTTAAAGCCTATCCGTGAAAGATGAATAGGAGCATGATTAATATAAAATAATTTATGATAAATTAAAGATTGTCATAAAATTATAACCATTATATATTCATGCGGTGAAAAAAATTTCCATCTGTACTAGTATTTATATTTTATGTAAGCATGACATATAAGTTTAGTACAAACTTTTCTATAATAGTATTATGAAGTATTAGGTTTCAGTTCTATCATTTTTATGGATTTATGGGATTATCATTGATTTTTCAAATTCAATACTATTTGTAATAATTTTTTTGATTTACTTAATTTTTTTATTTTGATTTACTTATTTCGTTATTTGCCTTATTAGATTTTTGATTAACTATTGTTTGATATGAATTGTTATGAATGTGGTTAATTACCCATTGGAAGTGGATTTTTTTTTACAAGGAAACCTGTAGTAAGGTGCTTGGGGGATATATTGGAAATGTTTGTCTTCTTTATTTTATAAATAATATGTTTATAATATTTGACTATATCCATATATATAATCTTATTATAGGCATATTTATAAGCATATGATAAAATGAGTGTAAATCACATGTGGATTAATAATCAGATGATAAATGGATCTTTGACTACACATTTTAAAGCTGGAATTGATGAATTTATTAATTTTGCACTTAGTCATCTAGAGTTGATGGATAGAAATAGAATTAGGTGTCTATGTGATCATCGTAAATGTCAAAGTCATACTTTTCAAGATATAGATACTGTGAAATATCATCTAGCAAGGTATGGATTCGTTCGGGGCTATTATAATTTTGTATAATCATGGTGAGCCTATTTTGATAGATAATGTCATAAGTGATGTCAATTTTAATAAAGATGTAGAATTGGGATTGGTAGATGCTCAATCATATAATGCTTACCATACAATGCCAATGAATGTTGGTGCCCATTCGTCTAATCCTAATATGTATGCTGATGGCCCTTCTTTTGATCCTAATATGGACGATAGTGGCCCTTCCTTTAATCCTAATATGAATGCTGGTGGCCCTTTTGTAAGCACCCAATTTCAAGATTTTGGAGTGTGGATGCGATAAAAGACTCCAATAATAAACGTATTATAAATCGATCTTTAACACTTGAAGTTTGAAACCTTAAAAGACTAAATGCATTTTCAAAAAAACTTAATTGGTTTTTTAAAGGACTTAATTTGTAAAATTTTATTTCTTTTAGGGGTCTTTCTATGATTAAAAGTTAAAAAAATATCAAAATTACATAAAATCGATTGGAATTATGTAATTCTTATTAGAATTATATACTTCTAGTCATAATTACATAATCTCGGTAAGAATTAAACGTTTTTTTTTCTATATTTTTTATTTTCCAATAAATAAAAAAAAATTTATGAATTTTAATTGGTCAAATAATGTGATAAATCCCTTTCCGAGGATTTATCTGAATTTTTCAAGAAATTAAAAGTTTATTAAACTAAAACTGTATTATTATGAATAGAAGAAGTCATATTAAGATATGTAACTTTAGCTAGGGTTTTCTATATAAATCGAGCTTAACTCTCCTAAAAAGAAAAAACCTTTTAGACCTCTCTTTCTTTCTTTTTTATGTAGTTTTCAAATAAAATTTTCTTGAGAGGTACTGTTCTTTTAAGAAAAGTAGTAGACTTTTTGGGATGAGAAAATCAACCATTGAATACCTATTTAAAAAAACAACGGTGATTTATACCACTCTAAGGAGCAAATCAGCATCCATCCAATCATCTCTTCATCCACCCTCTTCTGTTTAGTTTGTTTTGATAAATTTGGTTTAATTTAATTTAAATTTGCTTAATTACTAATCATTGTTTGTTTTGTTTTATGTGTTTGTGATTATGGAGGGAGTTACATAATGAAATCACTATAAACAAGAAGACCCATAAAGATCCATGGAATTCCATGGACTAAATTTTGTATTTGAATGTAGTTTTTAGGGTTATTTATTTATTTATTTGTTATTCATTTATTTGTTGTTATATTTTGTGTTTTATTCATTTTGGTTTTTGGGTTGTATTAATTTTATTTTTATTTTTATTTTTAGTATATCATTATAATAGCCCAAATATTGGGAATAGTAGAATCTCGTGTGTGTGGTTGTGTGTCTTATTTTAATTGATTGGTTAGTAAAATTAGGGTTTCAATTGGATAATTAATTAAAATTAAGAGCTATAGAGATAATTATAGTTTTTATTTAAAATTAAATTAGATTTAAGTGGATAGAATTAGGGTTGTTTGTTAATTAATTTGTTTATTAATAACTTGTTAATTAATTGTTTGTTTAATTATTTTCTTTTTATATTTGATTGGTTAATTTTTTTATGATTTTTATGTTACGTTTTCATTGTGTTTGCTTTAAGTTCATAAGTTTAAGTTTTTTTAGGTTTAGTAATTAGATTCACCTTTTCTTTAATAGGTTTACTAATTTAATTAGTATTAGGTTTAATTAATTAAAATTGATTTTAGGTCCATAATTAAATAAATTTTAGGCAAGAGATGACTTAGGCCCATTTAGTTAATTATATATATGCCCACTTTAGTTTAATTTAATTAATTTAGACTTAGCCCACTAAATTAAAGCCTTTTCTATAATTTGTAGATTTAAGATCATCTTAAAATTAAAACATGTAGAATTAGGCCCACTAATTTAAATACTTCATAATTTGTAGATTTAAGCCCATTTTTAGAATTAAAATAAATAGACTTAGTTCACTTAATTAAAATTAAATAGGAATTACGCCCATTAGTCTTTAGGGTCACTTGTAAATTAAAATATGTAGTTTTAGCCCATTTAATTAAAATCAATGTAGATTAGACTAACTTAAGGATTATGAACTTAAATGAATGCATTGTTTACATATATTTTTCATGATTGGTTTGCCTGGAGTTAATTTTTAAATAAGGGTTTATAGAAAATTGCATGTAAACAGAGGGTAAGATAGTAATTCATAAAGTAATTCTAAATGAACATGACATTGAAAGAAATTAGTATTCCAATTTAGAATCTTTTGGTTGTGGTGCTAGCTTTCTTTTAAAGAATCAAATACTATCACTTTCAATTTTTCCTAGTTATTAACCTGGGTGGTGACTCCTCATCTCCACACCATGTCTTTATGACATTGGTCAGTGTATTCTCTAGAGCCCTAAGCTCAAATAGTGTCGTTATTGCTAAAATCTTGGACACTCACTAAACCCCTCCATCTACAGTGGTGACTCCATTAGGGATAAGAGATAATGATTCTACTTATGATCTTTAGAACTATTTTTTTAATTATTAATTTATTCTTGCATTCATTCTGCATGTCCCTATAAACTGATGGCGTTGGTTCATGGTTGCATGATTCCACTAACTTCATAGGATTATAGATTAGCTAACCATCACTCTTACCCTTAACTCAGTTCAAGAGATATTACTGGGCTCATCTAACCAGAGTCTGTGACCCAAATCTTAAAGGGAGGTAGTTTTCTCTCGAGTTTGCAAATAATTTTAGGCCCCTCTAGCCTTAGATTGTAACTTAAGACTTAAAGGAAGACATTTTGCTAAAGGAACCTTGACTTTTTTCATTGGACTTAACCATATATAATAGCTTAATTATTTCCCTTTGGATTACCCAAATTTCTTGTGCTTGTTGCCATAAGGTATTTTTATCTATAAAGGTTCAAGCCCATAGTTTAGAAACCCATCAGGGCTAATAATGATTGGGCTGTACTTTATACCTAAAAATATTGTGTTTATGCTTTTATTGCTTTGAGGGATATGACATACGCATCGGTTCTTGATATTCCCTATTGATATTAAGGCTAAAACCAAAAATCCTAGGGAAGGAGACTTGCCATTGAATATGTGTGTGGGAGGAATAAGGTTGGAAGGATATTGTACACTTGATTACTACTTATTGCATAGCACATGCATCATGCATACATGCATTTCATGCATCATACTAACACTTTTTTTATAGCCATCATATATTCATCTAGGTCTTCATGTATTTAAGAATGAAAAGATGGCAGACTAGTTATAACTAACCTGAGTCCAAGATCAGTAGCTAAAGAAATCCTTTAAAGATTAGAGAAGAGTCCTATTAGTCCACTTTACTTGGAAGCTAAATCAACTCCAACCAAGCAAACAAAAATAGAACAACAAGAGGAAGGAAACTGGACCCTAAAGGACATCAAAGGAGCATTGATGGACGACATGATAGCAATGATGCAAAATGAAATAAGATAAGCTCTGACTGGATTAATGCCACCACCTACTAATACACCTCTACTTGCGACCAATCCACATGTTGTGGGTGCACCACTTGCTAACAATGACAATGCTTGGGGGGGGGGGGAGCAACCTTTAAACATTGCTAAGAATGTACTTATTATGGAAATAAAATTGAAGGATGTTGAGAACTACATGGTTGAAAAAGCAAAAAGGGAATCACTTGAGCAAGTACAAAAGCTGGAATCCATGCAGATGAAAGCATTGACTCAGAAGATGTCCAAAATGGAAGAATTGATGAGAGGACAAGGCATCAGATATTCATTTAATTTTGATGATATGATGCAATTTAAGGAAGATAAGCTACCAAATAAGTTCAAGATGTACAACTACAAAATTTTAATGGTACTAGAGACCTAAAGATCCACCTTAGTCAATATATGTCAAGACCCGAACCCGAGGGCACGTGACCGGCACTAGGGAATGGGAAGGTATAAGGCCCCCAAAACCCGTAGTAAGCCTAAAAGAACAGAAAAATAAAACCTCAAAATTTAAAACTTTATTTTAAAATATAGCACATTATCAAACTGATTTTTCTAAAATTAAAACAGTATATACTTAAGTCATACAATTCATAGTACAGTTACTACTGCAGCTTCCTAGAACATTACAACAGTATAGCTTACAATAACCTACATAAAATGGCCAGTGATGAAGAAATCCGGCGTGGAGGCAGTCTGAGGTCGAACTCCCAAGCTCCTGAAAAAAATAAATTAAGGGGAATCAGACCTCACTGAGTAAGTCAATAATAAGAGTTGTACAGTTTGAAAACCCTTTTGAAAACCATAAAGTTATAGTAAAAATAATTTATAATGTATGGATATAGCTTTTGAAAAATCTCGGTAGAACCCTAAACCCAAAGTTCTAATTGGCCAACCGGGCCTACTTATTCTAGCTAGACTACCGGTCCCCGAGAGCAAAGGCATCAACCGAGGCACCAAGTCGCAGTCATTCACTTAATCCAAATATATGGCACTGGTGGTCCCCGAGAGCTAGGGCATCAACCAAGGCACCCATCCCAGTGCATTATTAACCTTACAATCATTGGCGGTCCCCGAGAGCATAGGCTTCCACCGAGGCACCCGTCCCAGTTCAACATTCATCAGTCATATATAATTCGGATCCACCTCTCAATCTCTACCATGTGCACACAGTCCTAGTAAAGCCCACCAGGTAGCCCGTTCTATAAAAATTCCTCAAAATAGATTTTTAAATAAATAAAATGCATTTTAAACCTTAAATAGCAACATTAAATTAAATAAATCATATAATATTAACATAAAAATATGAGCGCATGCATCTTAAAATAAAACACACGCACAGATCATATTATCGACTTACAAGATGAATGAGAAGGCTGACGACCGTGCGTCTGCCTCGATCTCACGGCTTTTGCTCCGATATGCTCTAAAAAAGAAATTAACATGTCGATTTTAAAACATGACTATGAAATAAAAAAATCAAAAATCAACAAAATAGTGAAATTCCAGGCTGACTCGAGGAAGACTGGACAAGACTCGATAGACAGGATAAAACCTAACTAATGGTAGAAATTATTACGAATATCATGTTTTACGAGAAAATCTACTAAAATTTCAGCAGAGTCTCCTCTATAAAATGGACATCTCTCTACCAAAGGTAGAGCCAAACCTGCATAGAAAATGCACTTCTAATACCCATAGACATTCACACTCAAGTTGGGCTTCCAAAACTACACTTAGCTCCGACCGAGATCACAACTCAACAAAATACCAAGAAATTAAATCATTTATTTTCCCAAAAATACATATTACACATACATATATACTAAAAGTATATATAATCTCAATTATTCAACAATTAAATACTCAATTTACACTTCATTATCAAAGTATAATTATAACCTAAATTTAATTACTCTTATGAATAAATCTCCACAACAAATATATTTACTATCAAGTTCATAATTTAGTACCCAAAATATTCAAATTTCACATAATACTAAAAATAATACCTAATATATATTTGAAAACAATAATTATTTTAATTAGTCTAAAATAGTGAATGACCCTAAAAAAATTCCTTGAAAAATATATAATTATCTAAAATTTATTTTTCTCAACATTAACTTCGTAATATAACTAAAAACATATAAATAGCTACTAATTTCTTCCAAAAAAATATAATTTAACCTTATTATTTTACATTCGACATAAACTAAATATATTTATAAAAAAATAAGTATAAAAGTCACAAAAACTAAAATTTAAATTTTTAAATTTAATAACATTTAAAAATAATATCAATTATCAAAATTTCATAATTTTTAACAATAATTTGGAAATTAATAAAAATATTAATTAGATACCCAAAATTTACAAAAATTTACAATTAACACCAAAATTTCTAAAATCTTTTAAAAAAATCAATTCATTACAAATAATTAGCATTAATTAAACTAATCACTACTTAAATCCAATTAACAACTAACTAGACAAACTAATTACCAAAAAAAAATCACCTAAAATTCTGCATAACACAATAATCCACCAAAATTCCATAAAAAAAAAATCAAGACTAACATATTCATCAACAACAACTACAATAAGTGCTAAGATCTACCGAAACCTAAAAGAAATCAAGAAGAAAAAGGGAAGAATGAGGGGCTGCTACTCACCAACCCGCTGGAAAAAATTAAGGAAGGAGAAGAAGACCTGCTGCCATCGAAAAAATGGGGAGGATGGAGGTAGCTCAAGCGAGGCAAGAGGCAGCAGCTGGCAGAGGAGTGAAGCTGGCAGGGGACATGTCGTGCATGAAGAAGAGAAAGCTGGCTGCCAGGCAAGAAGAGAAGAAGCGTTGCCACGCGAGGAAGAAGAAAGGCATCAGCTGTAACCTGGAAGCTTCAGTTCGCGATGGAAATGGAGTCTCAGGCAGTGGAGGAAGCTGCACAGGGAGAGGAGGGGCGGTGATGGTGATGGACGAGAAGGAGGAGGGTGGGTGATGGTGGTTTTGGTGTTTTTTGGTGTATATATATATATATATATATATATATATATATATATATACTATTATAATGACCTTATATTTATTATAAATCGTAATAACATATATACATATATATATATATATATATACACACCAAAATAATTTGATACACACACATATAAATTAATAATTAAACCCTACTTATATACATACACATGTACACATATATATGTATATGCATACATGTACTTAGTAACACATATAAAATAACCATGAATTTCATGTAGTTTTAAAATAATAATAACAATAATAATAATAATAATAATAATAATAATAATAATAATAATAATAATAATAATAAATGTCATTTTTAAATAATTATGAAATAACACTCATATGAATTAATAATCCTCAAATAATATTAACATAAAAATATCTCCATTAGATAGCAAAATAATTAACAATTATATAATATAATCTAAAAGTATTTATTAACAATTCAAATTCAAAATCACTTTATTTAATTAAAACGTAGGGTATTACAATATATAACTACTATGAGCACCACTAAGGCTCCTTTATCTATAGTTAAGTTATTTGTACTATCTTTAGAGGGTATGGGTGTTAATTAGTATTATAGGGTAGTAAAGTTTGTCCAAGCTTACTATATAGAATTATGTATTACTTTTCTAAAATAATATGACCATAATACTGGGCTTGAAGTTTCTATCAAGGATTTAGAATTGACCAAGCAGAAGCCTAATGAATCATTTCCAAATTTTCTAACTATATTCATAAATAAGGCAGGATTAATAAAAAACAAGTAGCTAAAAAGGATCAGGTTAGGATGATTGTTTGAAATGTGTCACCTAATTTGGTTGAAAGGTTGTAAATGATGAACCCTAAGACATTTTTCGACCTTTATGATGATGGGTTGCAAGCTAAGGAGATTGAAAGTGAGAAAAAAAAAGATTACTAAAAGCACTAGAGCAAGAAACTACCCAACTGGGGGCATATAGCAAGGAAATGCTAATTAGGTTGTGGAAGTGTATGTTGTTCAATAACCAAGGTGATTCTCCAATTTTAACCAACCACTTTCAAAAGTCTTAGACCACCTAATGCAAAAGGGCTTACTTCAACCATTAACCTTTTCTAAACCACCAAACCTAAATATCCTAGGAAATGACCCAAATAGTTATTGCAAATTCCACCAAGTTATTGGTCATTCCACCAAATCCAAAACCTTATAGACTCTAGAAAAATCATAGACCTTGAAAACCCAAGCATTAGAAATAATCCTTTCCCAAACTATCAAAATGTTCCACCCCTAACCACCGTGATGATAAAACTTAGGAGTAAGCGAGGAAGAAGTGCTAAACTCCTTTGAAAACGTGAACCTAAAAACCAATGAGAAATCTTTTAATGCCCTTAGTGATGAAGGAAAGATTATGGAATCTTTAATTCCTAAAAAAATTCAAAGAGGAATTGAAGATTTGTTGGGCCAGCCTTTAGGAAAGTTTGATTATAAAGTGTTTTACTCCAAGCCACTTTCCTATGATATTCCTATTGATTTAATTACACCTAGAGGTTAGGGTTATGAATTTAGAGTTGATGATGAACCATTAAGAAAGATAAGTAAGAAATCTGAGACTCTTGAGTGTCCAAAAAAAGGAGTTGAAGATTTATTAAGTCATCCCTTAGGCAAGTTTGAATACAAGGTGTTTTACACCACGTTCTTTTGACGTACCCTTCAAGTTGATTATGTTTACAGGATGGGGTGATGAGTTTGATGATGAGAAGCTACTAGACAAGAAAGAAAAATGCACAGTTGCGGTACAGAAAGATGAAGTCATGAAGACAGATGGCAAGAAGATGTAAGAATAGTTGTTATGTCAGCCACTTGAAAGATAACCACTATAAGACTTAGCATCCCTAACATATAGAATAGGAGATAAATTTTCCTATTTTCTTTTTTGAATAAAATTTTAGTTTCTTTGAACTTGCTTTGTTTTAGCAATCGATTATATGAATTTTGATCATGCTTACATATGTATTGTCATCCTAATGATACTGTGCATTGTGATATTGTTTGCATCTACATGTTTGACATAAATTCGATCCAATTAGATTCATTAAGTATAGGCACAAATATAAATTTAAAGAACATTCATATATCACATTAAGTAACTTATGAAGATAGGAAATTTGAGGAAAAAAAAGAATAATAAAAAAAGAATAAATAGAGAGAAAAAGAAAGGAAAAAAGAACATTAAGGTAAAAATTAAAGAGAAAAAATTTAGGATTGGCTTATAACAGGAGTTGTATCATGTGATGTAATGAATGTTCTTATTTTTGCCCTACTAAATTATTAAAATTGAATTTGAAATTTTTGTTCAAATATCGCATATTCATCTTGATCATACTGCATAAGTACTTGAATGGAAAGACAATACATAATAAAGCTAAATTAGAGCTATGAAATCACTATTTTAGTTACATTTTCTTTTTTGCTACCCCTTTCTGATTTTGTTTGTAAGTCTAGTATCCTCCTATACATAAATAATTGAAGTGGCTCAATAACTTGCATTGTAACCCATACCTTGTAACTATCATCAATCATTGCATCAAAATCAAGCCTCATATTCTGCTCAAGAGTTCTTCGAAGTTCAAGTCTAGTTGATTTCATTACCAAGAACTCACTTCAGTCAGTTCGCCCACTCCTTTACATCTTTAATGCATGATATTAAAGCTCAGATAAGCAGTTTATATAGTGAAGCCGGGGCGGAAGAAATTTGGCGTATGGGTCTGCTATTGAGGTCTGAAGACGATGACTCTCTTGAAAAATAGTCAACGGAGGGGAGTCAGACCTCACTAAGTGAATTGTTATAATATATATACATGCATAACTAAATGGCAATGCACACAGTCAATATTATATATATAATAAATATATATACAAGCAAATACATACAAATGAAACAAAATCATTTTATATATTTTATGAAAATCACTGTTTATGAAGGATCAAATAGAACCCTAGAAAAATCGCAACCTCAAACAGTGTTAGACAACACTCTAGCCATACAGGCTCACTTATTCCAAATATATTCACTTTTTCCATTTGGACAATAGACTGGCCCTGAGATATTAAGTCAACCGAGCTCCAGCAGTCTGACTGTCAATGTGATTGGCCCCGAGACACTTGGTCAATCAAGCTCCAGCAATCACACTCCTAAATCATATCACACATCAAATCAAATCAATCCGATCAATATCCACAAATAGGTTAGTAATATAGCCTAAATGCTATTAGCGTATCGGTACGTACTCAGTGCTAGTGCTGCCCACTAGGTAGCACGTTCTATTGATATCCTTCATTTAAATATAAAACATACATTCATAAATAAATGATGCATGAATTTGAAATAAATAGCAAGATAAATCATATATATACTAGAAATATACCAAAAGTAAACCAGGTATATTTCGAGTATATATACGTCAAATAAATCCAATATAATTACAAAATAAGCTAGAAATATATTTAAAAAAATTTTAAGAATAAATGTTTAATAAAACATGCATATAATTTAAAATATATCAAAAAATAAACCTAAGTACTAATTAAATTATTTATGCATATTTTATCAAAATAAACCATACATTTCTAAAACATGCACCCTAAAACATATATGTATAAAATAACAACTCACTGTTATTGTGCTCCTCGAGATGGGTCCAATAGGCCTGGTCCATTAGGCCTCAGTCTTGGCATAACTAAATAAACAAATGATAGCAGAAAATCAGAATAAGTCTAACAGAAATTCCTAGAAACTCGATCTAGAAAACTAGATACATAATTAGAATCAAAATTCGACCGGACATTACATTTTACGAGAATTCTATCGAAAATCCAGCAGAACCTCCCCTGTAAAATGGACATCTCTCTACTCAGAGAGTAGAGCCGGTCCTGCAAGGAAAACACACTTTGAAATAACATAATATTCACAACCACGATCCCTTAGTCGAACTCCAAACTACAATTTATCGACCGAGGTTTACAATTCACAGAATAATTACAAAAATACTAAAAATGCCCTTTTATAATAAAAATACATTTTATCAATCTAAATTACATAATTAACCCTAAAACACATTAAAAACCGATAAAAACTCATTTATTTAGAAAAATCATATATTATATATATAATTTGAAAATAATTTATGAAAAATAGTTTTAATTAGTTAAAAATACTAAATAATTTGTAGAAATCATTTTTATACCTTAAATAACTAGTAAAACCAATTTAATTACATTTTTAGCCAATTTAGTGTCAAATTACCAAAATACCCCTATATATATAAATTCACTAAAATTAATAAAAAAATTCACCAAAAATTGTTTAATTACTCAAAATTATTTTTCTCAACATATAATTCAATAATATCAATAAATATACTCAATTAACGAATTAATTTCAATTAAACACATAATTAACCTAATTTTCCAAAAATTATATAAACTTAATAAATTCCAAATAATTATATAAAATTCACAAAAATTACCAATAAATTTCTAAAATGCATTTCAACACCTATAATTACCATAAAACACAATTTTATAATTTAATTAATTAATTTTCAAAAATTGGAAAATAATAATAAAATAATTAAAAATTCACAAAAATCAAAATAATTCCCAAAAAATCCAAAAAAATTGCCACATGTAGATTAAGCTACAGGGATCAAAGTTTGTGAAGGGATTTTTCTTGAATCAATCAAATTGAAGTTCAAAAAATTCAAGAACCTTAAATGGCCGAAATTGGAAAACTAGACAAAAACCTTACCAAATCGAGTTTAAAGCTTAAAGGAAGCTTAGAATCATATTCTATGGTGTCTGGGGAGTTCAACGGCACCAGAATGACAGGTTTTGGTTGCTGGAAATGTGAGGTAGGAAGAAGAAGACAACTTTCGACCAAAACACTAAAATCCACCTCACTGGTGCCGGAAGAGACGTCTGTAGGCGGCAGAACTGCTGGCGGAAGGAGGTGGCATGCCAGGAGGCACAGTGATAGTAGGTGGTCGGCATTGCACAATAGGGAGAGGGGAAGGGGACGTCGGGAAGGTGAGGTTACGGGTGAGGGCAATTTTTGTAAATTTAACAAACTATATATATATATATATATATTTAACTTTAACTTTAATTATAATATTATTTATTATTATATTTCAAATAATTGTACACCACATGATCTAAAATAATTAATATATATACATATACACATGTCCATTAAAATGATAACTATATAATATATATATACATAATTAAAATAATTAGTAAACCCTAAAATTATTAAATATATGTATATGTATATATTTTAATACAATAATTAAAATAATGCATAAACTCATGCAAATGCGTAAAACTATTTAAAATAATTAATATTAAATTATTTATGTGTTAATTTCCCCCAAAATAACATTCACAGAAAAATTTTACGTAAAGAACTTAAAATAATTAAGAATAATTAAAATAACCTAGCAATTATCAAACTCATGAAAATAATTATAAATATATACAAAAATTATTAACACTGCATATCCCAATGCAGTTTAAAATTATTTAAAAACTCAGAATATTACATATAAATACATCAATTATCATACAGCAAAAGTAGTAACAAAAAGAAAAGTTCAACAATGCATTGTTTAATCACAAGCTCCAGTGTAAAGCTATACACCCCACATGCTAGCTTGGTCATCAGTCCAATGAACTGTATCAGAAGCTCTGACATCAGACGTACCAACCTTGGAGGATATAAGGCCCAAACATATAAGTTGTTGATGAAGCACCTCATTATTACACTCCAAGATCAACAACATAACTATATTCCAAACAGAAGACCAATTAGGTTTGTGCATGTCATACATAACATGCATACACTTGCATACATTTATTGTGAAATACTTGCTTTACATAATAAAGTTTTTGAGCCTAGGCGAGATTGTGCAAATACTTTGCTACTAACATTCAAAATTAGTGTTGTAAGAGTTCAAAATGTTCACATGTGAAGCATTTAAAGGAAAAAGGGTAATATAATTCAGGTGAACCTAATGCTCAACGAGACTTTAAATTGCAGGAACCCAATTAATTATGGGCCCATCTGGTAAGGGAATATCACCGATAGTGATACTTGAAATAGCATGATCCTGGTGACCTCAAGAGGCTAGATAGGATGCTCAAGCTCCTCAGATTCAACATGCATCTCCACAGTCCCATCTGGAGCATCATTTGGAATATCTCTCCATAATAGTTAGAGTAATATAGGGTATGGAATATGGTGATGAGAAGGTCCAACATGTCAACAATACACACGGTAGCTCTAAAAAGGGAAGGATGCACTCGAAACTTGAGGTGAATGCATTCTAAAACCACTTTGATCATAAAATGAGACCTCTAACTCCTAATTCTTTTCTTTTATAGTAAACGTTGAGAAGAGGAATGAAGACCCCTACCATAGCATTAATGGAATGGTGAAAATACAAACATAGCCTAAAGCCACAGCCCTAATGGTGGAGTATCATGACCTTATAATCCGAGACATCATCATCATAATAAAAAAGGAAGAATGCAAAAGAATAACATCGCATTTTGACAAAATCTCTTCACTTACAAATAAACCATACTAATGGAAAAACAAGAAGAGAATGAAGAAGGGGAAAGGAACTGATACATCAATAAGAATGGGCAAGATAGCAAATGCTAAACACTCACTAAAATAATTAAGGGAAGAAACAGAACCTTATTTCCTTAGATTCTATAATAAAGTACAATCTCAATAATAAAATCCTAAAATTGAAATTAAATTCATCCACTTCACAAGATAATATATGAAAACTTATCTCATGAACTTTGATCTTAGTGGCTTTTTTTTATTAGCCTCGCAGAATTCAAATGAGCAGTTAATAGTTTTATGTTGAGAGTTTATAAACTCCAATCAATCTAATGCTTGCTTTACACCTAAACAATAGGAAGAAAATGCAAAAATAATATTTATGGACTGGTAGTATAAATTGCTTGAATTTCAAAGTATCATTTCAGTCTTTTGAGTGATAAATGTGCATAAAATCTACTCCAATGCTAAAAAATAAGTACGATTACAAAATCCCTTGATTCTATCCACGCTGAGTAATATAAGCAAGGTAGGGGAATACTAAGAGGAGAATCAAAATAAGAGTAAGCATAATTTACTCCAATGCTCATAGTATCAACATGAACCTCTAGTGGTATCCACGCTAAGTAATCCAAGAAAGGTAGGGGAATACAAAAAGAGGACCACATCCAAAAACTTGCTCTATTTACTCTAATGCTCTATAAGAGTATGAGTACCCAAGGGACCTTTCCAATGGTACCCATGCTAAGTAATATTAGAAAGGAGAGGGCATAGTTAGATAAGGAAGAAAAGCATAAAAATAACTCAAAGACTGTTTTAATACTAAGAATTTGATATGTTCATGCTCAAATTCCATGAGTTTTGTATAGCAAATTCTCCCTAAAATTAGGTATGGAAGTAAGCTTTTCACTTGGTAAAAAAATGCTCTCAAAGTAAGATGGTTAATAATACCTCTAACTTTTATGAATGGCAAATAAATAATAGTCATAAAAATCAAAATTAGTGAGATTCATTAAGTACACATTATCTCATGATAAAGTGATGAATTTTCTCATAGATTTTCAAAAATATAATGTACTTTTTTGTACAATTATCATGCTAAAACTAACTTTAACAAGCCTTTAGGAATAGCAAGTCCAGAAGAAGATAAACCCAATATATGGAATCAGCACTAGTGCTAAGAAATTAATGAAAGTTAGTAAGCAAGAACGGTGGTTAATCAGAGTCAATCAGCAAAAATTCAAAGGAAATCATCATAAATTCCAATTAGTCAGCACAGTTGATTGACACAAAAATCTTGAAATCCAAGTCAACACGAAATTCCAAGGAGATGTTTGCATTTTGCATACACTACACTTCATTTTAGTTATATGCTACATAGTAGCTATAACATAATTTTTAGGTTCACCTTATTTATGCTACATAGTAGCTATAACACAGTTTTCAGATTCACCCTATTTATGCTACGTAGTAGCTATAACATAGTTTTTTCAAATTCACTTTGTTAAATGCTACATAGTAGTTATAACAAAAATTCTAAACAATCACAACTTGTTAGACACTACACAGTATCAAATCATCATTAACTAGACATTACACATCAGTTATAGCACACTTTTGATCAAATTTGTTAGACACTACACAATAGTTATAACACATCTCAAATCTTTTTGCTAGACATTCCATGAGAATTATAGCACATTTCAAATCTTTTTGCTAGACGCTCTACAGGACCTATAGCACTATTATCACAATTTGCTGGATAATCCACAGGACCTATTGCATATTTGTCTTCAACTATACACTACAAAGTAGTTATAGCATATTTTCGCTAAATGTTCCACATAAAATATAGCAAAACTTTCAATCACAGTTATTAGAAATTCCATGGGAATTATAATACAATTCGCTAGACACTACATAGTAGTTATAGCATATTTTCACTAAATGTCCCATAGGGAATATAGTGAAAATCACATCACTAGAGGTCCCACAGGGAATATAGTGGAAATCACATCACTAGATGTCCCATAGGGAACATAATGAAAATCACATTGCTAGACATCCCACATGGAATATAGTGGAAATCACAATCACTAGACGTCCCACAAGGAATATAGTGAAAATCATAATCATTAGACGTCCCATAAGGAATATAGTGAAAATCATGATCACTAGATGTCCCATAGGGAATATAGTGAAAATTACAATCACTAAATGTCCCACATGGAATATAGTGAAAATCACATCACTAGACGTCCCATAAGGAATATAGTGAAAATTATAATCACTAGATGTCCCGTAGGGAATATAGTGAAAATCACGACCACTAGACGTCCCATAAGGAATATAATGAAAATCACAACCACTAGACATCCCATAAGGAATATAGTGAAAATCACGATCAACATTATATGTCAGAGTATAGTGTATTTTCAAATCAACACTATACATCCGACTATAGTGTATATTTCGATCAACACTATACAACCAAGTATAGTGCACTTTCAAATCAATGCTATACGTCAGAGTATAGTGCATTCTCATATCAATAATACATGTTCAAGTGTAGTGTATTCTCAAATCAACACTATATGTATGAGTATAGTGCATTTTCAAATCAATGCTATACATCCGAGTATAGTGAATTCTCATATCAACACTACACATTAGAGTGTAGTGTATTCTCAAATCAACACTACACGTCTGAGTATAGTGCTCTTTTCAAATCCATGCTATACAGTTGAGTATAATGTATTCATAAATCAACACTACATGTCCTAGTGTAGTGTATTCTCAAATCAACACTATATGTCTGAGTATAGTACACTTTCAAATCAACACTATACATCCGAGTATAGTGTATTCTCAAATCAACACTATACGTCCTAGTATTATGCATTTTCAAATCAATGTTATATGTCCAAGTATAGCATATTCTCAAATCAATACTATATGTCTAGTGTATAGTGTATTTTCAAATCTTGCCACTAGATGTTCCATAGGTTCTCAAATCATTTTTCACTAGATGTGTCATGGGGATTATAATGAAATTTTCTAAATGTTTTAGCATTTGCCCTATTGTTGCATAGTAACATAAGCATTCATCATGAACCAATAATCACTTATAAGCAAAAGCGTTCAGGGGCATAGGTAAGTATCTAGATTTTTTATTTTTTAAGAAATTGTGTGCTTAGTTAAGCAAACAGTGACAAAGGGGGGCAACTGTAAGCATCCATTTTCGGGATGATGAAGTGTGGATGTGACAGATGACTCCAATGATGAAAATATTATAAATAGATCTTCAACACTTGAAGTTTGAAACCTTAAAAGCTTAAATGCATTTTCAAAAGAATTTAATTGGTTTCTTAATGGACTTAATTTATAAAATTTTATTTTTTTAGGGGTCTTTCTATAATTTTGATTGAAATTATATAATCTCAATCAAAATTAAACGTGTTTTTTCTATATTTTTAATTTTCCAGTAAATAAAAAATTTTATTTTCTGAATTTTAATTGGTCAAATAATGTGATAAATCCTTTTTTTAGGATTTATCTGAATTTTTCAAGAAATTAAAAGCGCTTATTAAACCAAAACTTTATCACTATGAATAGGAGAAGTCATAGTAGGCTACATGACTTTAGCTAGGGTTTTCTATATAAACCCAACTTAACTCTCATAGAAAGAAAAAAACATTTTGGACCTCTCCTTCTTCTTTTTACACAGTTTTCAAATAAACTTTTCTTGAGAGGTACTATTCTTTTAAGAAAAGTAGTAGACTTTTTAGTAGGAGAAAATCAAGCATTGAATACCTATTTTTTTAAAAAAGCAATGGTGATTTATACCATTATGAGGAGCAAATCAATATTGCATCCATCCAATAATCTCTTCTTCCACCCTTTTCAATTTACTTTATTTTGATAATTTTGGTTTAATTTAATTTAATTTAATTTAATTTAATTTTGTTTAATCACTAATCATTGTTTATTTTGTTTTTTGTGTTTGTGTTTATGATTATGGAGGGAGTTACATAATGAATTCACTGTAAAGAACAAAACCCATGAAGATCTATGGAATGCCATGGACTAAATTTTGTATTTGAATGTAGTTTTTAGGGTTTTATTTATTTATTTATTTATTTTTATTATTTTGTTGGTTGTTTTATGTTATGTTTTATTCATTTTAGTTTTTGGGTTGTGTTAATTTTATTTTTTAAAATTTTTAGTAGATCATTATAATAGTCCTGATAGTGGGAATAGTGGAATCCCGTGTGTGTGGTTGTGTGTCTTATTTTAATTAATTGGTTAGTAAAATTAGGGTTTCAATTGGATAATTAATTAAATTTAAGGGCGATAGAGATAATTAGGGTTTTTATTTAAAATTGAATTAGATTTAAGTGGATAGAATTAGGGTTGCTTGTTAATTATTTTGTTTATTAATAACTTGTTAATTAATTTTTTTTAAGTATTTCATTTTTATATTTGATTTGTTAATTTTTATGATTTTTATGTTATGTTTTCGTTGTGTTTGCTTTAAGCTCATGATTATAATTTTTTTAGGTTTAGTAATTAGATTCACCTTTTCTTTAATAGGTTTACTAATTTAATTAGGATTACGTTTAATTAAATAAAATTGATTTTAGGCCCATAATTAATTACATTTAAGGTTAGGGATGACTTAGTCCAATTTAATTAATTAGATATAGGCCCACTTTAGTTTAAGTTAATTAATTTAGACTTAGCCCACTAAATTAAAGCCTTTTCCATAATTTGTAGATTTAAGATCATTTTAGAATTAAAACATGTAGAATTAGGCCTACTAATTTAAATACTTCATAATTTGTAGATTTAGGCCCATTTTTAGAATTAAAATAAACAGACTTAAGTTCCCTTAATTAAAATTAAATAGGAATTAGGCCCATTAGTCTTTAGAGTCACTTGTAAATTAAAACATATAGATTTAGCCTATTTAATTAAAATCAATGTAGATTAGACTAACTTAGGGATTATGAACTTAAATGAATGCATTGTTTATATGTATTTTTCATGACTGGTTTGCCTAAAGTTAATTTTTTAAATAAGGGTTTATATGATATTGCATGTAAATATAGGGTAAGATAATAATTCGTAAAGTAATTCTAAATGAACATGAGACTGAAAGAAGTTAGTATTATGTATCTAGAATCTCCTAGTTATAGTTTTGGCTTTCTTTTAAAGAGCACCACCACTTTCAATTTGTCCTAGTTATTACCCTGGGTAGTGATTCCTTATCTCCATGCCATGTCTTTGTGATAGTGGTTAGTGTGTTCTCTAGAGTCCTGAGCTTAAATAGTGTTGTAGTTGCTATAATCTTGGATGCACGCTAAACCCTATTGTCTACACCTTTCTTTAATCCTAATGACATGGAAGAGGAACCAAACCCAATAGCGAAGAAGTTATTTAAAGTGTTGAAAGCTGTTGATTAGGAGATCTGGCCTAGAAATAGAAATCATTCACAATTATCTATTATTGCTAGATTGTTGAACAATAAATCTAAAAATCATTTATCTAAATGTACCTATAATGAAATTTGTCAATTGTTGTCAGAGTTGCTGCCTTTAGATAATGTAATGATTGATAGCTTATAGAATACAAAAAAGTTAATTCAAGGTTTGGGCTTGCTAGTTTAAAAGATTGACTGTTGTAATAATAGATGCATGCTATATTAGGGTGAAGATACTGAACTAACAAGTTGCAAGATCTATGAACATCATCAATTCAAAAGACCAAGAAATTGATCTCATAAGGAAAAAAATAAATGTTTCTTATAGGAAAATGTATTACTTTCCTTTGACACCTCGATTATAGAGATTGTATGCATTTACTATCACAATTAAAGATATGAGGTGGTATGCAGAGCATGTGCATAAAGATGGTGTTATACATCATTGGTCAAACTCTGAAGCATGGAAACATTTTAATCAATGTCATCTTGATTTTGCATCTAAAAGTAAAAATGTTCAACTTAATCTTTGCACTAATGGATTTAGTTTGTTTGGTCAATTTGGTAAGCAATACTCTTCATTGCATGTTATAGTAACACCATACAATTTTACCCCATGGATGTGCATGAAAGATGAATATATGTTCTTAACTATAATTATGCCAAGGCTAAAAAAATCCAAAAGGGAAATTGGATGTATTCCTACAACCTTTAATAGCAAAGTTGCAAACTTTATGGGAGGTTAGTGTGGATGTATATAACATCTCTACAAAGTAGAATTTTTAGATGAGGGCTACTCTGATGTGGACGATAAGTGATTTCCTTACTTATTCAATGTTATTAGGATGGAGTACTACTGGTAAGCTAGTTTGTCCCTATTACATGGAATATTCTGATGCATTTACATTGACAAAAGGTGGCAAGACATCATGGTTTGATAATCATAAGAAATTCTTACTGCATGATCATCAATTTCATAAAAATAGAAAGTCTTTCTTGAAAGGTAAGATAGTGACCAAAGTTACACCACCTATTCGATTTGGGGCAGAGGTATTAAAGCAAATATAATGTTTAGGGCTGTATAAGTGACAGAAATTGATGCTGAGTTAAATATTACTCATATTTCCAAGAATTATGGATATGGATGGAAGAAAAGAAGAATATTCTTATTGGAGCACAAACCTTGTTCAACATAATTTGGATGTCATGCATATCGAAAAAAAAATATATTTGATAATGCATTCAACACTATTATGAATGTTGAAGGAAAAACAAAGGACAATGCCAAATCTAGAGAAGAATTAAAGGAGTTCTATTGATGAGTAGAGTTGTATAAAAATAAGAGGATAGGTAAATATCCCTAAGCATCCTATACATTGGATAAGTTGAGGAAAATTTTTTTGTGTCAATGGTTGAAAGAACTACACTTTCTTGATGGGTATGTGTCCAAAATGGCAAGATGTGTTGATATAAATAAGCATAAACTATTTCGCATGAAAAGCCATGATTGCCATGTGTTTATACAAAGGTTGATTCCTCTAGCATTTCATGAACTATTTCCAGAGAATGTGTGGTCACCTTTAAAGAGCTTAGTATTTTTTTTAAAGATCTAACATCTATAGTACTAATAAAGGATGAAATGAGTCGTCTTGAAGAAGAGGTTCCGGTTATTATATATAGGTTTGAGCATATATTACCTCTAATTTTTTTTATTCCATAGAGCATCTCCTAATCCATTTGCCTTATGAAGCAAGGATATCAAGTCCAATACAATACCGGAGGACGAGAGGTTTGTAATAAAAGTACTCATATGAATTTGCAATGAATAAAAAAACATAAATGGCATAATTTAAAAGAGTAATTATAAGGGGTTTTTATAGGTACCTTTGAAAGTTAAAAATGATGTCCATAATAAAGTAAAGGTTGAAGGCTTAATATGCAATGTATATTTGGTGGAGGAGACATCTTCACTTTATGCGCACTATTTTGAGCCATATATGAATATGAGACATTGATAAATGCCATGAAATGTACAAAGATTTAAAGATGAAAATCAAGAACATGACGGGTTGCTTTCCATTTTTAAACATCTCGGTCTAGCATTTGGTAAGGAAAATTTTTGATATCTTAATGTAGAAGAATATTATACAGCCCACATGTATATTTTATTTGATTGCAAAGAAGTGAAGGCCTATATTAAGTAAGTATATTGAAATTTCTGTAGATGTGAGTTAACACTAATTAATATATGCACAAATATTGATTAATTTATATATAATTTATCTACATTTTCCATAGACTTTGTGGCTGCATTAAAGGAAGAGCAACCGAACATTAAAGATACTGAAGTTAATGCTAAACTTGATAAAGACTTTGCATCTTTGTTTAAGACATATATGAGTATACATACATACATAAATATTTCTTTATATATATATATATATATATATATACACACACACACACACAAAGCATATTCTTATAACATGACATATCTTTTATAAGCTAATGATCCCAAATAAAATATCTTCAACCAATTCATATCGGACCTTGTAAAAGGACCTTTAAGAGGCGTTAGGACATTTTTTTGGTATTATGTGAATGCATACAAGTTTCTCACTTTGGGGCATGGAGAAAATAAAGCAACCATGAACAGTGGAGTGTGCATAAAGGGTAGTAATTTTAGTGCAATTGAATTGGACTTTTATGGTCAATTAATAGAGGTCTTACAATTAAAATACCCTACATTACTAATTAAGAGAGTAGTATTACTTAATTGTCAATGGTTTGATTCAACATCACATTAGGTACAAGAACTCACCACCAATGTAAGCTTGTTAATGTGAATCACATACGAAGTTTCAATAGATATGAACCATGTATTCTCGCCAGGCAAGTGATGCAAGTGTACTATGCATCTTATCCTAGCACAAGGAAGAACATGTCTAAATGGTGGGTTGTTTGTAAGATAAAAGATAGGGGTATAGTGGAAGTGGTAAAGTCATCTACAACTTTGTTATCAAATCAATAACATTTCAATAAGATGACATAAAAGACCATCATATTGATGTTGATGCAAATGAAGACCCTCAGTTATTAGTTGATCAAAGTTATTCTTTTATAGAGATTAATAATGTAAAACTTGAAGAAAATGATGAGCCAGAACATATAGTACAGTCATATGAAGAATATGAAGGATTAAATAATGATTATGATGATAATGTTAGTGATTGAAAGCTAACTATACTAATTTTAACATACTTATTTAAAATTTGATTGTGTTGTGTTCGTTGGAGCTTTATTAAGGTAATGAAATCTTTATTATGAAGGTTGTTAACATATTTTCATTATTATGTAAATGTGTTGTTTTGTGAAATAGTCACATGAGAGGAGGCCATTCTACAAGTTGAAGAGTTCATTCTATTAGTCAGTGGGAAAATGTACCACCATCACTAATGGATGCTCCTGCATCCACTTCCCCACTAGCCCTAACTTGGATGTAGACACACTATCATTTGTCCCATAAATAGAGCTAGAGTCTTTAATTTGATTAGCAATAGCCAAGTCATCACAGACATGTGGTAGTACACAAAAGGGAAATATGATTTCCCTAGTTGATAAAGATACCATGTATGAAGTAAATTATTTGTTTTTACACTTCTAAAAAAAGCATAATATATTGTTAAACGTTAACATTTACTTTAATATATATTTTATAAATAGGTTTTTTCTAAGTAATAGGACTTCAACTAAAATTACTAAGATATTTTAGGAGAGGCTAGATGAGGAAGGTGCGGCATGGAGCTTAGTGCCTAACATCACCAAAGAGTTATATTAGGAGGAATTTAAGGTAAACATTGTTTAAATATTTTGTAATTAGTTGTAATGTTTTGTATATGCTTTTATCATATTCTTATTTATTCTAAGTATTAACCTATTTTAATGGGAATATTTTATGTATAATATATAATAATTACCAAATTATTTTTGCAGAAACCATGTCAGTGGGATGAAGCAAAGATGCTAGCAATGAAGAAATCTTTTTATATGGTGGTATTAAAAAGATATAGAGATATGTTGTGCAATATGTGAATTGAAGGAAAGAAGGAAAAAGATATATTGAAAGACGTATGCAAAAGCTAGAAGCAATATTGGAATACCTCGAAATATAAAAACAAATGCAAATAAGCTAACAAAAATTGTCACACTAAGAAAGGTGGACTGAGCACCAGACTTTCTACACATATTGGTAGTTCTAGATCAACAATTAAACACTACATTGCTTTGGTAACAATTAAAATTTCATAATAATCAACAATTTATCTTCTTTTTTTACAAATTAATGAATTCATTGATAATAAAAAATTTTAGGAAAAGGAGTTAGAATGACCTCCTACCCCATTTGAAGTACTTTAGGAAGATGCATATAAAAAAGGATGGATCTTTTATTGATAAAAGATCAAAGGACATCAATGTAAGATTTTTTTAAAATATTTACTATTAAATTTTTCATTTTATCTTTGAAATTTTTAAAACATATTTTTAAAACAATTAAATGTAATGATAATTATGTAGGATACTATGGATAGCATGGTTGCTTCTGCTTCGTAATCTATGAAAGGGTTGATAGAGCCTCTGGAGGTTGATGTGAGCCAAATATATCTATAGGTTGTTGGAAGTCAAAAAAAGAGGCGAGTATACGGGCTCAACTCTCAGGCGTCCACATTTTACCTTGATACTTTCAGCAATTCCTCAACCACTTCACGGTATGATTTTACATCGAATGAGCGTTTCCATCAATGTATGGATGAAGTGGTGGAGCAGAAGGTAGAATTACGAGTTCAAGAATTGCAGCAAAAGATGAATGAAGATATACGAATATATAAAGATAAAGTACAACATGATCAATAAAAGGTGAATGAAGAAATGAGAAATATAAAGAGTAAGTTGAATGTGATCAACGTGAAATGCAAAAGCACATGTAGAAGTTTATGCATATGTTTTCACAATCTCAACATAACTCTCAACTTCCATCTTTTACACCTCTAAATCATGATGGTATTTAGCATTAATCATTTTTCATAAATGATTATGTAGTTAATTTGGATAAATAATGATGTTACGTTATGTGGTTTTTATGTTAGTTTACTATATATTGAAGGATGTATTGAATTTATGGTTGTTTTGTAATGGATGTGTACTTTTATAAAAATATTTAATGGTATTTGATTTCAATTAGAATATATGTTCTTAATTACGATAAAAAAATTATCATCTGTCACTATGCATTTTAGCGACAGATTTTCCTACTTTAGTGATGGAAAAATCCGTCACTAAAATGCCTATTTTTTATAGTGTATACTCAAATCCTTTACATCCAAACATAGCATGTATTATTGCTAACTCTTGCTAGCATTGACAGGCTATTTGTTTAGCTTTCAACAACATAAACAATTATCCTAAAAGAAAAATGTCATGTAAGTAAAGCCAACTTAAGAGATATGGTATCATTTGCCAGCCAAATTTGTTTACCAGTTAGATCTTTTTATTTCTATATTTTAGTTTTTTTTTTATAACACTCACATACCAATTGGCACCATCTATCTTCTATGCTAAAAAAAAAAGAACAAACATGGCTATAGGCTCTTCTATTGCTAAGAGGTAAGCAAATTTTTACTGCAATGTCCTACACTAGTCCATCTTAATCATAATATTCTAAGATAGACACTCGATTAGGATACTTAGAAACTCTATAAGTATCATATTCTTAGTATCAATATTGTAAGACAAACACTCCATTAGGAAATGTAGAAGCTCAATTAGTTTCTATTCTTAGTAACAATATTGCTTATGCATATATACAGGTTAGAAGGCAACATAGCCCTAATAACAAGTGGAGCCAGTGGCATAAGCAAGAGCACTGTAAGACTAATCTTTAAGAATGGTGCTAAGGTTTTGATTATAGATGTCAGATCTGAACTAGGTCAATATGTGTCTACCCAAATCTAATTAGAGTTCAAATAGCTAATTACCTATATTCATCGTGATGTTATAAAAGAATTTAATAATACAACAATTTTGTTATATTGAAAACTTGACATAATGTTCAATAATGCAAGCGTTGCAAGTTATCATGATGATAGAAGCATAGCATGAATAGAACATGAAAGCTTCCGATGAGTTATGGACGTGAATGTTTATAGTGGATTCTTGGGTGCAAAACATGCCTCAAGAGTGATGATTCTTGAGAAGAAAGGTTGCATTCTATTCACTGGAAGTTTTGTTGTAGATATATATGGAGGACATTATGCGTAAACAACATCAAAGCTTGTTGTTGTTGGGCTAACAAAGAATTTAGCTATAGGGTTGGGGAAGTATGGTATCATAGTCAATTGTATCGTGCCTAGTTTTATTCCAACTCTTTAGGCTACTACAGAAATGGGCTTGAAACTTGAGCAAGTGCAAGATATAGCCTCAGAACTGGCATGTTTGAAGAGGTAAAATTTGAGGGTAATGATATAGCTGAAGCAGCTCTAAACCTTGCAAGTGACGAGTCTGAATTGTTAATGGGTTGAATATGATGGTTGATGGAGCTACAAATTTGGCAATGTCGTAATTATTTGTCCTTTGAGGAAAAAATATTTAATTACATAATTGATCACTAAAAGCTAGCAAGTTGTTAAAATTTCTTATAAAAAAGGGCTAGCTAATTGTATGTTGCGCTATAATAAGGGAGAATATATATATATATATATATATATATATATTTAATATTTTTACTTTCAATCCTTGAATGTTATACATTGACTTCTTAAACACTTGCATATGTGATCAAAGTGGATTTTGAATATTATAATTACTATCATATTGATATATGGTTATTTTTTAAATTTCATAATACTTTACTTTACAATCCTTGAATGGTATACATTTACTTCTCAAACACTTACATATGTGACTAAATTGGATTTTGAATATTATAATTACTATCATATTGATAAATGATATCTTTTAAATTTCAAGATACTTTTAGAAACAAGTGATTACTAAATTACTATCTCACTGGCTGTTACATTGAAATTCATTTTCATTTAATTTGTTAAGTATAGGTTCTTTGAACAAATAATTAGACTAAATTCATTGATCATTATAAATTTTTTATTTTTTATAGGATATTTTAATCAATTTCATAGAAGAGAGGAAACTAACGTAGAAAAACTTTTGAAATTTTTTTGCATGTAATACTAATCAATGGGTAATTATTCAATATCTAGGTAACAAATTATCATCAATCAACATAAATTAAATTTAAGTCATTGTTATGTATTATTTATTTGATAAGAGAAGCAACAATATTATAAATATATCAATACTCAATATATATATGTGTGTGTGTGTGTGTGTGAAATTTTCACTTTCCATTTTAGTTATTTTATTTCTTATGGTCAAATAACTTGCTCATCCAGAAAATATAACTTAAGTATTTATAATAATATTTTTTGATTATTTTCAATATATATTTAATCACTAAAAATGTGTTTAGAAATAGACTAATTCCTTTTTTGGGTAAAGAAATGAGGCACAAGCGTGAGAAATAGAAGAAAAACAAAAAAAATGACCAATCTGCTATGGCAAACACTAATTTTATCATCATTCAACCATTACATAACTGACTTTTGCAAGCTAAGGCTACAAGAAATTTCTTTTTATAACATCTCAAAATCCATTTCTAATTTATCTGAAAATGGAAACTAGTTGTTAAAAAGCTTATCGCTAATTAGATTAGAAACTCAATTATGACAAGAAGTTTAAATTGAGATCAAATTCTTTTTTTTTACGTCTTTATATTTATAGAGAACAAGCTTTATATAAGCTGTACATGGGACTACTTTTGAATAAAAAATTAATTTACCCTAATCTAGGCTATATATATATATATATTTTAGGCTAATATCATGTCTTTATTTTCTCTCTCCAATCCCTCTAATTACTCATTTCAACACTCCCTCTCAAGTTAGTGCATAGATGTTGCCAATGCCCAACTTGCCTAGTGAGTCATAGAATACTTGGCTTGAGATGAATTTTGTGAGTACATTAGCTAGTTGATTTTTAGACTTTACAAAAGGGATTTGAACTATTCTAGCTTTATGTTTCTCCTTAATAAAGTGTCGATCTACCTCCACATATTTTGTCTGATAATGTTAATAGGGTTATGAGCATACTTGCCTTGTTATCACAATATAAGATCATTTCAATCTTAAGAGGATAACCAACCTTGCTTAGAAACCTTCTTAGTCAAAGAAGTTCACACATTCCTTTAATATGCTTCTGAACTCAGCTTCCATACTTGATCATGCTATAACCTTTTGCTTCTTACTCTTTCAAGTTACTAGATTACCTCTCATAAAGTTGAAGTTCCTAAACTTTGACTTCTTATCCAAGCTACTTCCTACTGAGTCAGTGTCATTATATCCATCAATATTTAGGTGGTCATGCTATTTAAACATGAGACCCTTACGCAAGGATGATTTCAAGTGTTGTAAAATTTGAAATGTTGTCCTCATATGATCTTCACTCAAATTATGCATGAATTAGTTCACGAGACTTACAACATACGCAATGTTTGGTCTAATGTGGGACAGGTATATTAACTTACCCACTAGTCATTGATACCTCTGTCAATTTGTTAGTATTTAGTTCTCATGGATCCTAATCCATGCTTCTAAGTTATAGGTGTATTAGTCAACTTGCAATCAAGCATTATGGTTTCCATAAGTAGATGAAATATATTTTTTCTCTAGGATACAAATATGTATTATTTTGACCGAGCTATTTCAATACCTAAGAAGTATTTTAGTCCCCCAAGATTCTTCATTTCAAATTCTTCTATTAAGTGTCTTTGTAAGCAAAAAATTCCTCCTCGTTGTCGTTCATAATTATCATTTCATCGACATGGATGATTAGGACTATTATCTTTCCAACTTAGTGTTTTAGTATTAGGTTATGTGGTCTGATTTGCTTTATTTGAACATATGATTTCTCATTATCAAGCTAAACCGACCAAACCATGCTCGAAATGATTGTTTTAGACCATATATGCTTTATACGATTTATACATTCATTCAAATTATCACAAATTAGTGAAATCCGGTAGAATGTATATATATACTTCTTCCTCAAGAATCCCATGTAAAAATGTTTGGAGGAAAATGATCATTAAATTACTATTTCTTTGGTTGATAGATTGAAATTCATTTCTTTTAATTTGTTAATTAATTAACCTATAATATTATATGTTCTTTGAACAAATTATTAAACCAAATTCTCTAATCACTATAAAAAAATTTATGTTTTCTTTCAAGATAAGTTAGTCAATTTTTTAGAAGACAAGAAAATAACATAGAGAAATTGTGAATTTTTTAGCATCTAATACAAATTAATAGGCAGTTTGTCAATAGCCAAGGAATAAATTATTGTCAGCCAACATAAACTAAAGTTAAGTCATTATTACGCATTATTTGTTTGATAAGATAAGCATCAATATGATAAAATGAGACAACTAAATATATTAATACTTAAATTTTGAACTGTAATTATAATGAGGACATATTCTATAGTAATAATAATAAAGTGAGGTTATTTATGTATAACTAGCAATAGTCAAGTTGACTCTACGTGTGTGTGTGTGTGTGTGTGTGTGTGTGTGTGTATATATATATATAAAAGACTGTTGATGCTAGTCCTTACAAAAAGCCTCAGGATAGTGACTCTCAAAACCTAAAAATATAGTTTCTCAAAATAACTTTACCAATGCCCACATTAATAACATAGGTAAATAGTTGACTAGAGTCGAGAACTAAGCTTAAAAGCCCTTAGAACCCTCAAGATCGATAGTGACTATCGAGAAAAAACTAAAGCACCCTATATTTCAAGCCTTATCATATCTCTAATAATGCTTAGCAAGAAATTAAGGGCAATAAAATTGAGTTCTGTCATGCTATTAGAGAACAGTTTAGTAGACTTAACCATTCTAATGCCTTTAGAGAACCCATAGTTCCAGATGCTCAACAATTTGTCAATCAGAGTATAAGTGTCCTTGATAAAGATATAGACTCCACCTCTTAAGATAATGCATTCTAAGAATGGTCTCCTAAAAATGATAAACTTCACTGGCCTAAACTAGAACCTGATAGTCCTAATATTCAACTTAGTATTCTAGTTCAACCTAAGATTAGTGCCAATTCCAATTATGAATGGAATATAAATGGCATGTCTGAATATCAAATCCTCAATTCTCTTCAATATATGACTATGGCATCTAATTCTTATAAAGCTCAAACTGGAACTACCAATAAATATGTCACAGAACTTATCATAGTAGGTTTCTCTGGCCAACTGAAGGGTTGGTTGGATTATCATCTCACTTGGAAACAATAACTAAATACCTTGTATGCTATCCAAACAAATGATGAAGGTCCACCCATCTTAGACCAAATAGGAAACCGCATTAAGGATTTAGTGTCTACCTTGATATTGATTATAGCATTACATTTTGTAAGAGATTCCTCTCATTTGAAAGATAAAAATGCTGATCTTCTTTCTAATCTTAGGTGTAAGAAATTGAGCGACCTCCAATGGTACAGATCAACCTTTCATACTAGAGTTATGCTTAGGAAAGATTCTAACCAATCTTTCTGGAAAGAAAAATTCCATGCAGGATTACTAACCCTTTTAAGAGAGAGAGTTAGGAATACTTTTAGGTAGTCTTCTAGTACCCATACAATCCCTTATGACTAGCTTACTTATAATGAGTTGATTAGTACCACCTAAAGGTCTTAAGATATGTCAAGATTTGGAACTCCAAAAGCCTTTAAAATGGGAGTTAAGAAAGACCAAATAAGAACTATGATCTTTTTGCAAATAGTTTGACTATAGTCTTACTTGAAATCCCTATTGCAAAGGAGATTATAGTAAGAAATCTTCAAAACTTTCATCTAGGAAATTTTTTAATAAACATAGAAAATTCTCCAAGAGAAAGGGAATTGAAGAAACTTATTACAAGAAACCTTATAAGAAAACCTTTAGGAATAAAGACAAAAGTTGATAAAGCTAGGAAATCTAGTATAAAGGATGTTACCTGGTATAAATGTGGCAAAAAGGGACACATGTCTAAATACTATAGAGTCTCCAAGAAACTCCAGGAATTATACTTAAAATAAGAAACATTGAACAAACTAACAGCCCTCGTTATAGAAACTTTTGAGTCTGAAACCAATTTTGATGAGTTCTTAGGAACATGTCACCCTATGATAAATGAAATAGTTACCACCTCCTCTTCTGATTCTGAATCATACTCTAGTATTGAGGGTAAGCAACTTAACATGCTTACTAAAGAGCAACCCTTGACTCTATATGTCATCCAACATATAGATAACCCTGATATCTAGAAAAAATATCTAGCACAACTTAAGCAATCCCTAGAAAAGGAACTTAAACCTAAAGCCACTGAGTTACCATCCACTAGTACAGGAATATATAACATTGCCACCATTCTAATTAGAAAGAAACTTAGTAAGAAGCCCTTAGGAGATATCCAAGAACTTCATGGAGAAATAAAGACCGTTAAGATTGAGATAAAGCAGTTGAAGGATAAATAGCAAAAAGATTCTTAGTTAATCTAATTTCTTATCACTAAACTTGCTGAAGAATCTTGTGATAGTGATAAGACTAAGGGTTTAGAACCCAAATTTTTACCTAACCTTGTTAAAGTCATAGGAGATTTTCCTTGTGCTTTAAACCAAATTTATTCAAGAAAATAAATTGAAAAGATGTATATTATTTTTTATAAACATTTTCAACTTAATACTATAGCACTATTTGATACAGGAGCTTATTTAAGTTGCACAAAAACTAATATGGTTCTTAACCATTTTCAAGAAAGAACTAAAGGAAAGCTTTCCTCTGCTAATAGTTCTAAAATGCATATATATGGTAAAATAGAAGTTGATATTTTAAACAATGGACTTTTAATAAAGACTTCTTCTCTTCTTGTTTTTTATATCAGTTATATTGTGATTTTAGGTAC
Organism: Mallotus nudiflorus; assembly: GCA_947683625.1. Classification (NCBI taxonomy): domain Eukaryota; kingdom Viridiplantae; phylum Streptophyta; class Magnoliopsida; order Malpighiales; family Euphorbiaceae; genus Mallotus; species Mallotus nudiflorus. The sequence continues at coordinate 3,196,442 of CANTUR010000156.1, forward strand.
ACCATTCATTAATTTGATAACTCGCTATTTAACCATATATAACTTTATTGATTTTATAGATGATAATGTTCATATATCTTTTCTATTTTTGGAAAAAGAAAAAACTAGAACTGTTAACCTTATTAAAGCTCATTCCATTTAAAAAAATGAGATTAATGCTTTAATACAAGGAAAAGAGAATGCTTTACATAATTTAAAGCAAAATGTTCATTTTGAAAAAAATTAAAAAATGATTAAAGTTTGATTTGGTAAAATCAAAGACTTATGAATTCTAAAATATTATTGAAGAAAAAGTTTGTTCTGACATACTAAATGCCATTTGGAAAGAAAACAACATATAGTTTATCTACGTCATGAGCCAAAATTTAATGAGAAAAACATTACTACCAAAGCTAGACCAATTTAGATGAATGCTAAACAAAAACAACATTATAAGAAAGAAATCTAGGATCTTGAATACAAAGGACTAATCTCAAAATCCAGGTTCCTTGGAGTTGTGCAACTTTCTATATCAATAAAGCTTCTGAAATAAAAAAAAAGGTACTCCTAGGCTTGTGATCAATTATAAACCTTTAACAAAAGCTTTAAAATGGATTAGATATCCTATCCTGAATAAAAAAGTTCTTTTACAATGGCTTTATTCTGCATTTGTATTTTCAAAATTTGATATGAAATTAGGATTTTGGTAAATACAAATTGATAAAGAGCATCGTTATAAAATAGCTTTCACTATTCCATTTGGACAATATGAATGGAATGTCATGCCATTTGGATTGAAAAATGAACCTTCAGAATTTCAGAGAATAGTGAATGACATCTTCAATTCTTATTCTCAATTTTGCATTGATTATATTGATTATGTACTTATCTTTTCTAACTCCATTGAATAACATTTCAACCATTTAAAAACCTTTCCTTATATAGTTAAAGTTAATGGCCTTGTTATCTCTACTAACAAAATATCCCTTTTCCAAACTAGAGTTAGATTCTTAGGACACTATATTTTTTATGGTACTATAGTTCCTATAGAAAGGTCCTTAGAATTTGGAAGTAAGTTCCATAACAAAATTTTTAATAAAGTCTCTTAGGGAGCATTAATTATATTTTAGGCTTCTATCCTAATATAAATTGGATTACTAAACCTCTACATGATAGGTTAAAGAAAAGTTCAGTCCCTTAGACTGATGAGCACACTAAAGTTATTAAACAAATAAAGTCTCATATCCTTGAAATCCCTTCCCTTCATCTAGCTAATCCCAATCTCCCCAAGATTGTAGAAACATATGCTAGTGATTTAGGATATGGCAGTACCTTAAAGCAGGTCTCCAATGGAAAGGAAGTTATAGTTCAATACACTTCAGGTCACTAGAATGATACATAAAATAACTACTCCACTATAAAAAAGGAAGTTCTTTCCGTTGTCATATAAATATCAAAATTTCAATCATATTTGTTAAATCAAAATTTTTTACTTCACATTAATTGTAAATCTGCAAAAGAATTTTTATAAAAAGATGCTCAAAATATTGCAGCAAAATAAATCTTTGCAAGATGGCAAGCTATTTTGAGTATCTTTGATTTTGATAAAGAGTTTATTAAAGGAGATACAAATTCTCTACCAATTTTTTAACTAGAGGATTTTTACAAAACAGATAAAGATGGTTCAAAAATAGAAAGATAAAGATAAAGTTGGAACTTTTATTCCCCCTCCTCTTTCTCTTGCTAAGCTAATAAAGACATGGTTCGATATAGTAATCTAAGATGAATTTGATATAGTCGACAGAGAGAAAGCTATTTAAATCCAGTAATGGATTGAATCAATCTCAAAAAACCCTGAACTTTTTAAAGCATTACCTTACAGTCTCTTACCATTGGCCATCCTAACATTGATGGTAATACAAGTATTTTAGGTAAAGCTCCTTAACTAATTTCTAAAGCTGAGAAAGGAGAATCTTCCTCCTCTAAAACCCTTTTTCAAAATGATTTAACTCCTGTGACTACCCAAAATAGTTCATAGATTATTTTATCATAATCAAAACTTCTATCTTCTAATGTTCTAATAAAGAATTCTATTAAAAATATTTTAACTATCGAAGATGGTTTTTATCATAAAGATTCTTTTATCACAATGCAAAATCATTTTCCAAAAGATTGGTTTTTTAAACCTTAAGATCTTTCAAAACCCCAAGAGTGTTATCAAATAATTTTGGAATCTACTGGTTCTGTTGAATTCATACACTTCTATCATAAAGGCTACACCAAACCTTCTTATTCTACGTATAAAATTTTCAAAGTCCTCTATCCCTTTGATGAGGGATAAGAGCTTTTTAAACCAAAATTCTTCCCTCTCAATTTCAATACTAAACTAGACTTTTACCATGCATTCTCATATTAGGATTATAAACAAGCACGATTTAATACCTTTTTCATCCAAATTCTTCCAATACACATACATGGTTATTTTTCCTCACTAATCATGTTGATATCACCAAATTCCAAGCATGGTTCACTATATAGTGAAATAACTATGGACTAATACATGATATCCTCCCCCTAATATCCGTCAAGGTTTTAACCTTTTATCCTCTCACTATAAGCCTTCCCCTCTAAAGAAAAAGTTTACCCTTCTATGTCATTATTGCTCAAAATTCTTTATACCTTAGGTCTTATAATGGTATCTTAACTTCTATATTAATGAGGATATTATTATTCTTCAAAGAAGATTCAAAGTAAAATGGTGGAACTCATATAAAATTCCATAAAATATTTCTAAAGATGCAATCACTTATTGGCTAAAAAAGTATGGTTTTCTTGGATACTCTCATGCTCAATCTCATACACAATCTAGCTTCCTTACTCAAAAGTCTCATGCAAGTGCTTTCCTTGTAGCAGTCAAAACTGAAGAAGAATACTTTAAAGGCATACAACTATTGTTTCACTTGAAACAATCCTCTTATGTTCCTTCCCAAACATCTTAAAACTCAAAACCCTTCATTGATTTAGGTAATAATAATAAATATGTTTGTTTTTGGATTTTCCCCTTTATAAAGCCTATAGGCTAGCAACCTTTATATTGTCTTATAATTGTTTTATCTGTAGTTCTTTTAGCCTGATGGGTTAAAAATCCTTTTAGATGGTCTATGCAAAAAATTAGGGTGTTATATATATATATATATATATATATATATATATATATATATATATAAGTATTTTAACCATTTTCACATTCTAGGTCATCCTCAAAATAATAATGCTTGGCATCCCATCAAGAAAATTTGACGAATTTGTCAAATATTCTACGTCACTAACTACAACTATCCCACTATCCTGTCATAAGGTTGGGGTCCCTCTTTTTACTTTCATCACTAAGTGGTGATATCTCTTAATAAAGGAAAGGATGCTGACAGATAATAAAGATAAAGTTGGTAGACAATATACTATTTATCTCCCACTAAAGCTTCATGAATAATTGCACCTATCACTACTTATTTTGGAACTTTGCTCTCTTGCTCCCCTCCGACTCTAGCTCCATGCCCTCCTACTCCCCCATGGTTCTAACTCCATGCCTTCCTACTTCCCCATGATTCTAGCTCTATGCCCTCTTGCTTCCCTATGATTCTAGCTCCATTATTAAGAACCCTTTACATAAAGAGGTCTCAACTTCCTTCTAAAGGCATTCAAAAAATTTAGATATAGAAAATTAAATAGAATATAGCTCTCTTCTTCTCTGTAAAACATATTCTAGTAAACAATATATAGTTTCTATTTTCCCTTTGCTATTTTGATATAGAACTTATGTATTTTCCCCTTGGATTAATAAAGCTTCTTTGTTTGTTCATCTTTTGCATCTTATTTCTTTAAAGTTTTAAATTATCTCTTTAAAGATTTATTTATTTATTTTCCATTTGCATCCTATGTAGTAAAACATATGCTTTGTGCTTGCCTAAGCAATTAAGATCCTACACACCAGAAACCCTGTGAAATTCTTATTGTATCTTGGTTCGATAACCTTTGTGTCTAGTCTGTGACTAGAGTGTGAGACTGACACAATGATTTCATAATCATATTTGCATTCATATTCGTGAATACTACACCTTTTCATCTTCGACATTACTGGTATCAAAGCCACTTTTTGCTAGTATCAACATTATAAGAAACCTTACAAGAAAACCTTTAGGAATAAAGACAAAAAAGTTGATAAAGCTAGGAAATCCAGTATGAAGGATGTTACCTTCGATAAATATGGTAAAAAGGGACACATCTCTAAATATTGTAGAGTCTCCAAGAAACTCTAAGAATTAGACTTAAAAGAATAAACATTGAATAAATTGATAGCCCTCCTTATAGAAACGTTTGAGTCTAAAATTAATTATGATGAGTTCTTAGGAATAGGTCACCCTAAGATAGATAAAATAGTTATTACATCCTCTTTTGATCCTGAATCGGACTCTAGTATTGATGGAAAGCAACTTATGGGTTGAAAATCTTTATAAAAAAAACAATATAAATCTTTATAATATATTTTCTTAAAGAAATTTGGTTTAGAGAATAGAGAAAATCTCCTGGGATTTTATCAAGGTTAGCTAAAGAGTGGAGTTTTAAATCCTTAGTCTTATCATTAACATTAGATTCTTCAGCAAGTTTGGTGACAAGAAATTAAATTAACTCATAATCTTTTTGTTATTTATCCTTCAACTGCCTTATCTTAATCTTAATGGTATTTATTTCTCCTTAAAGTTCTTAGACATCTCCTAGGGGCTTCTTATTAAGTTTTTTTCTATTCATAATGGTAGTAAGGTCATATATTCCTATACTAGTTGAAGGTAACTCAGTGGCTTTAGGTTCAGGGTTATCTATATGCTGGATGACATCTAGAATCAAGGTTTGCTCTTTAGTAAGCATGTTCAGTTGCCTTATCAGAATTTATTTCAGACTTAGAAGTTTCTATAATGATGGCTGTTAGTTTGTTCAATATTTCTTCTTCTAAGCTTAATTCCTAGAATTTCTTAGAGACTCTACAGTATTTAGAGATTTCTCCCTTTTTTCCACATTTGTAGCAAGTAATATCCTTCATATTATATTTTCTAGCTTTATCAACTTTTTTGTCTTTATTCCTAAATTTTTTCTTGTAAGGTTTCTTATAGTAAGTTTCTTCAATTCCCTTTCTCTTAAAGAATTTTCTATATTTCATAGAAAATTTCCTAGACAAAGGTTTTGAAGATTTCTTACTGCACTCTCCTTTGCAAGAGGGATTCCACATGAGACTATAGTTAAACTGTTTGTAGAAAGATACTAGTTCTTGTTTGGTCTTCCTTAACTCCCATTTTAAATACTTTTAGGGTTTCAAATCTTACTAGATTTTAAAACCTACTCATTAAGTGGTACTAATCAATGCACCATAAGTAAGCTAGTCATAAGGGATGATATGGGTACTAAAAGACTATTTAAGTGTATTCCTAACTCTTTCTCTTAAAAGGGTTAGTAATCCTATAAGGAATTTTTCTTTTTAGAAAGATTGGCTAAAATCTTCCCTAAGCATAACTCTAGTAAGGAAGGTTGATCTATACCATTGGAAGTCACTCAGTTTCTTGCAGCTAAAATTAGAAATAAGATAAGTGTAGATGGCGGGGTTTAGTGCGCATCTAAGATTTTAGCAACCGTGACACTATTTGAGCTTAAGGTTTTAGAGAACATACTAACCACTATCACAAATACATGGTATGGGGATGAGAAGTTGCCACCCAGGGTAATAACTGGGACAAATAAAAAAAGTGGTACTCAATTCCCTAAAAGAAAGCTAGCACCATAACCAGGAGATTCTGGATACAGAATAGCAACTTCTTTCAGTCTTTTGTTCATTTAGAATAACCTTATGGATTATTATCTTATTATCTATTTACATGCAATTTCATATAAACCCAAAACAATCAACTCCAAGGCAAACTAGTAATGAAATATACAAGTAAATAATGCATTCAATAAATCACATAATCCCTAAGTTAGTCTAATCTACATGGATTTTAAATAAATGAGCTAAATCTACATGTTTTAATTTATAAGTGAACTTAAAGGCCTAATTCCTTTTGATTTTAAGTAAAGGAACCTACGTCTATGTATTTTAATTCTAAAATGGGCCTAATTCTACATGTTATGAGGGTATTTAAATTAGTGGACTTAATTCTACATGTTTTAATTCTAAGGTGATCTTAAATCTACAAATTGTGAAAAATGCTTAAATTAAGTAGGATAAGTCTAAATTAATTAAATTAAATTAGGTGAGCCTATGTCTTATTGACAAGATGGGCCTAAGGATATTTCTAATCTAATTAATTAATTACGGACCTAAAAATATATTTTAATTAATCAAACCTATTTAATTATTAAGTGAGATGGGCTAAAAGAATTATCTAAAAAATAAATCAATCAATCAAAACCTAAAATGGGCTTAAGGCCCAAACACATAAAAATAATAAATAAGCCCAAAAAAAAATAAAAACATAAAAGAAACAATTAAATAAGATCAAATAACTAATTAAATTAATCCTTACTAAAACCCTAATTTTATTATCAAGCAACCTAAATTAATCTACTTCCTCCATTGATTTTAAATAATTACCTAATTGAAACCTAATTTTACTAACCAATTAAATAAAAAAATAAACAAACAACCATACATGTAATTTTATTACTCCCACTATTGGGGCTAATACATTAATTCATAAAACAATTAATAAAATAAAAATACAGCAATAAATAAAAATAAACATAATAAAAATAAAATAAAAACCTAGAAACTAAGTCTCTACAAGGTTTTATCCATAGTCTTCCACGGACATCTCATGAATTCATCCCTCCCATATGATCGTCATGTGTTTTTCTCCACAATTACCACAAAAAATAAGATAAAATTATGATTAATGAATAAATTATGATAATAACTTGAAAGAATAATAATAAAAAATAATAATATGAAAAAAAAACAAATAAGTAAAGAATAAGAAGAAGATGATATGATTATGAATGATTTAAGGTACTCCTGAGATTGGTAGTTCACCATTCTTGATAAATCTTCGAATCTTCTTCTTAAAAAATTCTTCACGAATCTTGAATTAATTGTTCAATTAAAAGGAATTTTTTTGTAAAAAATTCAAAAGAAAATCACGTTTTCTTTCTCTTCTTTCTCTTCTTTTTCTCTTTTCTTTCCTTTTTCGGCTTCCCTCCCTCTCTTCTTTACATAGTGGAATTAGGAAGTCTAACCTCAATCCTAATAAGATTCTAATTCCTAAAGTATAAGATTTAAAATTATATTTAGGAATTTTAAACCAATTAGGAATTTTAAACCAATTAAAACTGAATTAAAAATAGGAAATAGAGATGGAAGAATTCAATTTTGATTGGGATTGTGTAATTCCGATTGGAATTATGTAATTCGAACCAGAATTACATAATTCCGATCGGAATTATGGAATTTTGACATATATATATATATGTACCATTTAATTACAAAAAGGCCCCTAGAAGAATTTAAATTTTGCAATTAGGTCCTAAAAAGAACTTTGCAATTTAGTCCCTGAAAACATTGAATCCTTCCTTTAAAAGCTGCATTTAAGCCCTTAGAATTTTAAAGATTAAGTATCAAAGACATTTTCCTCACTAGAGTCCTTTGCTGCATCCATAACACATCATCCTGAAATTGGATGTCTACAGTTGCCCCCCTTTGTCGTTGTTTGCTTGATAAACTGCGGCAAAGCAAAATAGCACCCAATTTCTAAATTGAAAGTTAGGATACTTACCTACTCCTTGAAGCTTCTACTTATGAATTTGCTATACTCGTTTGTACATCGTTTTAAATGACATATTATACTCGGTCGTATGATATTGATTATACTCAATCGTATAACCTTAGGTGAATGAAACACATTGTACTCGATTGTACAATGTTTTACTATACTCAGACGTATATCATTACATCATACTCAGTTGTATGATGTTGATTATACTCGGTCGTATAATCAATTGAGGATATATTGCACTTGATTGTACAATGCCGATAACATTCGATCGTATAGTTTGTTTTGAAAAGGAACATCACACTCGATCCTATGATTTTGATTATACTTGGTCATATAATCGATTGAAGAAACATTGCACTCAGTTGTACAATGCTGACTACACTCGGTCATATAATTTGATTCGAAAAGAGGTATCACACTCGGTCGTGTGATGCTGATTATACTCTATCGTATAATCGATTGAAGATACATTGCACTCGGTCGTGCAATGCTAACTACACTTAGTAGTATAGCTGATTTGAAAAGAGGCATCACACTGGTTGTATAATCGATTGAAGAAACATTGCACTCAGTCATGCAATGCTGACTACACTTGATCGTATAGTTTGATTTGAAAAGAGGCATCACACTCGGTCATGTGATGCTGATTATACTCAGTTGTATAATCAATTAAAGATACTCCTGACAGTTTTAACAATTCCTTAAATTGGTAAACTATAATGCTTCACAATTTAGGACTAAATTGCAAAGAATCAAGTGGACTTAAATGTAAACCAAAGTTGAACGACCAAAGTGGATATTTTCTCCTTTATATATTCCTTTCCTCCTTTTCTGATTCATTACCTCTTTTTCCTATTCTTCTTTTCTTTTTTCTTTTTATTTTCTCTTGATTTTCAAATTTTCTTCCTTCAATTATTCTCTCATCTAACGTCTAATTTTGGATTTGTCTGATCCTATGGCCCACCCATAGCGTAGGCTACGCGAGAGTAGTTCTAGGTAATTAGATCCCATCACTTTGCATCTACATTTTCCCTAGAATGATTTGGGACTTCGTGAAGATGAAGAGATATTTCCTTTGACCCACTTGCACCTCCACAAATATTCTCAGGCTGGAGATGAGGCAAATTTCTTATCTCTATTTTCAATTCTGTAATAAACATATTTATTTTAGTATATAAAATAAATTCTTATATATAAGCAATTTAATGGACAAAGTAGATGTAAATCATGAAAAATTGACAAATTAAAATCAAAATATGTTAAATTTCACTGGAATTTTCATGGGAAGTCTGAATTTCCTGATTGAAATCCCAGATTTCCTACCAGATTTCTCAAATTTTTGATTGGAAATTAGGAAATTTGATTGCAAATTAGGAAATCCGATTGGAATTCTGGATTTTCGATCGAAAATCTAGAATTTCGATCAGAATTCTAAATTTCCAATTGGAAATTTACACTTCCGATTTAATTTTTATTTTTTTAAGTGGTGTCAAAAATCAGAGATTTAGGAAAGAAAAATGATCTTGTTGTTTCTGCATTTTTTAGAAACCCTTGAAATTCTTGGGTTATTTTCACTTGGCATAAGAGATGTTTCATGACTTGTCTGGGGAGGTAGCGCAGCATGTCTGGGCATCCGACTTTTGACATTTTGTTGCTACTTTACCAACTACTCGAGGTAGGTCAGATCACTATTCCCTTTTTGCAATTATTAAGAGATGGATGGACATTACTCACACCTTCCACACACAAGTGGGTGAGTTTACTATTTCCCCGATGAGTTTTTCTACTATTACTAGGATTGCATTCAGAGGTACCTCAGTTCCTTTTGATATCCATTACTATACTCTTTCGGAGGATGCTAAAAGTCGTTACGTCCATGACCTGCTCGGGTTTATTCCGACATGGAAGAATAGGAAGAACATGCTTCTTGTTGAGTTTTATGATACAAATGTAGCAAAAAAATTAAAAATTTATCACATTCCCAAACCTGGATCCATGTAATTCGACTACTTGATTAATCTAGGATTTCAAGAATCTCACTAAAACGCAGAAGAGGCAAGATTTTCTAGAAAGATGAGAGGAGGTTCACACCGGTGACACCTTACCTCGAGCCTTTTGCTTTGGTTGTTCGGATCAAGACGTCTCCAAAAGGATGCATCCTCTATAGGTATCCACATGAATAGCCCTTCACAAATTGAATTAGAGTTTGTGTGCTAGCAACCTCCTTGATTGTCTCATAAATCAAGAACAAAAAGAAAAAAAACTTTGTCTTTGTTTTCTAAGAAGAAAGAAAATGAATTTGGAGGCAGGAAAAACAAGTGTGTGAAACCCTAGAGAATATAACATATTTATAGACTCCAAATTAGGGTTTCACCTACCAATGACCTTTTTGGTAATTTCCATTTATTATATTATGATTTTGTTTAAAAACAAATCAGAAATAATATCTTATTTATTTATTTAAAATAACATTTATCTTAAATAAATAAATAAATAAAACACTTTAATTATTGATTTCCATAGAGTTTATTTTGGGCTTATTAAACCCATATTCGTTTTGGGCTTGTTCTAAGTGTGTGACCCTGTAGGTTCACATAACATTGGTAGTGGGCCTAAATCTTTATTTAGGCCTACAAGTCATAAGCGGCGTCTAGCAAGACATTATGACTACCCAAGTCATGTGAAGTCAATAATCCAACAAAACCTAATTATAATGAATTTTATTGTCCCTTTATCATATGATATCTTAATTGAACATAAGGCATAGAATGTCATCCTTATATAGTTCAATATTATGCCTTGATTCTAAGTAGACTGAAAATGATAACTCTTTATCAATTCATTTCAGCATGGCCATCCATTTTCCTTCAATCTATCTCATCAAGGGGCCTATAGATATCTTTCTCATATTAATGAGGAATAAATCCCTTCTAAATCACTCACATTCCTCACATAACTAATTTCATATCCAATAACATCCTATTTAATCATCCGGTTAAAGACAATGTTAGAATGTGTCAAAACATAAAATAGCTATGTAGAAATCCATGATGATTTCAAGGTCAAAGGACCAAAATAAAATTACTATAATGAGAAATACTTATGATAATAATCTATGTAGTATTTTCATAGTGGGTCAATCCAGTACATGATCTCTCATCATGTACCTATGAGTTGACTTAATATCTCATATTCATGATTAGTAAAACATAACCATCAGTCAACTTCATACTAGCCTTAATACTTTAATATTTATATATAATGAATAAATGGCTAGGGATAATTAGAATAGAACTCTTATTTTAATTTAAGGGTTTTACTATCATGTCACATACTTGATGGCCTTAGTAAGAATTAACCATTCATATAATTATCATAAAATCAAATGATAATGAAATACCTCTTTATTAATAAAATAAGAAAGTTAATACATGATCGCAAATGATTGACCTAGTTCATATCACTAACACTTCTTTCTTCCCTTGTACGGGGTTTCAAGAGATTACCTACCACTACACCTCGCTAGATTCTCTAAAAGGCGAGATGTTTTTTATTGATATTGCTTGGCACTACACTCTTTTATAAGACTAGTCATGAGGTTAGCATCGCTCTTCTTAGCCCTCTTTAGGATCTTGCTAGGGTCCCTACTTTGGATTGGGGGTCTGCAGCGCTTGCTTACCTCTACTATAGATTGGATACTATTTGTAGAGGCGCTGTGATGATGTGCGGCTTCTGGCATGTCTTGCATGTATGCTTCTTATCCCTTTTTAACTTTTTCTTACTCTTACATTCCCCTCTTTATTTCCTTCATTTTCCTTTTTTTCAAATTTAGGGCATTGAGACTGGAGTGATTCAAGGTTTTAGTGCCATTAGCTTCAACAGGAGTCTTCCCCTGATGCAGAGATAGGGTTCCTCTCATCTTGCTAGCATCAAGCACGATTTACAGACTTATCAGGATCAACTGAATTCCTTAGAGTGGGACCTAGTAAGAAAATTTTGATTTTTAATATTTCATTGATTATAAAAGTTTAAACAAATTTAAATTTAAATGAATGAGTTTGCAGGTTAGATCATATTAGTTAGTTGGTGCTGAAGACATTCAGCAATATGATTTTGTGATTGCAGCTATGAGACTTGAGACTATAAGAGTTCTGCTTCCTGGTTATGGCTACCAGATGTGGTATCTTGGTGAGCATGTTTATCACTAGCATATAGGACCCTCCAAGAGGCATGTCCCCTTTTCTATTCCTTCCTCGATGTTATGGAGTAGTAGCATGACTGGCCCTAAGCTAAGAGCTGATCTTGAGGGATATGACACTTCGACCATGCTTGAGCATTCTCATCATTATCAGGAGTATATTCGAGAGAACCTCTTAGAGTAGGTTCCTACAGACTCGTCTGAGGTATGCTTTACTTTAATTCTCTCATTATTATTGACATTTGGTCTCTGTATAGTTTGAAGGAGTCCCTAATGCTGCTATGGAGGAGACTAAGGATGATACTGAGGAGACCAAGAAGGAAGTCGGGCCTATTCATCACAATGAGGCTGTTCATGGTGAGGCTTCCTATGGTACCATTATGGGTGTTGTTCCCCCATTTGATAAGTCGATGTATTATTGGGCTCCTATGGTACAGACTCCTATTGAACGACACATGTATTTTGATACAGCTCAGATTCCTAGCTTCTCCCCCCTGATGCTTCATATGTAAGTTCAATTTGTTCCCTTGCCAACCCTGCACAAACTTGCACTTGTTGCTAAATTAGTAAAATTTATTTTACAGGTCCCTAAGACACAGGTGGAGTATTTGTATGGAATTGCCTCTTCCCAGAGATTGTTTACTATGCAGATTACTGATGCTTGGAGGATTAGTATTCACAACAAATATGCAAATGTATGCATGATATATAGGATTCTAACTATTTTCTAATGCAACAGAATTATGTTGGGGATTTGGAGAATGATAATGAGAGGCTCTGGTGACAGCTTGCTAGCCTTATTTTTGATGGACATGATGTTGGGACTTTTATGCCCCCAGATCAGAGTGACGATCTAGCTAGAGAGTGGAGACCTTGGCTAGACATTGGAGCTCAGGATGACTGACTTTCTTCAGGAATTGTATTAGCATGACTATACTTTGAGATATTTTAGAACTATCTCCTTTTATGCATCATGGACTTTTATTTTAAACCAAACCATAATTTCCCCTTTTTTTTTGTTGAAAACATTGGAAGTCCAGTCGACGTCCTAGAATTCTTATAAAAAATCTAGATTTTTTATCAGAATTATGGATTTCTGATTAGAAATCTAGAATTCTGATCAGAATTCTGAATTTTCGATCGGAAATCTCAATTTCAATTATGCTTCTTTTCCCACTCTGATGCGAATTTGGTCCAAAAATTAATCCTAATCCTTTCTATATCTGATTTACGGTCTATATAAGAACCATAAGACAAATACATTGCATTAATTCCATTTTTCATCTCCATCATGACACAAGCCACACTTACTTTGATGAAGAAATTTCTCAAGACACTTAATGGAGATGCTTGGAATAAAATTCTGCCTTTTCATGCCAAACCCTTAAAGTACTTTCAACATCTGAAGATAGACAATAATTTCTTACACACTGCTACCACTTTCTGGGATGCTAAGGATCACGTATTTAGATTCAATGGACAAAAGTTGTGCCCCCAAATTGAGGAATTTGCTACTATTCTAGGATGTTCACTAAGTTCGACTGCTACCATTTCTCTCCCAGACCTTGAGATTGAGTTTCCCAATAGACTAATAGCATTCTTTAATATGCCCTCAGACATTATCTATATGCATGCGCATAATACTAAAACCATCAGTCTTCCTTTTCTGATTTCCTCTTGTGGAACTAGAGACAAAACCAATGCTACTTGGATCAGAACTATCACTTTTTGCCTATATGCTCAGTTTCTACTAGTGTCTTCTCATGGAGATATTGATGTAAGGATTATCAGTATCTTAGAACAGGTAGAAACTGGAGCTAATCTCATACCTATCATACTTGTTGAAACTATCATTGGGTTAAATAATTTCAAAGTTCAAAACCGACTCTCAGGCAGTCTGCTTCTCCTTCAAGTATGTAACCTTTTTTTTTTACTTAAGCCACCCTTTCAGGTTTTTAGCTTAGCTCTTTTTTTTTTAAGATTTGGTTATAGGAGAAATTGAGTCTACTTGATGCTCCTCCCAATGCTTTGATTCATTAACCTCATCATCTACAATCTCATCCTTTGAAGATAAAGGATAAGCACACTATGGATCAATGGACTGATTAGATGAAAGGCATTGCTAATACTACGATTACTTGGATCTGTCCTTGGTGGAGATGAAAATTCATGACCATTAACTTGTATGACAATTGTGTCCCTATTCCTAGATTACACTTTTTGACCTTTCTTTCTCCTTCATGCCTCTATCGTCAGTATGGTCGCCCTCAATTCACTATTGCTGTTATAACTGACTTCAAAGGTTTCCTCTTGAAATAAGATTTCTTAGACAAGGTGAGGAACTTATGGCCTCATAGAGCTTTAGAACGAAATATGTGCCTAGATGCTGACGTGACTACTAATGACAACTATAAGACTTGGGTTACTATGTAATCTACAGAATCACCCGAACTTATTAAATACAAAAGGACTAAAATATTGTTAGATGAGTCAAGAAAGAAACAAAAACAAAAATAGTGGTCTCATAAGTCTAGTTTCTTATGTTTTGTTTTTCCTTCAAGTCTTTGTGTCTTGTAATAAAGATAGAAGATGCAATATTTAACAAAAATGTCTTTTCAATTCATTTCATTAACCAGGGCAAAAATAAGTACATTTATTACATCACATGACACAACTACTGTTATCAGCTAGTCCTTTTAGATTTTATAACTGAACATTTTTTTCTCCCATTTTCATTTCACTAATTTCTACCTAATCATCCATTTATGGGTTTTCTGAACAGTGGGAATGTCCTAACTTTTTCCTAACCAGCCTTTTTAGGTTTTCTAGTTAGCGAACTCTTTTTTTTTCTTTTTCAGAGGTAGTATTTCTTAAGGCAATCGAGGTTGATTAGCTTAGTGAATTCATTCCCTTCTAGATCTAATATCTTTGCGGCTCCTTTGGGCAAGATTTTCTTGACTAAATATGGTCCTTCCTAGTTTGGTCTAAATTTTCCTCTCGAGTCAAACACCATTGCCCTTGCATGCTTTAATACCATATCTCCAGCTTTTATCTTTCCTAGCTTCACCTTTTTGTTGAACACTCTTTCTATTCTCCTATGATAAATCTGAGTATGGAATATAGCATCCATCCTTTTCTCATCCAGAGATATAAGGTAATCAAACCTCTTTTGTATCCATTCACTCTCAGGGATTTTTGCTTCCATAACCACTCTCAACGATTTAATTTCTGTCTCTATGGGTAGAATTGCTTCACAACTGTATACTAACGAGAATGGAGTTTTTCCTATAGCATTACATGTTATAGTTCTGTATCCCCATAAAGCAAAAAGGAGGTATTCAGACCAGTCCTTATGTGTCTTCACCATTTTAGAGAGAATCTTCTTTATATTCTTATTAGTCGCTTCCACTGCACCATTAACCTGAGGTCGATAAGGTGAGGACTTATGATGCTCAATTTTATATCTTTATAACAACTCAGTGATTTCTGCTTAAAACAGAACTCCATTGTCTATCACAACATGGTGTGGGATCCCATACCTACAAATGAGGTTCTTCTCAATGAACTTTGCCATATGTCTAGCTTTTAAGGTGCCAAAGGATTCTACTTCTATCCATCTTGTTTGAAGCAGTTGGTTTTACTTTCCCTATTATATCTATTCTCCAGGCTGCAAAAGGCCATGGAGATGTTAAACTGTTTAGAACTGTAGAGGGAAAGTGATTAAGATTCCCGTTTATTTGACATTGATGGCATTCTCTCACTATTCGGATACAGTCCTTTTCTATATTCCCCCAATAGTACCCTTGCTGAGTAATCTTCTTTGCTAGAATTATCCCATTCATGTGTGGTCCATAAACTCTTATATGAATCTCTCTCATCACCTACTCTTCTTCATCCTTCTTGAGACATCTCAACTGTATTCCATTCGGCATCCTTCTGTATAGTATCCCATTATGACTTGCATAATGACGTGCAAGAACATGAAGAGCATATCTATCTTTGGAAGTTGCCTCGTATGGATATTTTCTTTCCTCGATAAATCTCTAAATTTTGTAAAACCATGGCTTTTCCTCTGGCCCTATCTGAATATTCATGATAAGTTCTTTACCATAACATGGAGCTTTTGTCTTCATTATCACCAAAGGTTTCATTATCAATCCCGTCGGTTTATCCCATATTGAAGAAAGTGTTGCCAAAGCATCCGCCATTTAATTATCCTCTAATGGTAAATGCATAAAGAGACATTTGGTGAAATTCCTTATTAGTTTTCTCGAATAGCGGGCATAAGGTTTCAATCTCTCTTCTTTTACTTCCCACTCTTTGTTAGCCTGGCTGATGACTAATATGGAATCTTCATAGACTAATAGGTTTTTAACTCCAACTGCCAATGCTGCTTCCATACCATAGATATATGCCTCGTACTTTGCCATATTGTTTATAACCCATAAGTCTAATTTCTTGGCCATTGGGATGGTTTCTCCTTCTGGTGTGATGAGAATTACTCCCAGCCCTGCTCCTCTATTATTCACGGCTCCATCAAAGTAAAGTTTCCATTCACATTGTTCTATTACTACTAAGTCCTCATCTGGAAACTCCAGGTCCACTGCTCATTTCTTTTGATTGTATTCTAGGCTAGAAACTTTACTACAACTCTCCCTTTGATGACCTTCATAGTGATGTATTCTACATTGAACTCAATTAGAAGTACCAACCATCTAGACATCTTTCCAGTCAAAGCTGGTGTTTGGAATAAGTTTTTTAAAGGATTTATCCTTGAAACAGCTTGTACTTTATAGGACTGGAAATAATGCCTTTACTTTTTTGTAGCCCAGATCATTATCAAACATGTCTTTTCTATAAGATCGTACTTTTCTTCATATGGCAGGAACTTTTTACTGGGGTAATATATAGTGTACTTCACCCCTTTGGGCCCTTTTTATGCTAGCATTGCTCCCATCGCCTTTTCTTCTAAAGCCAAATATAAGATTAATCTTATCAAAGGCTTTCTAGCATTCTTCATTCCACTCCATGGGCTTATTCTTCCTCAATAGCTTAAAGATCAGATTGTAAACCATGGTAAGTCTCGCGATAAACTTGTTGATGTATTGCAGTTTTCCAATAAACCCTCATACTTCCTTCTCTGTTCTTGGTGATGGCATCTCATGGATGGCTTTGATCTTGTCTAGATCGAATTCTATTCCTCTATTGTTGATTATGTGTCCCAATAACTTTCCGGAAGTTACCCTAAAGATGCATTTTTTCAGATTAAGCCTTAGGTTATATTTTTCGATTCTTGCTAAGAACTTATCCAAAGCCTCAAAGTGTCCCTCTCTTGTTTCATACTTAACCATCATGTCATCAACATAAACTTCCACCTCCTTATGCATCACATCATGAAATAAGGTAGTGGCCACTCTTTGATAAGTTGCTCCTGTGTTCTTTAATCCGAAGGGCATTACCTTATAGCAGTATGTTCCCCATTCCATGCCTTGATCCTGTCCATAACTGCCATTATTATCTTATTATAACTTGAGAACCCATCCATAAATGAGTACATTACACTAAATGTTGCACTATCCACAATCACATCAATATGGGGTAAAAGAAAATCAACCTTTGGACATGCCTTATTCAGGTCCCTAAAGTCTACACACATTCAAAATTTTCCATCTTTCTTGGGAACTGGTACTATATTTGCCAACCATTGAGGGTATTCCACAACTTCTACAAAGCCAGCCTGTATTTGCTTAGCGACTTCTTCCCTTATCTTTTCTAACCACTCGAGCCTTAACCTACGAAGTTTCTGCTTAACAAATCTAGCTTCAGGATATGTCAGAATGTGAAGCTCCACAATTCCCATATCTAACCCTGGCATATCCTCATAGAACCAAGCAAATACTACCTTTCTTTTTCTTAATATTCTCTCAAATTTTTCCCTCTCTTCAAGAGTTAAGTCATGTGATATAGAAATGTGTTTTGGTTGTTCATTTGTGTCCATGTTTAATGAATCTAATTGAATAGAATTAATGTCAAACATGCATGAACGATCATTATTAAAATGCACAAGACCATCAGAATCAACATCACATAAGTAAGCCAAACCAGAATTTATATCATTGACCATAAAGGAAAAAAAGTTTTCATCCTCAAATAGACCGGACATTATTACATCAGTTTCTTTATAAAAAACATCAGTAAAACTATTATTAATGATACTACCTAATTTCTATAGTGGTTCTTTGTTAAGTGGCAGACAAAGCAGTTCTTCAATGTCTTCGGTTTTCATCTTGTTGGCAACTGTCTTCATCACCTCATCCTTGTTGTCTTGCACCAGCTTTCCAACTATATGTTCCTTAAAAATCTCAAATCCAGGGACATCCACATCATCTACTTGGACAAGCTCCTTTTCACCCTAGTAGAACTTCTCTTTCCCTTGCTTGATAAAGTTACCTTTCAGGGGTCCCAAATTCCCTAGGCCATTCTCATTGAACAACTTTCTTCATGCCCTTTTACTGTTAAACCCAGCTCTGATATAGCCTAATCCTCTTGTGTCATCTTGGGTTTTGAAATATGGTAGTTCTAGGCTTCCTTGCTCATTTTTCCCTAGTCCTTGTCCTGGTCGATAATTCATCTTCTTGATCATATTCATAACCCTTGGATCCATTACGACTCCCTCTGAAATCATGGCTACCTGGTAACCTAGGGGAGTGACTACCTATTTCTAACTATCAATAACTATAGACATCATCTTGCCCACACTAGCATCTAAAGTCACCACTTCCCCATCAAGTAAGAATTTCACCTTTCGATGCACAATCGAAGGCAGTCCTCCTAAGACATGATACCAAGGTCTACCCAGAAGAAGGGCATAGGTGACAAGAATATCTAGCATAATGAATTCCACCATTACTTCTATAGGTCTAGTCTTCATAGAAGCCACAAAGGTTCCTTCTACACTTCTCCTACTATCATTATAAGCCCTTATTACAAGGTCTGATTTTGCCAAATCCTCCACCTTCACTCCTAAATTGGTTAGGATATGTAGTGGACAAACATTAATCATGGACCTATCATCCACCATCACATAATTAGTCCTCTTCCCTCTTACTTCAGTTGTGATGAATAGTGCTTTATTACAGTTCCTTCCTTCCATAAGTAAATCCTCATCTGAGAAAGTAATGACCTCGTGCTTTTTCTCAGTAACCTTGGCCACCATTGCTTTAGGAGTTACTATAGTTTCAATATTCATCTTAGTCAAGGCCTTAACCAGAGCTCTTCTGTGGCTGCTTGAATACATCAAGAGCTCCCAAATGCTTACATTTGCCTTTGCTTTCTTGAGCTGTATGAGAATCAAGTCATCACCCTGTTCATTTGAGTCTTCTCCTTTAATAGCTTCTTCCCTCTCTATGGCTTTCTCTGCTAGCTTATAACCCTTCCTGCTTTTGGTAACATGGCTGACTTTAGGATTATCTTCCCATACATCATACCCTTCAGTGCCTTCCTCATTAGAATTATACCAAATATCAATAATCCATATAGTATGATCTTTCTTCCCTTCTTTCCATACCTTGACCATACATTTTTCTTTTTTCACTAGTAACTTTTCATCATCGAACTCCTCACCCCATCCTGTAGGCTCGATTGTATCAATGGATATGTCAAAAGAAGGTGGTTTGGAGTAAAACACCTTATAATCAAACTTGCTTGAGGGCTGACCCAGTAAGTCTTTTGCCTCTTCCACACCTTTAGAAGCATTAGGATATTTCTCAGTAGTTTTAAGGTTTAGATCCTCAAAAGTGTTTAGCACTTCTTCTTTGCTTACTCCTGAGTGGTTGGGGGTGGCACATTTCAGTAATTTGGGAAAGGATTGTTTCAGGTGTTTGGGTTCGAGCTTAACTTTTTAGGGTCTGTGATCTTTCTAGAGTCTATGAGGTTTTGGATTTCATGTTTAAGACACATGCAAGAGTCAGTAGAATGGCCAACAACTTGATGAAACTTGCAATAACTATTTTGATCAAAACTAGAGAGGTTCGGGTTTGGTGGTCTAGAAGGGGTTAAGGGTCTAAGGAGGCCTTTTTGAATGAGATGATCTAGGACTTTGGATAAGGGTTGGTTGAAATTTGAGAATCTCCTAGGTTGTTGGATGGCATGAACTCCTATAACTCGACTGGTATTTCCTTGCTGCATGCCCCCAGTTAGGTAATTTCTCACTCCAGTGTTCCTAGTGGCTTTCTTTTTCTCATTTTGGATCTCTTCAGCATGTAAGCCATCATTATAAAGGTCCACGAACATCTTAGGGTTCATCATTTGCAACCTCTCCATTAGGATAAGTGACACATTTCAAACTATCATCCTAACATGATCCTTCTCTACCAATTTATTCTTCATCATTCCTACCTTATTCATGAACCTAGTCAGAAAATCTGAAAATGATTTGTTAGGCTTCTTCTTGGTTAGTTCCAGATCTCTTATAAACACCTCAAGCCTAGTATTATAGTCATATTGCTTTAGAAAAGCAGTGCACAACTCCCTCCAATCTACTCGGATAGACTTCTCTAACCCATTATACCAGTTAATGGCCATAACCTCCAAGGACAGTACAAACAGCTTATTAATCATGGCCAAAGGAGCCTTAGTGGTACTCATAGTAGTTATGTATTGACTGAGATGAATCCTCAGGTCCTCAGTACCATCAAACTTCTATAGTTGTGGCATTTTGAATTTGTCAGGTAGCCTGTCTTCCTCAAATTGCATCACATCATCAAAGTTAAAATGGTATCCTAGGCCTTGTCCCCTTATCAACTCCTCCATCTTAGACATCTTCTGAGTTAATGCCTTCATCTGTCTGGATTCCAGCTCTTAAACTTGCTCAAGTGATTCCTTTTTTGTTTTTTCAACCATGTAACTCTCAACATCCTCGAGTTTCATTTCTCTAACATTGTCATTATTAATAGGTAGTGGACCCATAGCAGGTGGGTTGGTCGCGGTGGGTGGTGCAACAGTAGCAGGTAGTGGCATTAGTCCCGCTAGAGCTTGTCTTAACTCATCTTGCAACATTGCTCTCCTATCATCCATTAGTGCTCGTTTGACATCTTCTAGGGTCCAATTTCCTCCCTCTTGTTGTTCCATTCTTTTAGTTTGTTCAGGTTACGTAGCTTCCAAATAGAGCGGATTAATGGGGCTCTTTTCCAGTTTGCTAAGGATCTTTTTCACGATTGATTGGGGGCTTGAATCAGTTCTCACCAATCTGCCACCTTTTCAAATCCAAACATAGGAAGACCCGGATGAATCTATGATGGCTGAAAGAAAAATTGTTAGCATGATGCATGAGATGCATGTATGCATGTATGCATGATGCACGTGCTATACAACAAGTAGCAAGTAACAAGTTAGGTATACATACATCCTTCCAACCTTATTCCTCTCGCACATGTATTTGATGGTGAGTCTCTTTTCCTAGGATTTTTTATCTTAGTCTTCATATCAACAGGGGATATTAGGGACCAACGCACATGCCAAAAATCTCAAAGCAATAGAAGCACAGAAACATCATTTCTAAGTGCAAAAGATTAGCCCAATCTTTTTTAACCTAAACGGGTTTCTAAATTATTGGCTTAGGCCTTTATAGATAGGAATACCTCATGGCAACATTCATAAGAAATTTGGGTAGATACTAAGGGAAATAACTAAGCCATTATATGTGGTTAGGGTCTGGTAAAAAGGTCAAGGTTCCCTTAGCAAGATGCTCTCCATTTTGGACTTTTAGTTATAGGCCAAGGTCATAGGGGCCCAGCATCCTTTGCAAACTCGAGAGAATACTAGCCCTCTTAATGACTTGGGTTACAGGCTCTAGTCAGATGAGCTTGCTAATCTCTCTTGGACCAATTTAAGGCTAAGAGTGATGGTTAGCCAATCTACAATGCCATGAAGCTAGTGGAATTATGGAATCATAAACCAATGCCATCGGTTAATAGGGACATGCAAAATGAACGCAAGAATAAAATAATAATTAATAAAATAATTCTAAAGAACATAAGTAGAATCAGTATCTCTTATCCCCAATGGAGTCGCCACTGTAGACGGTGGGGTTTAGAGCGCATCCAAGATTTTAGCAACTGTGACACTATTTGAGCTCAAGGCTCTAGAGAACACACTAACCACTGTCACAAAGACATGGCATGGAAATGAGGAGTCGCCACCAGGGGTAACCACTGGGACAAATCAAAAAGTGGTACTCAATTCCCTAAAAGAAAGCTAGCACTACAACTAGGAGATTCTGGATACGAAATACCTATTGGGTTTCGTGATACAAACGCAGCAAAAAATTAAAAATTTATCACGTTCCCAAACCTAGATCCATGTAATTTGACTACTTGATTAAATCTAGGGTTTCAAGAATCTCACCAAGATGCAGAAAAGGCTAGATTTTCTGGAAGGATGAGAGGAGGTTCACACTGGTGACACCTTACCTTGAGCCTTTTTTCTTTGATTATTCAGATCTAGACATCTCCAAAAGGATGCATCCTCTATAGGTATCCACACGAACAACCCTTCACAAAATGAATTGGAGTGTGTGCTAGCAACCTTCTTGATTGTCTCACAAATCAAGAAAAAAAGAAAAACTCTGTCTTTGTTTTCTAAGAAGAAAGAAAATGAATTTGGAGGTAGGAAAAACAAGTGTGTTAAACCCTAGAGAATATAATATACATATAGACTCCAAATTAGGGTTTCACCTACTAATGACCTTTTTGTAACTTCCATTTATTATATTCTGATTTTGTTTAAAAATAAATCAGAAATAATATCTTATTTATTTATTTAAAATAACATTTATCTTAAATAAATAAACAAATAAATAAAACACTTTAATTATTTATTTCCACAGAGTTTATTTTGGGCTTATTAAACCCAAATTCGTTTTGGGCTTGTTCTAAGTGTGTGACCCTATAGGTTCACATAACATTGGCAGTGGGCCTAAATCTCTATTTAGGCCTACAAGTCATAAGTGGCCTCTAGCAAGATATTATGACTACCCAAGTCATGTGAAGTCAATAATCCAATATAACCTAATTACAGTGAATTTTATTGTCCCTTTATCACATGATATCCTAATTGAACATAAGGCATAGAATGTCATCCTTATATAGTTTAATATTATGACTTGATTCCAAGTAAACTGAAAATGATAACTCTTTATCAATTCATTTCAGCATGGCCATGCATTTTCCTTCAATCTATCTCATTAAGGGGCCCATAGATATCTTTCTCATATTAATGAGGGATAAATTACTTCTGAATCACTCACATTCCTCATATAACTAATTTCATATCCAATAACATCCTATTTAATCAGTTAAAGACAATGTTAGAATTTGTCAAAACATAAAATAGCTATGTAGAAATCCTTGATGATTTCAAGGTCAAAGGATTGAAATAAAATTATTGTGATGAGAAATACTTATGATAATAATCTATGTAGTATTTTCATAGTGGGTCAATCTAGTACATGATCTCTCATTATGTACCTATGAGTTGACTTAATATCTCATAATCATGATTAGTAAAACATAACCATCATTCAACTTCATACTAGCCTTGATACTTTAATATGTATAAATGACTAGGGATAATTAGAATAGAACTCTTATTTTAATTTAAGGGTTTTACTATCAAGTCACATACTTGATGGCCTTAGTAAGAATTAACCATTCATATAATTATCATAAAATCAAATGATAATGAAATACCTCTTTATTAATAAAATAAGAAAGTCAATACATAATCACAAATGATTGACCTAGTGCATATCACTAACAATACCAACTTCTTTCAGTCTTGTATTCATTTAAAATTACCTTATGGATTATTATCTTATTCTCTATTTACATGCAATTTCATATAAACCCAAAACAATCAACTCCAAGGCAAACTAGTAATGAAATATACAAGTAAATAATGCATTTAATAAATCATATAATCCCTAAGTTAGTCTAATCTACATGGATTTTAAATAAATGAGCTAAATCTACATGTTTTAATTTATAAGTGAAACTAAAAACATAATTCCTTTTGATTTTAATTGAAGGAACCTATGTCTATGAATTTTAATTCTAAAAATGGGCCTAATTCTACATGTTATAAAGGTATTTAAATTAGTGGGCTTAATTCTATATGTTTTAATTCTAAGGTGATCTTAAATCAGCAAATTATGAAAAAGGCTTAAATTAAGTGGGCTAAGTCTAAATTAATTAAATTAAATTAGGTGAGCCTATGTCTAATTGACTAAATGGGCCTAAGGATATTTCTAATCTAATTAATTAATTATGAACCTAAAAATATATTTTAATTAATTAAACCTATTTAATTATTAAGTGAGATGGGATAAAAGAATTATCTAATAAATAAATCAATCAATCAAGACCTAAAATGGGCTTAAGGCCTAAAACACATAAAAATAATAAATAAGCCCAAAAATAAATAAAAACATAAAAAAAATTAAATAAGATCAAATAACTAATTAAATTAATCCTTACTAAAACCCTATTTTTATTATCAAGTAACCTTAATTAATCTTCTTCCTCCATTGATTTTAAATAATTACCTAATTGAAACCTAATTTTACTAACCAATTAAATAAAAAATAAACAAACAACCATACATGTAATTTAGATTTACAAAAAGGCCCCTGGAAGAATTTAAAATTTACAATTATGTTCTAAAAAGAACTTTGCGATTTAGTCCCTGAAAACATTGAATCCTTCCTTTAAAAGCCGCATTTAAGCCCTTAGAATTTTGAAGATTAAGTATTGAAGACATTTTCATCACAGGAGTCCTTTGCTGCATACATAACACATCATCCTGAAATTGGGTGTCTACAATAAGCATTTTTATCTTTCAGATGAGAGGAATCTCCTACAAAATATAATGTTATCTTTAATATCAAGGTAGACACTACATCTTGAATTGGGTTTCCTATTTGGTTTAAGACGGGTAGACCATCATCATGCATTTGGATAGCATGCACGATATTTAGTTGTTATTACCTAGTGAGATGATAATCCCACCAACCCTTTAGCTGACCAGAGAAACTTGCTATGATAAGTTTTGCGACATTTTTATTAATAGTTCTAGTTTGAGCTTTATAAGAATTAGATGCCATAGTCATCTATTGGAGAGAGTTAAGGATTTGATATTCAGATATGCCATTTATATTCCATTTATAAATGGAACTGGCACTAAACTTAGGTTGAACTGGAACAGTAGGTTAACTATCAGGACTATCATGTTCTAGTTTAGACTAGTGAAGTTTAGAAATTTTGAGAAACTGTTCCTAGAATGCATTATCTTTAGAGGTTGAGTATGCATCTTTATCAAGGATACTTACACTCTGATTGACAGATTGTGGAATTTCTAGAACTATAGGTTCTTTAGAGGCACTAAAAGGGTAAAGTCTACTAAGTTGTTCTTTAACAGCATGCAAGAACTCATTTTTATTGCCCCTAATTTCTTATTGAGCATTGTTAGAGATTTAATAAGGCTTGAACATGGGGTACTTTAGTTTTTTTAGTAGTCACTATAGATCCTAAGGGTTCTACAGGCTTCTGAGCTTGGTTCTTAAGTCTGGTCAACTATTTACCTATATTATTAAGATGGGCTTTGGTAAAGTTATTCTAAGAAACTATATTTCTTAGGTTATAAGAGTCACTATCTTAAGGCTTTTTGTAAGGACTAGCATCAACAGTCTCATTACCTATATGAATCTTTATCATTTTGATAAGAGGATGTTCATACTCTATGTTTTAACCATTAGATGTTTCCTATACTATTACCTTTTTTCTCAAAGTGATAGGATTCAAAGCTTTAAAAGGATAAAAATATTATTTTCTGAGGCATAAATTTCAAACCATTCAAAAATTAATATACTGACTTTGTTTTATTTCACAAAACCATAAAATTGGTTTTGGATAACTTCAATCATTTAGAAAATATTTAAAGAACCAAGTTCTTTTTTTCTAAATTATGAAGTGCATAAAAATCTTTGTGCAAGAGAGCTTTATCTAGAGTGCAGTCTTTATTTAGGACATTTAATTCATGGGCCCTATTTTCAGTGATAACTAAGGCAGTTGGAAAAGTAGGAGGAGGAGATTTATTTTACTATCTAGGCTCAATATAAACTAGTCTAGGTATATTGGTGTTATAATCTACATTTTTTATGTTGAATATCTAACTAGAGAAATATCTAGGTGAAGCACAGTAACCATAATGTCCATAGGGTAGTTTATACACTGAGTCCTTTGGTCACTGGTGGTCTCGGTCTTAAGTCCCGGAGAGGTTGTAAATCCATTCGTTTAGCCAATGAATTTATAGGTGTGTAACCCATTTTTTAGTCATTATTTTTACCATCTATCCAATTCTTGGAGAACCACTTCCTCTTCCTCTTCCTTTACTTCCTCTTATACCAAAGCTCAAAAGAATACAATAAGCAATGATGAAATCACTATTAAAGACTTTAATAAATGCATAGATGATTTCAAACTCAAAGATTATAGCAAAGATCATGTCTATAAGACTCCTAAACTGAATCTCTTTAAGTCTAATTATGTAGTCAAGAATGAAGACAGAGATATCTAGTTGTCTAAAACCCAAGATCTTATAAAGTTATTCTCCCTTACCTCTGTAGAAAAACATAAAGCAAAAGGTTTCCGTTATATCCATATAGGTCTTGTTCAAGTAGGAATAAAGCCCTTAACAAAGAAAGTCTTAATACCTCCATTCTTACTACCGTGCGAGATATGTGATTTAGGAACTTCCAAGATTCCCTTGGAGGAACTATAGAGTTTCAGCCTTTGTAAAGGTCCCATTTCATTTTATTGTTATCCCAACTTTACTATTTCTCTAAATGAAGCAAATCTTTTAAAATCATTGGTTTTACAAATCCAGACTCATAATTATCATATGGATGATGGATCTATTCTAGTTGCATTAATTTTTAAAGTTCACTATACAACCATGATGCCTGCTTTTGACACAAATAGTTTGTTTCATAATAAAAAGTGAGAAACTTCACTTCTTCAGACAGACATGACTAAAGCCAATGTTGTTATCCCTAAACCCATCCAATAAAACTATATAACATTTCCTCAGGAATGGATCCTTGAAGAAACCACTAAGCCAAAACCTCAGATAGAAGAAACCTTTGTTCCAAATACCCAAATAAAGCATGTAACTATAAGTGACCTAACTTTTATTATTTTTCATTTCTTGATTTCGAGACGAATTGGTTCCGTAAGTTCATTTATTTTTTAGGGACATGGCAACCTTACTTAATAGGGATAATGATTAGTCTTAAAGGGAAAGAGATGCTTTTTTTATTTTATGGAGTCACCACCCAATTTTTACAAATTTGAGAAAGAAAGGGACAGCATTGGGTTACTTAGCAAATATTGCCCCTAGTAGAGATTTCTGGGTTTAGGGGATCAAATCTACTTTTTGACTATTTCTCATTATACGATGTTTAATGTATAGCTACCACAACACCATAGTTTTAGTAATGTTTGTTTGTATAGCATTCACATAATTCATCAGATAGTGGAAGTAATAAAGCTGAAGGATATTATTACATCACTTTCCTAATAAATTACATATAAAAGGAAAAAAGAGATTATAGAAAAATAAATCTAATTTAGATATGGTAAATCTGTAAGGTAAACACAACCATTCACATAGCTTACTTGACCACATGAAGAATAGGATAAGCAATGGACACTCGATCACTTGAAATAATAAGTAAAATGTAGATAATAATGTATGTTCGCAGTGATAATTTATGCTCTGATGATAGATGATGATAATATAGGGAATGCATGATGTCATCATTAGACTGGAAACATGATGACTTTATTCTAAGATATGAAATTTTCATAGTATTGATATTTATAATGTGATTTCATGTTTTGAAACTAGAGGAAGCAAAATGATGATGTGAAATGAGCCTAATAAAGCATTGATTATTCATATAGCATGCAAAATTGCCAGTCCTATCACATAAACACAACAATATTCTCATATGCCTATAACAATAAAATAAAATTCAATGCGATAAAATAAACGTACTAAAATAATTGTGTGGTCCTCAGACTCGACTAAGCTTGTGTGGCTTTTGAAGCTTTAGCTTCAAGGGATTATCAAACTTTCCTTATTAAGAGGTTCAAAATGACAATAGAATTATGCTAGTTTGTATACCTTTGAAGCATGCTTTAATAAAGATGAGGCTTAGTTTAGTTGAAAAGAGGTCTAATCTCTTAAGAAAAAGATAGTGGGAGAGCAAAAACTATCTGGAAAGGGGTTTCCAGTGCCTTTGATCAGACAGATTTCTTAAGTGTGTATATGTGTTTACACTTGCTCTGCCCCTAAAATGGGGTGTGGAGATGCCTATTTATAGTGAAAATTTTGTGGAATGGGGGGTATAGGCATGGTCACGTGCGTGTACCTAGGACAGAGCATGTGATCATTTGAAGTGTGCGTGATAGCGCGCTTGGCGCATGGTCACATGCTGGTGCATGGCCACATGTAGTTATGCACACTTTTACACTTTATGCGCTCCATTCAAGGTTTACATACATTATTCCAAGGTTAGTTCCTAGGGTTTTGGGGCCTTTCGGATGTGTTTCTAAAGTCTATTTTGTTAAATTTGGCCTCAATTTTAGCGCATGACACCTAGGGGTGTTTACGCACACTTTTAATCAATTTGCGCTAATCCTCGGGTTGTTTTGTACTACTTTGGGACCACTCCCAAAGGTTTTGGAGCCTTCTAGATGTGTTTCCAAATTCCATTTTCTCTTGTTTGGCTTCGATTTTAGCACATGACACCTAAGGGTTTTTATGGTTTTATGCGCACTTCTTTAGGACCATTTTTAGAGGTTTTAGAGCCTTATGAATGTGTTTTTGAATTTTTTTTTATCAAAATCAATTTCCATTTTTTCACAAAGTTGTGTCCCGGTCTAACATAATGAACATTAGCCCAACAAGCTGAGTGTTTTGAGGAAGGAAATCTCAGAATAAGCTTCTTATTATTCCTATAATTTGTATTTCATAAGGTTGGAACATAAATTAATGGCTCGATGATTGAGTTTGCACACTAGTGGGATAGGTTATGTTTTCTAAGGTTGTACACTTCAGAGGTGTTATATACAAGCAGACTCTAGTCATCTCAAAAGTTCATTTCATCATTGGATCTTTTTTAGGGATAGTCAAATTTAAGGTATGATAGTTGCCCCTTAGTTCATGTGTATTGTGTAGCCACCTAGTGCTAGTGTTAATACAATCAAAGCAAAATGTAAAGATGCAAAAATCATTTTCTGAGGAGAGAGACACTTACTTGAGTGTTGTGTTATTATGATTTAATTATTGTTATTGTTTTATCATTTGGTTATCATGCAAGATGCTGTTTGGGACACATGTAATTTTACGATTCATTCAAGGTGCAATTTTGTGATTCAAGCAAGGATGCAATTTAGGATTCATGCAAGATGCAATTTCAGGATTTACGCAAGATGCAATTTTAGGATTCATGCAATATGTAGTTTTTGGGGTTCATGCAAGGATGCAATTTAGGATTCATGTAGAATGATGCAATTTGGGGTTCATGAAATGATATAATTTCCATATGAATGATTCAAGCAAGTGAGACAAGCGTGCGATAGTGATATGTAATCAGGCATATGATATGCAAGCACATGCATGAAATGCAATGAATACCCTTAACATTCTCTAGCCATGTCAAGGGTTCTAACATCCTTTTGACTGTTAAGAAGTAATTCCACTATAACCTATTCTGATGTCAGGAAAGATAATGCCACTATAAAATCTTCAAGTGTTAAGAGAATAGAATTATGCCACTATAACCTCTTCAGGTGGCAACCCCAAAAAAGTTGCACGCATTGTGCTAAGGTTGTACGCATTATCTTTAGATAGATGTAGTCCTCATTAGTGTACTTTCATAAGATTTTTGTGCATGTCTTATGCTCAAATG
The DNA here is from genome assembly GCA_947683625.1 of Mallotus nudiflorus. Classification (NCBI taxonomy): domain Eukaryota; kingdom Viridiplantae; phylum Streptophyta; class Magnoliopsida; order Malpighiales; family Euphorbiaceae; genus Mallotus; species Mallotus nudiflorus. The sequence continues at coordinate 3,226,464 of CANTUR010000156.1, forward strand.
GAGGTTTAGGACCAAATAAATGAGCGTGCAAAGTCTTGGAGTACGCATAAAACTACATAGGAGCGCATGGAGGGGAGAAGTGTCCATGGCTGCACATAGGGAGCTCGTGGTCACGTACTGAGTGCATGATCATGCACTTGGCACATTTCCACATGCCTTCCCTTCTCCATACTTATTTAAAAGTGTGTTTTGGAGGTCTGGGGAGGCTACTTTCAGACTTCTTTAAGTGTTTTTAAACTCTTCTTCACCCTTTTCGCGTCTCAAGTGCTTTTTACTATATTTTTGCTTATGTATTTCATTTTTTCTACATAAGATGGAGTTTCTTGACATTCTAGAGAGTCTATAAAATATCTTATTGGATGAGGAAGGTAACTTCATAGAGGCTACTAGAGCAGGGACTGCCACTGTAAAGACTAGTACTAATGGTTCGTCTGGCGCTTAAGGTCCTCAACTGTCTAGGCTTTCTCAAGGAGACTGATTCCTATGGTTTATAATCTATAGACTCATGCTTGGGCTCATCATCGATGCCAGGTAAGTCCTTCTTTGCTTTTATTAATAAGTTGTCTTGCGATTTATTTTGTTATATAAGGTTGTTCTAGCTATAGATCTATAGCTCTGTAGTACTTATTATAACTATTCATTAAGTCATAACCTTATTGTGAATGTTGATAGCTCCTACTTGTGCTTACCATGATGCTTTTCTTTTTAGCTTTTAGAATTTATTAATTATGTGAATGTTTGATAGTGTACCTATTATTTATAGCCTCGTAGGTCCATTACTATAATGCTTGGTAGTTTTAATAGGGTCAACATCTACTATGAGGATCTTGCACTGTGTGTGAAGCAAATGGTTGCAGGGAAGGGTTTTGATGGCATTATTTTTTCACTTTCTTATGACTCATATGCGTCGAGTCAAATTGCTATGTATACATTGATTGAGTGATGAATGGACACGATGCACACCTTTCACTTGCCCATTGGGGAGATGACCATCACTCCTCTAGACTTTGTTGCTATTATGGGCTTAAGCTTTTCTAGAGAGCCCATTCCCTTTAGTGAGGAGGTGTGCTCTTCTGCGATGGCGAGGAGGTGTCTTACCATGGAGTTGCTTAGGGTGCCTACTCTTATAAAGTTTGGATGTCCATACTTCACTCATTACACCAAGTTCATCTCCACTATGCATACAATGTATAATGTTGGTCTTATTTTAGTGGAGCAATTGTCTCATTGCTTCTTGTTCTATTTGTTGAGTGTTATGATCTTCCCAAACCCATTATGTACAAGTGTTCTATGATTACTACCTACTATAACAGATCTGGATGGCTTGTCAAGATATTGTTAGGGTACCATCACTTTTGCCCATATGTACTCAGGCCTTGATGCAGCATGTCGAGGTGGCTCAAGGATCTATAGATGCTTGTTCATGCTGGATGTGAGTAGGAGTTCTCATGTCTATTATTTTTTCTCTTTATCCTTAGTTTGTTATTTTTGACTTCCTAGTTCAAACAGATCTAGGCTTATGAGTTTGGGGTTCTCCCTTATCCGACCATCAAGCATTTCTTGATGATGGCTTTCCTCATTATTCTTGCTGGATGAGGAGGACTATTGATTTGATTGAGGATTGTGCAGTGGCTCAGGACTGAATGTGCAGGTTGTCCCCTAATCAGGTATGTCTGACTCCTACTGCACTAGTTATTTTTCCTTTGGAGATTCTTTGTTCATTCTTGCCTTTTGAGTAGATCTTCATTCATTGGTGGGTGGCGAGGTCACACTGGATCGTATAGATAGTGACTGCATGGTAGCTGATGGAGAGATGAGTGTTGCTCTCCTGCCTTACTGGCAAACTATGGTATTTAGGTGAGTGAGTCCATCATTGGCAGGATGGTCCATTTGTGAAGAGAGTCCTTGTCCCTCCCCTTGGTGATATGCTCTAGGGCCATGAGCTTAGTGGTGATGAGCTTGCTACTGCCATGATGGGATACTCCTCTACGATTTTCTTAGAGAGTGCAAGCTTGCTTTATGCTGATGTATTAATCCCTTAATTGATTGATGATGTGGCTAGTGGCACTTTTCCTCCACCTTCACCTCCTCAGGCATATGCATCTCATTATTTAGATTCAAGGATCGGGCCATCACTCGGATTATCAAGAGTTGCTTTCTCTTATCTAGTAGGCTTTTATTCCTGTTTTGTATGACTATATTTGAAATGAGTTATGAGAGCTTATTTATAATAATAAGGATCTTATCAGAAGAGATTTAAGTCCCATTTTGAGGAGAATGAGGGCACATTCCCCACTGAGAGCACTGCCTATGCTAGCGGTGTGGCTTATATTAGTACTATTCTCGAGGACTTAATAGTTTAGCAATCCTTGGCTTTGCTTGGGACTGATATCTTTGGTAGAGTAATGCATTTTGATCTGCCTTACCCTGGTTTTCCTCAACTGGATGTTGATCCTCCTGATGCTACTCATGTAAGATTGAGATGCTAGTAAGATTAAGATAAAGCAATTGAAGGATAAACAATAAAAAATATTTTGAGTTAATCCAATTTCTTGTCATCAAACTAGCTAAAGAATCTGGTGATAATGATGAGAACCCTAGTCTTTAGCTAACCTTGATAAAGTCCCAGGAGATTTTTTCTATGCTATAACCAAATTTCTTCAAGAAAATATATTATAAAGGTTTTTGTTATCTTTTATAAAGATTTTCAACTTGATACTATAGCACTATTTGTTATAGGAGCTTATTTAAGTTACATAAAAACTAATATAGAGCTAGACCAATTTAGATGAACACTGAACTAGAACAACATTATAAGGAAGAAATCCAGGATCTCAAATCCAAAGTACTAATCTTAAAATCCAAATCTCCTTGGAGTTTTGCAACTTTCTATATTAATAAAGCTTCTAAAATAAAAAGAGGTACTCCTAGGCTTATGATCAATTATAAACCTTTGAATAAAGCTTTAAAATGGATTAGATATCCTATCCATAATAAAAAAAATCTTTTATAAACATTTGAATTTTTAAATTTTGATATGAAATCAAGATTTTGGCAAATACAAATTGATAAAAAGCATCATTATAAAATAGTTTTACTATCCTATATGGACAATATGAATGGAATGCCATGAAATTTTGATTGAAAAATGAACGTTCAAAATTTTAGAGAATAATGAATGACATATTCAATCCTTATTCTTAATTCTATATTATTTATATCGATATCATACTTATCTTTTCTAACTCAATTGAACAGCATTTCAAGCATTTAAAAACCTTTCTTCCTATAGTTAAAGTTAATGGACTTATTGTGTGTGCTAAGAAAATATCCCTTTTCTAAACTAGAGTCAAATTCTTGGGACACTATATTTGTTATGGTACTATAGTTACCATAGAAAGGTCCTTAGAATTTAGAAAAAAAGTTTCCTAACAAAATTATTAATAAATTCTAATTTCAAAGGTTCTTAGGAAGCCTTAATTTTATTTTAGACTTCTTTCTTAATAAAAATAGGATTGCTAAACCTATGCATGATAAGTTAAAGAAATTTATAGTCCCTTTGACTGATGAGCACACCAAAGTTGTCAAACAGATAAAGTCTCATATCCTTGAAATCCCTTCCCTTCATCTAGCTGATAACAAGCTCCCTAAGATTGTAGAAATAGATGATAGTGATTTAGGATATGGTGGTATTTTAAAGGAAGTCTCTAATGGAAAGGAAGTTATAATTTAGTACACTTTGGGTCACTGTAATGATACACAAAAGAACCACTCTACTATAAAAAGGAAGTTCTTTCCATTGTCATATGCATATCAAAATTTCAATCGGATTTTGTAGATGCAAGGTTTAGCACGTGTCCAAGATTTTAGCAATTGCGACACTATTTGAGCTCAGGGCTCTAAGGAACACAATAACAACTGTCATAAAGACATCGCATGGAGATGAGGAGTCACCACCCAGGGTAATAATTGGGAAAAATTGAAAGTGGTGGTACTCGATTCTCTAAAAGAAAGCTAGCACCATAACCAAGAGATTCTAGATACGAAATACTCACTTCTTTTAGTCTTGTGTTTATTTAGAATTACTTATGAATTACTATCTTATTCACTATTTACATGTAATTTCATATAAACCATTATTTAAACAATTAACCCTAGGCAAACTAGTCATGAAAACACATGCAAACAATGCATTTATTCAAGTTCATAATCCTTAAGTTAGTCTAATCTACATTGATTTTTATTAAATGGGCTAAATCTTCATTTTTTTAATTTACAAGTGACCTTAAAGACTAATGGGCCTAATTCCTATTTAATTTCAATTAAGTGAACCTAAGTCTATTTATTTAATTCTAAAAATGACCTAAATCTACAAATTATAAAGTATTTAAAGTAGTGGGCCTAATTCTACATGTTTTAATTCTAAGGTGATCTTAAATCAACAAGTTATGAAAAAGGCTTTAATTTAATGGGCTATGTCTAATTAATTTTAATTATCTTAAGGTTGACCTAGGTCTAAATTAACTAAATGAGCCTAAATTATTTCTAACCTAAAGTCTAATTAAATTATGGGTCTAAAATTTATTTTAATTAATTAAAAATATTTAATTGGGCTTATTAACCTACATTATTATGGACCTAAAAAATCACTAAACCTAATATTAAAATTATATACAAAATAAAATCCAACAAAGAAATGAATTCAACAAATAAAAAACCTAATTTAGTTAAACTGACCTAAACAATTAATTAACAAACTATTAATAAACAAAATAATTAACAAGGAACCCTAATTCTATCCACTTAAATATAATTCAATTTTAAATAAAAACTCTAATTATGTATATAGCCACTAATTTTAATTAATTATCCAATTTAAACCCTAATCTTACTAACCAATTAATTAAAATAAACACACAACCACATATAGAGGATTCCATAATTCCCACTATTGGGGCCATTACAATGATCTACAGAAAATAAAAAGAATTAAAATTAATACAACCCAAAAACTAAAATGAATAAAACACAAAATAAAACCGACAATATAATAACAAATAAATAAAAACCCTAAAAACTACAATTAAATACAAAATTTTAATCCATGGCATTCCATGGATCTTTATGGGTTTTGTTCTCTACAGTGAATTCATTATGTAACTCCCTTTATAATCACAAACACGAACATGGAAAACAAAATAAACAATTATTAGTAATTAAGCAAAATTAAATTAAATTAAATTAAAATTAAATGAAACTAAAATAATCAAAACAAAATAAACATAAGAGGGTAGAAGAAGAGATAATTAAATGGATGCAGTATTTATTTGCTCCTCAGAGTGATATAAATCACTATTGTTTTTTAGAGTAGATCTTCAATGCTTGATTTTCTCCTCACCAAAAGATCTACTTGCTTCTTCTTTAAAAGAAAAATATGCCAAAAAAAATTATTAGAATTGAAAGTTATGTCCAAAGAAAAGAAGAAGAAGCATAAGATGTTCTAGTCCCCCTATAGGAGAGTTGAGTTGGGTTTATATAGAAAACCCTAACTAAAGTCATGTATCTTTTTATGACCTCTCCCAATCACAATGATAAAGTTTTGGTTTAACAAGGACTTTTAACTTCTTAAAAATTCAGATAAATCCTAGAAAAGGGATTTATCACATTATTTGACCAATTAAAATTTAGAAAATAATTTTTTTGTTTATAGAAAAATAAAAAAACACAGACATAACATGATCGGAACAACATAATCCCGGTTGGGATTATATAATTCTGATTGGAATTACATAATTCTGATATTTTTTTAACTTTTAATTATAAAAAGACCCTTGAAAGAATTTAAACTTTTCAATTAGGTCCTTAAAGAAAACATTAATTAAGTCCTTAAAAAACCAATTAAGTTCTTTTAAAAATGCATTTAGGCATTTAAGGTTTCAATCTTCAAGTGTTGAAGATCTATTTATAGTATTTTCATTATTGGAGTCCTCTGTCGCATCCACACTCCATCATCCCAAAATTGGTTGCTTACAGTTTCCCCCCCTTTATTGTTGTTTGCCTAACAAATTGTGATAAAGCCAATAAGCACACAACTTCTAAATAAAAAGTTAGAACACTTACCTATGTGCCACAACACTATACAGTGTTGAATGTGATTAAGGAACACTAGAATTCCTATGGAATTTCTAGTTGTGATGCTATCACTGTGTTTAGTGAATAGCGATTGACACTGTATTTAGTGCATTTTGAAAACAAGCTATAATTCCTATGGAACATGTAGCGATGATGTTATCACTATGTGCAGTTAATAGTAATTGACACTGGGTTCAGCATAATTTAAAAATAGGCTATAGTTCGTATAGAACATATAGCAGTGATGTTCTCGCTATGTTCAGTGAATAATAGTTGACACTGCGTTTAGTGCATTTTGCTATATTCCTTATGGGATGTTTAGTAAGTGATTTTCATTATATCCCTGTTGGATGTCTAGCGATTATGATTTTCACTAAATTCCCAGTGGGACGTCTAGTGATCGTGATTTTCATTATATTCCTTGTGGGACGTCTGGTGATCGTGATTTTCATTATATTCCTTATGCGACGTCTAGTGATGTGATTTTCACTATACTCCCTATGGGACATCTAGTGATCATGATTTTCACTATATTCCCTGTGGGTTGTCTAGTAATTATAATTTTCACTATATTCCCTATGGGATGTCTAGTGATCGTGATTTTCATTATGTTCCCTATGGGATGTCTAGTTATGTGATTTTCACTATATTCCCTATGGGATGTCTAATGATGTGATTTTCACTAAATTCCTTGTGGGACATTTAGTGATTGTGATTTTCACTATATTCCCTGTGGGACATCTAGTGGTTGTGATTTTTATTATATTCCTTATAGGACGTCTAGTGATCATGATTTTCAGTATATTCCTTGTGGGATGTCTAGTGATGTGATTTTCACTATATTCCCTATAGGACGTCTAGTAATTATGATTTTCACTATATTCCTTATGGGAGTCTAGTGGCCATGATTTTCACTATATTCCCTATGGGACGTCTAGTGACCATGATTTTCACTATATTCCCTATGGGACATCTAGTTATCATGATTTTCACTATATTCCATATAGGACATCTAGTGATCGTAATTTTCATTATATTTCCTGTGGGACATCTAGTGATCATGATTTTCACTATATTCCCTTTAGGACGTTTAGCAAAAATATGTTATAACTACTGTGTAGCGTATAGCTACTGACAAATATGCCATAGGTCTTGTTGAGCATATAATAGATTGTGATAATACTGTTATAGGTCTTATGGAGCATCTAGGAAAAAGATTTGAAATGTGCTATAATTCCCATGGAATGTCCAGCAAAAAATATTTGAAATATGCTATAACTACTATGTTGTGTCTAGAAAATTGGATCAAAAGTATGTAATAACTATTGTGTAATGTCTAGCTAATCATGATTTGATGTTGTGTTATAACTTTTATGTAGTGTCTAGCAAGTTGTCATTGTTTACAATTTTTGTTATAACTACTATATAGCATAGAACAAAGTGAATTTGAAAACTATATTATAGCTACTACTTAGCATATAACAAGGTGGATCTAAAAATTATGTTATCGCTACTATGTAGCATATAACTGAGATGAAGTGCAGTGTACATAAAATGCAGACATCATATTAGAACTTCATGTTTACTAGGATTTTGAGATTTTATGTTAATCAACTGTGCTAATTGATTGGAATTTTTTTGGCTAATTGTCTTTGAATTTTTACTAATTGACTCTAATAAACCCCCTTTGTTGCTTACTAACTTTGATTAAATTGTTGGTGCTAATGCTGATTCCACATGTTGGGTTTATATTCTTCTTTTGGGCTTATTATTCCTTAAGACTTGTTAAAGTTAGTTCAACATGATGATTGTTATAAAAGGTAATTTTTTTTGAAAATTTATAAAAAAATTCATCACTTTATAATGACATTTTGTACACTCAACGAATCTCACTATTTTTTATTTTCATGACTATTATTTATTTACAATTCACTTGAGTCAGAAGTATCATTAACCATCTTATGCTAAAAGCATATTTTTTACCAAGTGAAGAGCTTATTTCCACACTTAATTTTAGGAAGAATTTGCTAAACAAAACTCATGGAATTTAAGCATAAACAAATCAAATTTTGATTATTAAAATAGCCTTTGAGTTATTTTTATGTTTTTCTTCCTTATCCAAGTATTCCCCTACCTTTTTTATATTACTCAGCGTGGATATCATTAGAAAGGTCCTTTGGATACTTATACTCTTATAAAGGATTGGAGTAAATAGAGCAACTTTTGAAGTGGTCCTCTTTTAGTATCCTCTAGCCTTTCATGTATTACTCAGCATGGATACCACCAAAGGTTCACATTGATACTCTTACTTATTTTTTAGCATTGGAGTAAATTATGCTTGATCTTTTTTCAATTCTTCCCTTAGTATTCCCTCGCCTTTCTCGTATTGTTGAACATGGATTCCATTAAGGGATTTTTTTACTCATACTCATTTCTAAGCATTAAAGTAGATTTTATGCACATTAATTATTCAAAAGACTGCAATGATACTTTAAAATTCAAGAAATTTAAATTGTAAGTCCATATATTTTTTCTATGTATTTTCTTCCCTTTGTTTGGGTGCAAAGCAAGCATTAAATTGATTAGAGTTTATAAACTCTCAACACAAAATGGTTAACTACTCTTTTAAATTATATAAGGCTAATAAAAGAAAGTTGCTATAATCAAAAGTCATGAGATAGGCTTTTCACACATGATTTTGTAAAGTGAATGAATTTACTTTCAATTTATGAATTTTATTATTAAGATGGTACTTTATTAAGAATCTAAGGAAATAGAGTTGTGTTACTTCCCTTTATTATCTTGATGAGTGTTTGGCATTTGTTATCTTGCCCATTCTTATTGATGTATCAGTTCCTTTCCCCTTCTTCATTCTCTTTTGTTTTTCCTTACACAAAATATCATAAGTTAGTATGGTTTATTTGCAAGTGAAGAGATTTTGTCAAAATGCAATGTTATTCTTTTGCGTTCTTCCCTTTTGATTATGGTGATGATGTTTCTAATCACAGGGTCATGATACTCCACCATTGAAGTTATGGCTTAGGACTGAATTTTTTTTTTATCATTCTATTAATGCTATGGTAAAGGGCTTCATTCCTCTTATTGACATCTTCTACAAAAAAAGGTTTAAGAGTTAAAGGTCTTATTTCATGATTAATAATTTTTCAAAGTGCATTCATTTTAACTTTTGAGTGCATTCTTCCTTTTTATAGGGCTAACAAATGTATTGTTGACATATTAGACCTTCTCATCACTATATTCCATACCCTATAATGGTCTAACTATTATGGAGAGATATTCCAGATGATGCTCCAAATGAGACTATGGAGATGGATGTTGAATCTGAGGAGCTTGAGCATCCTATCCAGCCTCTTGAGGTCATAAGGATGATGCTTTCATAAGTATCATTGTCAATGATATTTCCTTACTAGATTGGCCTATAATTCATTGGGCTTTTGCAGTCTAGAGTCTAGTTAAGCATCAGGTTCGCCTGAATAGTGTTACCATTTTCCTTCATATGCTTCACATGTGAACATTCTGACTACCTTTTTGCACTTTTATGATACTAATTTTGAATTTAGTAGTAGAGTATTTGCACAATCTTGCCTAGACACGACTTTTATTATACAAAGTAAGTATATCACAATAGATGTATGCAAGTGTATGCATGATATGTATAATCCGAATAGATCTTTTGTTTGGAATAGAGCTATGTTGTTGATATTGGAACGTGAAAACGAGATGCTTCATCAATAGCTTATAGGTTTGAGCTTTGGATCCTTCAACGTTAGTACTTCTGATATTAAAGCTTCTAATACAATTTGTCAAACAAATGACCAGACTGTGAGCTATTGGCTATTAGTTGTAATTTACTTCTTTTTACCTCAAGTATTTTTTTGCTGACTCATTAACCCTTGAATACAAATGTATTATTTTTCCCCTAACTTGTCCCTAAAACTGCATTTTACCCTCAGTTTTGTTTTGAATTCATCAACATTATTTTAGCAGTATTTTTCTTTATATGTGAAAGAAACTCAACCTATTCGTTGCTCCTATTGACCCTTTGTCTTACTAACCCTATTAGTTGTAGTCTCATGTATTAAAGATGCAGAGGAGTGAGTGAACTGACTGAAGAGCATTCTTCATACTAAAATCAACTGAACTTACTCTTGTTGTAAGTTGAAGTATGTAATCATTAACTTGTGTAATTAATTTGTTCTAGTTATGTGCTTCAACTTTCTTTTTCTCTATCATATCATTACCATCAGTATGGTCATCTCTAGTTCATCATCACTTTTACTACTGATTTTAAGGGTTGTCCCTTGAGGTAAGATTTTTTGGACAATATGAAAGACCTATAGCTTTAAAGGATTCTTAAGTAGAATATAAGGCTTGATGTTGATGCCATAATTGGTGATAATTTCAAGACAAGACTTGCAATGCAAGTTATTGAGCCACCTAAATTCCCGAGGTACAAAGGGACACTAGACTTACAAGCATAATCACAAAGGGGTGACAAGAAGATAGTGATCTCATAGCTCTGATTTTAGCTTTCATTATGTATTATCTTTTCATTTAAATACTTATGCAGTATGATAAAGATGAATATGTGATATTTGAATAGAGATTTCAAATTCAATCTTATTCATTCATTAGGGCAAAAATAAGTACATTCATTACATATATGATACAACTCCTGTCATTAGTTAATCCTTTTAGATTTTCTTACTAATTATTTTTCTCTCATTTTAATCTCTTTGATTTTGTTTGATTGTCCTTTTATAGGTTTTCTAATTAGCAGGGCCTTTTTTCTTTTTTTTTTCTTACCTTAAATCTTCCTCTCTTTTCTTTTCCCCTATCATGTGATATATGAATGTTCTTTTAATTTTCATTTGTGCCCATGCTAAATGAATCTAATTAAATTAAATTTATGTCAAACATATAGATGCGATCAATATCACAATCCACAATACCATTAGTATGTACATTATATAAATAAGCATGATCAAAATTTATATCATCGATCACTAAAACAAAACAAGTTCTAAAGAAACTAAAATTTTATTCAAATAAGATAATAAGAAAATTTATCTCCTATTCTATATGGTAGGGATGCTGAGTCTTAAGGTGGCTATCCTTCAGGTGGCTAACATAGTGGCTACTCTTACATCCTCTCAATAATTGTCTCCATTTCTTCATCTTTTTATACCTTAACTGTACATTTTTCTTTTTCATCTAACAACTTCTCATCATCAAACTCATTACCCCATCGTAGAGGCACAAGCAACTCGAAGGGTATGTCAAAAGAAGGTGGTTTAGTATAAAACAACTTATAGTCAAATTGGCCTAAAGGTTGTCCCAACAAGTCTTCTACTCTTTCCACATCTTTAGGGGCATTAGGAGATTTCTCATTGGTTTTATGGTCTAGGTCCTCAAAGGAGTTCAACACTTCTTCCTTACTTACTCATGAGTTGATCATCATGGTGGTTGGGGGTGAAATGTTTTGGTAGTTTAGGAAAGGATTGTTTCTAGTGTTTGGACTTTCAGGGTCTGTTATCTTTCCATTGTCTATAAGGTTTTGGATTTTGTGTTTAAGTTAGGTTCATGTATATGTGGAATGTCCAACTACTTTGTGGAATTTGCAATAACTGTTTAAGTCATATCCAGGAACATTTAGGTTTGATAGTTTGGAAAAGGTTAAGGGTCAAAGTAGGCCTTTTTGCATTAAGCAGTTTAGGACTTTAGACAAGGGTTGGTTAAAATTGGAGAATCTCCTTAATGTTTGTGTATTATGCACTTCCATAGCCCGGTTAGTGCTTCCTTGTTGTGTGCCCCTAGTTGGGTAGTTTCTTGCTTCGACGCTTTTAGCAATCTTCTTTTTCTTATTTTCAATCTCCTCAGCTTGCAACCTATCATCAAAAAGGTCTACAAATTTCTTAGGGCTCATCATTTGTAACATCTTAACCAAATTAGGTGACACATTTCAAATATGATCCTTTTCAACTAACTTATTTTTCATTAAGCCTACTTTATTCATGAATCTAGTTAAAAAATCAAAAAAAATGATTCATTAGGCTTATGCTTAGCCAATTATAAATTCTTGATAGACACTTCAAGCCTGGTATTATAGTCATATTATTTCAGAAAAGTAGTACACAATTCTCTCCAGTTAGCTCAAATAGAGTTCTCTAACCTATGATACCAATTAACAGCCATACCCTCTAATGATAATACAACTAACTTGATAATTATAGAAAAAGGAGCCTTAGTAGTGCTCATAGTAGTTGTATATTGACTAAGGTGGATCCTTGGGTCTCCAGTACCATCAAACTTATGCAGTTGTGGCATCTTGAACTTATCAAGCACCTTATCTTCCTCAAATTGCATCATATCATCAAAGTGAAATGAATATATGATGCCTTATCCTCTCATAAATTCTTCCATTTAGACATCTTTTAAGTCAGTGCCTACATCTGCCTCAACTTAAGTTCCTAAACTAGCTTAAGTGATTCTTTCTTAGCTTTCTCTATTAAAAGGTTCTCCACATCCTTATATTTCATTTCCACAGTAGGTACATTCCTTGTAGCATTCAATGGTTGCACCCTAATATTGTTATTATTAGTAGGTGGATCTCCCACAACAACAGCAAGTGGGACTGGTGGCATTAACCCAAAAATAGGTCAATAGGTGCAGGTGCAGGTGCAGGTGTAGGTATAGGTGCAACTGGTGGCATTAACCCAGCTAAGGCTTGTCTTAATTCATATTGCATCTTGGCTCTTATGTCATCCATCAAAGCTCCCTCAATGTCTTTTAGGGTCCAGTTTCCTCCCTGTTGTTGTTCCATCTCTGATGTTTGATTTGTTATAGCTTCTAAGTAAAGCGGATTGATGGGGCTCTTCTCTAATCTTGAGAGGATTTCATTTTTTATTAATTTTGGACTTAGATTGGTTCTCACTAGTCTGCTACCTTTCTATTTCCAAACACAGGAAGACCTAGATGAATCCATAATGGCTAAAAAATAAATTGTTACCATGATGCATGAAATGCATGTGTGCATGTATGCATGAGAAATGCATGTGTGCATGTATGCATAATGCACGTGCTATGTAATAAGTAACGACTAACGAGTCAAGTATACAAGTAACAAGTCAAGTGTCTAACATACATCCTTTAAACCTTATTACTCTAACACACAAGTTTAATGGTGAGTCTCTTTTCCTTGTATTTTTTTTCTTGGCTTTAATATTAATAAGGGATATCAAGAATCAACGTGCATGCCAAATCTCTTAAAGCAATAAAGCATAGAAACAACATTTTTAGGTATAAAAGTCTAGCCCAATCTTTATTAACCTAAACAGACTTCAAAAGTATGGGTTTGGGCTTCTATAAATAGAAGTACCTCGTGGTAACAATCACAAGCAATTTGGATAAATCTTAAGGGAAGTAACTAGGCCATTATATATGGTTAAGTCTGGTGAAAAGTCAAGGCTCCCTTAGCAAGATGCCCTCCATTAAAACTTGAGTTACAAGCCAAGATCATAGGGGCCCGACATCCTTCACAAACTCAAGAGAAGACTACCCCCCCCCTTTAGGACTTGGATTACAAACTCTAGTCAAATGAGCCCAGTAATCTCTTTGGAACCGAGTTAAGGCTAAGAGTGATTAATTAGCCAATCTATAATCCCATTAAGCTAGTGGAAACATGGAACGATAAACCAACACCATCAGTTAATAGGGACATGCAAAATGAATGCAAGAATAAAATAATAATTCATAAAATAATTCTAAATAACACAAGTAGAATCAGTATCACTTATCCCCAATGGATTCACCATTATAAACGGTGGGGTTTAGTGCATGTTCAAGATTTTAGCAACCGTGACACTAATTGAGCTCAAGACTCCAGGGAACACACTAACTATTATCACAAAGACATGGCATGGAGATGAGTCACCACCTAGGGTAATAACTAGGACAAATTGAAAGTAGTGATACACAATTCTCTAAGAGAAAGGTAACATCACAACTAGGAGATTCTGGATACATAATACTAACTTCTTTCAATCTTGTGTTCATTTTGAATTACTTTATGAATTACTATCTTATTCTTTATTTACATGCAATTTCATATAATCCCTTATTTAAACAATTAACCCTAGGCAAACCAGTCATGAAAACACATGTAAAGAATGCATTCATTCAAGTTCATAATCCCTAAGTTATTCTAATCTACATTGATTTTTATTAAATGGGCTAAATCTACATGTTTTAATTTACAAGTGACCCTAAAGACTAATGGGCCTAATTCCTATTTAATTTTAATTAAGTGAACCTAAGTATATTTATTTTAATTCTAAAAATGGGTCTAAATCTACAAATTATAAAGTATTTAAATTAGTGGGCCTAATTCTACATGCTTTAATTCTAAGGTGATCTCAAATCTACAAGTTATGGAAAAGATTTTAATTTAATGGGCTATGTCTAATTAATTTTAATTATCCTAAGACGGGCCTAGGTCTAAATTAGCTAAATAAGCCTAAATTATTTCTAACCTAAAGTCTAATTAAATTATAGGCCCAAAATTTATTTTAATTAATTAAACCTATTTAATTGGGCTTATTAACCTATATTATTATGGGCCTGAAAAATCACAAAACCTGATATTAAACTTATGTACAGAATAAAATCCAACAAAGAAATGAATTCAACAAATAAAAAACCTAATTTTGTTAAAGTGACCTTAAACAATTAATTAACAAATTATTAATAAACAAAATAATTAACAAGCAGCTCTAATTATATCCACTTAAATCTAATTCAATTTTAATTGAAAACCCTAATTATCTCTATAGTCAGTAATTTTAATTAATTATCTAATCAAAACCCTTATTTTACTAATCAATTAATTAAAATAAACACACAACCACACACACAGGATTCCATTATTCCCACTATTGGAGCTATTACAATGATCTACTGAAAATAAAAAAAATTAAAATTAATACAACCCAAAAACTAAAATGAATAAAACACAAAATAAAAAAACTAATAAAATAATAACAAATAAATAAAAACCCTAAAAACTTCATTTAAATAAAAAATTATAATCCATTGCATTACATGGATCTTAATGGGTTTTGTTCTCTACAGTTAATTCATCATGTAACTCCCTCTATAATCCCAAACACGAACACATAAAACAAAATAAACAATGATTAGTAATTAAGAAAAATAAAAGTAAATTAAATTAAATAAAAATTAAATGAAACCAAAATAAATAAAACAAAATAAATAGAAGAGGGTAGAAGAAGAGATGATTGACCAAATGCAGTGTTGATTTGCTCCTCAGAGTGATATAAATCACCATTTTTTCTAGAACAGATACTCAATGCTTGATTCTCTCCTCCCCAAAAGGTCTACTTGCTTATTCTTTAAAAGAACAATACGACAAAAATCCCCATGCAAGAGAGTTAAGCTGAGTTTATAGAGAAAACCCTAGCTAAAGTCATGTATCTTACTATGACTTCTCCCATTCACAGTGATAAAGTTTTGGTTTAACAAGGAATTTTAACTTCTTAAAAATTCAAATAAATCCTAGAAAAAGGATTTATCACATTATTTGACCAATTAAAATTCATAAAATAATTTTTTTATTTAATAAAAAAATCAAAAAACACAGATGGAAAATGATTAAAACATTATAATCTTGGTCAAAATTATATAATTTCAATCAGAATTACATAATTCCGATCGATTTTATGTAATTCCGACTAGAATTATGTAATTCCAATCTTTTTTAAAAACTTTAATTACAAAAAGACACCCTTTAAAGAATTTAAATTTTTCAATTAGGTCTTTAAAGAAAACATTACAATTAAATCCTTAAAAGACCAATTAAGTTCTTTTGAAAATGCATTTGAGCTTTTGAGGTTTCAATCTTCAGGTGTTGAAGATCTATTTATAGTATTTTCAATATTGGAGTCCTCTATCGCATCTCACTCCATCATCTCAAAATTAGGTTGTACGCAGCGGGGTTTAGCGCGTGCCCCAGTGTATGGCGACCACGGAATTGTGTGGGCTCGAGGCCCACTAGGAACTATGATATAGGTCATGGGCTTATTCGTAGATGGAGTCGCCACCCGGATAAAAGCCGGGACACACTTTACAGCAACTGGATCCCACGGAGGTTCCCAGAAGCCGTCATCAGAGATCGGGTTCGAAAACTGGGTATGAGTGTTTGAATGCTCACCCAACCTTGTGGTTGGCCTCTGTTTGTGTTTTGCATTTTATTACCATTTAATTATTTAATTATTTCCTCATTTACCACAAGTAATGAGATTGCCTTCGGATAATTGCCAGATTTTATAATTAAGTCCGAGTTTGCACATTAGTCCAATTTCATGCCTTTATGTCCCAACATTCAAAAAACACAGTAAATAAAATAAATAATAATTTACAACCATACATTCAAAATCAAATAGGGGGAAGGGATTAAGGATTACAACGCTTTTTAACCAAATAAACAAAATAATATATAGCAAAATAAACCAAACATATACTGAAAGTAAACTATTAAAATATCATAAAGATGGCAATATACAAAGGATAAATAGCAAAAGTGATTGCTTGATGATAGAAATTATCAAGTAATTCCTGTAAATATCACACGATTAGCCTTTCTCTTTACAAAAAATGGAATCACGTATAACGACATTTACAAAGAGATCCTACAAAGAGGTTGTCACATTATAAGTTAAAGAAAATATCAAACAATCAAGATAATCACCACCATGCAATCATACAGACATGTTTAAGGTCAAAAGGGGACATGTTAAAGCAGGCATCACAACAAATGAACAACGAAACAAATAAGGAAACAGGTTAACCCTACCAATGAGGCGGTCGCCTCATTGAGGCGATAGCCTCATTGGGATGAGGCGATCGCCTCATTGATGAGAGATCGCCTCATCAACAGGGCACTTATAGGCCCGAGACAAAATAGGTAACACACACACATAAAAGATAGGCTCCCTGAGAGCCTGTCAATGGGGTGATCGCCTCATTGATGAGGCGATCGTCTCATTGAGATGAGGCGATGCCTCTGTGAAGAGGCATCGCTTGACCACCAGGCCGGCTGTGATTCCCAAGGCATGCAAACTTCTACTCTAAGTAATCAAAACATGCATATACACACCCTACACTCATCATACTGCGACTACATGCAACAATATTCAAAGATCCATCAATGAAATGAGATATCAAACATGACACATTAGAGATAAACCTAAAATGTACTAATAGCTCAGTTACACATAAGGAAGAATACACAAAATGATGAACATATCAAGTTTAAGTGTAGGTTTTATACTAAAATGAGAGGCCCTCAAAGCTAGTTTGGTTGAGATCCTTGCTAGGATGTAGTATCTCTTCTTAACATAAGTTTCTTCCATCTTCTCTTGTGGGAAAGTAGACCTCCTCTTCTTCAACCGTCCTCCCTTTCTTCAGGATGTTTTTTTTTCTTCCTTCTCTTTTTTTCTCCTCTTTCTTTCAGAGCTGCTTCCCCTCCTTTTTTTCTTCACCCCCCCTTTTCCCCTTCTTCTCTCTTTTTTTTTTCTCTTTTATTCCTTAGCTTTCCTATGCCCTTAAGCCTCCTAGCCCATCATGAGCTCTTATAGCCTTTTTTCCTTTCCCAAAAGTCTTTTCCTCACGCAAGAAGAAAGTCCGGAGAGTGGGGCTCATGCCACTTGATTATCATGATTGCAACTACATTAAATGCAGCTACAAGTGGGCTGCCAGAGGGGCTGCACCTCATCGATGAGGCGATCGCCTCTATGATGAGGCGATCGCCTCATTGGCAGCTGCCAAAGAGGTAATTGCCTCATTACACTAAGGCGGTGCCCCTTTGGCCCGGGCCTGTGCTGGGCCGAGCGGGCTTGGGCCAAACTTGGGTAGTTGGGCTCGATTTTGGGTTTTCTAGGCTTTGGATTTTCAAGTCCACTTTCCACTTAGAGATTCAGGCTTCATCCTCACGTCGAAGTTCACATTCTCATCATTAGGCTTGACAATGGGCTGGTCAAACTGAGTAACCCTAATTTGTCCCCTAACACGGGCCGATCGAATCGGGTGTCTACATAGGTGCTTACAAATTTATTAAATCAAAATTTTTTACTTCGCATTGATTGCAAATCTGAAAAAGAAGTTTTACAAAAAGATGTTCAAAATATTATAGCAAAATAAATCCTTACAAGATGGCAAGCTATTTTGAGTAGAAATTAGATAAAGATGGTTCAAAAAAAAGAAAAAGAAAGGAAAAGATAAAGTTGGAACTTCTATTCCCCCTCCTCTTTCTGTTTCTAAGCCAATAAAGACATGGTTTGATATAATAAACCAAGATGAATCTAATATAGTTGACATAGAGAAAGCTATTCAAATCGAGCAATGGATTGAATCAATCTCAACAACCCTTGAACTTTTTAAAGCAATTCAGGGTACTTTACAGTCTCCTACCATTGGCCATCCTGACATTGACGGCAACAAAGGTATTTTAGGTAAAGCTCCTCAACTAATTTCTAAAGTTGATAAAGGAGAATCTTCCTAGTCTAAAACCCTTTCTTGGAATGATTTAATTCCTATGACTGCCTAAAGTTGTTCATAAATTATTTTATCATAATCAAAACTTCCATCTCAAGATTTTCTAATAAAAAATTCTATTTAAAATATTTTAACTATTGACGATGGTTTTTATCATAAAGATCCTTTTATCACAATGCAAAATCATTTTCTAAAAGATTGGTTTTTTAAACCTTGGGATCTTTCAAAGCCCCAAGAGTATTGTCAAACAATTTTGGAATCCACTAGTTCTGCTAAATTCAAACACTTCTATCATAAAGGCTACACCAAACCTTTTTATTCTACCTGTAAAATTCTCAAAGTCCTTCATCCCTCTGATTGGGGACAAGAGCTCTTGAAACCAAAAGCCTTCCCTCTTAATTTCAATACTAAACTAGACTTTTGCCATTCATTTTCACGTTAGGATTATGAATGAGCATGGTTTAATATCTTTGTAATCCAAAAATTCTTACAATACCCATGCATGGTTATTTTTCCTTAATGATCATGCTGATATCATGAAATTCCTTGCATGGTTTAGTAGATGGTGGAATAATTATGGACCAATACCTTATATCCTCCCCCCTAATATCCATTAAGGTTTTAACCTTTTCTCCTCTCACTATAAGCCTTCTCCTCTAGAGAAAAAGTTCACCCTTCTATGTTTTATTACTCAAAATTCTTTGTACTTTAGGTCTTATAATGGTATCTTGACTTTTATATTAATGAGGATATTATTGTTTTTTAAAGAAGATTTAAAATAAAATGGTGGAACTCATATAAAATTCCATAAGATATTTCTAAAGATACAGTCACTGATTGGCTAAAAAAGTATAGTTTTCTTGGATATTCTTGTGCTCAATCTTAGACACAGTCCAACTTCCTTATTCAAAAGTCCCATGTGAGTGCTCTTCAAGCAGCAGCCAAAATTGAAGAAGAATACTTTAAAGTCATGCAGCAGTTACTTCACTTAAAGTAATCCTCTTCTACTCTTTCCCAAACACCTCAGGACTCAAAACCCTTCATTAATTTGGGTAATGACAATGAATAAGACTGTTTTGGGATTTTTCCCTCTATAAAGCCCACTGTTTGGCAAGCTTTATATTCTCTTATAATTATTTTATATATAGTTCTTTTAGCCCAATGAGTTGAAAATCCTTCTAGATCGTTCATGCAAAAAATTAGGGTGTTATATACAAAAAAAAAGTATTTTAACCATTTTCACTTTCTAGGTCATCTTCCAAATAATAATGTTTGGCATCTTATAGGATAACCATTAGGAAAATTTAACTACTTTGTCAAATATTTTGCTCCATAAACTACCACTATCCCACTATCCTCTATCATGCCATAAGGTTAGCA
Source organism: Mallotus nudiflorus (assembly GCA_947683625.1). Classification (NCBI taxonomy): domain Eukaryota; kingdom Viridiplantae; phylum Streptophyta; class Magnoliopsida; order Malpighiales; family Euphorbiaceae; genus Mallotus; species Mallotus nudiflorus. The sequence continues at coordinate 3,246,567 of CANTUR010000156.1, forward strand.
TCCCTCTTTCCACTTTCAAGACCACATGGGGATATCTCTTAATAAAAGAAAGGAGGCTGATAGTTAACAAAGATAAAGTTAGTGGACAATATACTATTCTTTACCCACTAAAGCTTCAGGAATAATTGTACCTGCCACTACTTATTTTGGAACTTTGCTCTCCTACTCCCCTATTATTATAGCTCCATGCCCTGCTACTCCCCGTGATTCCAACTCCATTATTGAGAACCCTTTATATAAAGAGGTCTCATCTTCCTTCTAAAGGCATTTGAAAATTTTAGATATAGAAAATCATATAGAATGTAGTTCTCTTCTTCTCTGTAAAACATATTCTAGTAAATAATATATAGTTTATGTTTTCCCTTTGCTATTTTAGATATAAAACTTTTGTATTTTCTCTTTTACTTGTATTAATAAAGCTTCTTTATAAGTTCATCTTTTGTATCTTATTTCTTTAAAGTTTTAAATTATTTCATTAAAGATTTATTTATTTATTTATTTATTTTCCATTTGCATTCTAAGTAGCATAACGTATGCTTTGTGCTTACCTAAGAAATTGTGATCTTGAACACTAGAAACTTTGTGAATTTCTTATTGCATGTTAGTTTGGTAACCTCTGTGTCTAGCTTGTGACTAGTGCATGAGACTGACACAGTTATTTCAAAATCATTTTTGCATTCATATTTCTAAACAGTACATATTTTGATCCTTGGCACTAGTAGTCAGTTTTATTACCCCTGATTTCTTATTGAGCATTGTTAGAGATCTAATAAGGCTTGAACATAGGGTACTTTAATTTTTTCTCCATAGTCACTATAGATCCTGAGGGTTCTACATGCTTCTGAGCTTGGTTCTCGAGTCTAGTCCACTGTTTACTTATGCTATTGAGATGGGCATTGGTAAAGTTGTTCTAAGAAACTATATTTTTTAGGTTCTGAGAGTCACTATCCTGAGGCTTTTTGTAAGGACTAGCATCAACAGTCCCATTACCTATAAGAATCTTTATCATCCTAAAAGGAGAATGTTCAGACTTTATGTTTTAACCATTAGTTGTTTCCCATACTACTACCTTTTTTCTCAAAGTGATGGGATTCAAAACTTTAAAAGGATAAGAAATATTATTTTTTGAGGCATAAATTTCAAACCATTCAAAAAATAATATATTGACTCCATTTTGTTTCACAAAATCATAAAAATGGTTTTATATGGCTTCTCGATCATTTAAGAAATATTTGAAAAACCAAGTTCTTTTTTCTAAATGATGAAGTGCATAAAAATCTTTGTGCAAGAGAGCTTTATCTGGAGCGAAGGCTTTATTTAGGACATTTAATTCATGGGCCATATTTTCAATGATAGTTGAGGCAGTTGGAGAAGCAAGAGGAGAAGGAGATTTATTTTCTTGTCTAGGCTCAGTATAAATTAGTCTAAGTATAGTGGTACTATAATCTACATTTCTGAGAGAAGTCAAAGGTAAATCTAAGGTTTCATATCTAGTTGGAGCAGTATATATATGTATGTATGTATGTTTTATCTTGATTTTTGAGCCAATTATCAATTAAATTCTAATTTGAAAGTCATTCCAATTTGTTCCTTCAACTTTATGAATTATGTCAATTTTATCCAATTTTATTTAAAGGACGTAATTGTATTTTTAAAAATTACTTTTAGATTCCTATAAAATATATTTTGACACTTATCAAATTTTTTATCCAGTTTTTCATATAAGAAAAATAAAATGCAATAAATGTTTTAAATTTTTAATTTTGTCACTCTTGAGAAAAATTTTAAAATTAATTTCTAAATATTTTCATAAATTTTTAATATTTCACAAAAACTTCTTAAATTTTAATTATTTTAAAATGTAATTCTAAACTTTCAAGCAGATTATTTAGAAAATTTTCCAATAATTCGATAAAAAAGAGAGAATTTTGAAATACTATAAATATTAGTCAAGGATATAAAAATATTTAACATTTTTTAAAATACAAAATAATAAAAATTATTATTATTATTATTATTATTATTATTATTATTATTATTATTATTATTATTATTAGTGATAGTTAAAAGTGCTTGTTTTATTTATTTTTATTTTTATTAACATTAGTTTATATAATAAATTAATTCAAAAATTATCACATTTTTCTTATTATTTTTAATTGATACATAAAAAGTTAAAAATTTTATATAAAAATTTAAAAGTTATTTTTAAATTTATTTCCAAAATTGTAAAACTAAAACTTGAAAATATTTTCCAAATTCTGTTTTTCTTTAAAAAAAAAAAAGAAGAAAAATGAATAACTATCAACTTTATTTTATAGGGATTTAAAAATAATTTTTAAAAATACATGTAGATCCTTCAAATAAAATTAAACAGAATTGACATAATTTATAAAGTTGAAGGAACAAATTGAAATAACTTTAAATAATTTTTAAAAATACAAGTAAATCCTTCAAATAAAATTAAATAGAGTTGACACAATTTATAAAGTTGAATGACTAAATTGAAATAACATTGAAAGTAGTATTTAATTGATAATTGACTTAAAATTTAGGATATAACATATCATTTTCCTCTCTAACCATAAAAATTAAAAATTAAAATAATTAAAATGGAAGTTGAATATATATATATATATATATATATATATATATATATATATGAATATAAATAGAATTGACACAATTTATAAAATTAAATGACCAAATTGAAATAACTTTGAAAGTAGTATTTAATTTATAATTAACATAAAATTTAGGATATAACATATCATTTTCCTCTCTGATCATAAAAATTAAAATAATTAAAATGGAAGTTGATTATAATCAACTTCCATTTTAATTATTTTAATTTTTATGATCAGAAAGGAAAATGATAAATTATATTCTAAATTTTAAATCAATTATATATATATATATATATATATATTCAACTTCCATTTTAATTATTTTAATTTTTATGGTCAGAATAACTTTCTCATGAAGAAAATATAACTTAAGTAACTTAAATAGATTTATAGTAATATTTTTTTTATCATGTTCAATATAGGCCAAAGAGTTAAATTGGACCCTCAATTATATCACGAAGTTAATATTGTATCTTAAAGATTTTTTTGATTCTAATAGGAACTTCTTCTAAAATCATATCATATTATTCCTTATTTAAAAAAAAAAAAGGCAAAACCCATTTTTAAGTCCTTAAAATTTTACATTTTATTGTATCAAGTCCTTAAATTTTAATATTTGTTGTATTAAGCCCTCATATTGTTATATTTGCACACATTAAGGACATTTTAAAAAAAATTCGTCCCTAAACTTGTGTTCATAAGTCAAATTACTGCATTTTAAGTTTTTTTTTTTTTTTGTTAGTTTTGTCCAATTAAATACTAATTCAAAAGACATTATATAATTTTTATTAAAAATAGTTCAATCAATTAAGAATTAATATTTTAATCTTTTAATGCATTTAAAGTGAAAAATATATATTTTTAATTCTAATTAATAAAAAATTTTAATTTTTTTATGTTAAAGAATATTTTTAATAATAATTGAAAATAATAAAAGGCATACTTTTTGTTTAAAAATTTATTTAAAACGTCTAAATTAAAAATTTTAAGAATAATTAAAAATATTTTTTTTTATTTTCTATATCTGGTATGCTTAATAAATTAGATAATGGTGAGCCAATTTTATTTTTCAATTATTTTTTCTACTTGTTGGTATTTCTTATTGTAATTTATAATTATTAGTGTTGAAATTTTTTGTTCATTATTTTAGACAATCATACTTATTTTTTACAGATTTCCACTAATGAAAATCAAAAAGTTCATAGTTAAGGATAGAGAAGAAGGTATCAAACTCAGGAGTTCCACTTCATTGAGTAAAATTCTAGCATTATATTAGACACTTTATACTTAATTAGAATTTTCTTATACTTTATTAACTTTATTAAGCATGTCAAATGAACTAAAATATATAAAAAAAATATATATTTAAATATTTATATTTAAAAGTTAATATTTTTGTTAATTTTTAGTAAGTTTGAAATATATTTTATCAAATAATAATTACGAATAATAAAATAATAAAATTATGAATGATAAATAATTTACTTATTAACAAAAAATAATAAAATGTACTAATTTGAACTGAAAAATATTTTTACCTTTAGACTAATATGTTTAAATAAGAATGAAAATATTAGTTTTAAATTCATTTAATTAATTAAACGAGTATTTAATGAAAAACATACAACATATTTATGAGTTGTTATTTATTGGTATTAAAATGATTAGAAACTTTTAAATTTGGGGACCAATTATTTAAAAAGCAAGTCCTTAATGTGTGCAAAATAAAAGTATGAGAGCTTAGTATAAACAATTTAAGTTTAAGCGTTTAATGCAATAAAAATTAAAAGCTTAAAGCTCAAAATTGAATTTTACCTTTAAAAAACTCATATAAGTCCTATAAATCAAATAAAATTTTAATTTTAATGGTTAACTAATGAAAAATTATTTAGATTAATAAATAAAATTGATAAATTTTTTCTAAAAAATTATATCACTTAATTATAAAAAATTTTAAAAATTTTAATCCTATATTGTAATTTTTAGAAAAATTTTAAAATTCTTATTTTTTATTCAAAAAATTTCTTAGATTTAAAATTTTTAAAAGTTTTAGAATCAAGTGATATACATATAAAAAAATGATCAATTTTATTTATAATTTAATTTTAACAGTTGAATAATAAAATTGAATTCATAAATTTAATTTTAATAATTGACTAATAAAAAATTATTTAATTAAATGATTATTTTTTAAATATATATCACTTAATTATAAATTTTTCATAATTTTTAGGATTATATAGAATTTTAAGGAGATTTTAAATCGATTTTTAGGAAAAGTTAAAAAAAATTAAAAATGCAAAAAATTAGTATGTAGGCTTAAAAGTTTTAAAATTTTATAATTAGGTGATATATATATTTTTTAAAAAATTATCAATTTATTAATTAGTCTACATAATTTTTCCTTAATTAACTATTAAAGTTAAAATTTTATTTGACTTATAGGATTTAAATGTAAAAATTTTTAAAATAAGTTCCAATATGATCAAATTTAAAAAAAAAAATTTCTATTAGAACTTAAAAAAACTTTAAGGTCAAATATTAATTTTAGGATATAGTTGAGGGTCCAATCTGACCATTTGGCCTCTTGTTATATATTTGATCACTAAAAAAAAGTTTAGAAATAGACTAATTCTTTTTGTAACCTCCCAAAATCCATTTCTAATTTATCTGGAAATGGAAACTAGTTGTGACAAAGTTCATCACTAATCAGATTAGAAACTCATTTAAAAATCATGTTTCTAATTAGAAACCACCTTACGAAAAAATATTTCAATTTGTCAATTAGAAATGGAACTGTAATGGAACCTTTTTGTTCTTTATATAAAGATAGAAGCTCTTCATTTTTAAATTAGAAATCTGTTTTCTAATTTAATAACATAATAATTTTATTGATACATCATCAGCATATTTTCCTCTGAGGCGCCTCGAAGCTATGACCAATCTTTGCTTACGTTCAATTTCACATTCAACCAGCTCTTTCAAACATGACGGTAATGTTTTCTCAAAAATTTTTTTAAAAAAAATCGTGGGAATGTAATTTGTTTCCATTGGCCTCCAGAGTCACAAGCCTTTTTTTTATAACTAAATATTAATTTTATTGATAATATAAGGAAAAAACCATATGAGAAAACTTAAGTGATGAAAAAATTCCTCTTAAAACTAAATACAAAATGAAGAATGGAAAAGAAAACAACAAACTAAAAGCAAAAAAAGGCAGTTGAAATAATTTAATATAGTTTGAATTATAAAGTATTCGAGTAGATCAATTAACACCATGGAGCAATTAACACCATCTGAGTTGATCACTTGAATCCTATGGAGCAATTAACACCATAAATCTTCAAAAAAGATTATAGTGAATTGTGTATGTATCCGAATGGATCGTAATATCATTAAAATCTTTCAATTTTGAAATGTAAAAATCAATTCTTAGGCCTGAAAGATATAAGATCAAAGGGAAAAAATAGATGAAATTAATAAACTGAAAATGAAAATCCCATTAATTCAAAAAGCTGAACAAGTAGTTTTTCAATGGAGTGATAATCTAGATTCAAATCGCATCCATTCTGAAGAAGTAAACAACCACATGCACAAAGACAAAAACATTTTAGAATCAAGCTGAAAAACATAGCAAAAGAAGAAACAGTCTTTTTACCAATTTTTTTCCCATGAATGTTGCTATAATTTATTTCCCGTAATAATCTAAAATTATTATTTTCTTTCTTCAAAAAGTAGAAATAATTACTTTTTATTAATTTTAAAAAAAAAAAAATTTTATCCAAACTATCAATATTTAAAGTCCACTATATTTTAATTAATTTAATTAGATCCAATACAATTACAGTAATAACAAATATTTTTTAACAATAGACCACAGTATAAGCCCTCATTTGTTGGAGCAGATCACATTTTAGAGAAGATATTGGCTTAAAGAGAATGAATTACCATATCACGTCTTGTGATATGGAATCCAATTGGAGAGCTGACCCTAATTTTTAGGAGAGATTCGTTGAATATGTTATCATTTAAGATATATAGTATCATCTGCCAGCTAAACTTGCTTAGGAGTTAGATTTTTTTATTTTTATATTTCAGTGTTTTTTTATGAGAAAATAAAAAAATTAACAGAATATATTCTTTAAGAAGATTTTAAAATAATTTTTTGAAATTACTCCTAAGAAATTGGAATAATTTAAAAAGTATAATAATTAAGTTAATACAAATTTTAGTTGACAATATAAGTAAAAAATTCATTAAAGTTCAGAATGTACAAGGACATATGCTGCGGTAAGCCTCACATATCAGTTGTCACCATCCATCTTCTGAGCTAAGAAAAAAAAAAAGAGGAACATGGCTGCAAGCTCTTCTATTGCCAAGAGGTAAGCAAATTTTTACTCAATGTCCAACACTAGTCCATCTTAATCAATATATTGTAAGACAAACACTCGATTAGGATATGTAGAAAATTAATTTGTATTGTGTTCTTAATAACAATATTGTTCATGTATATATGCAGGTTAGAAGGCAAGGTAGCCCTGATAACAGGCGGAGCCAGTGGCATAGGCGAGAGCACTGCAAGACTCTTTGCTAGGAATGGTGCTAAGGTTGTGATCGCAGATGTCAAATCTGACTTGGGTCTATCGGTGTCTGCGCAAATCCAGTCAGAGTTCGGACAGCCAGTTACCTATGTTCATTGCGATGTTACTAACGAATCTGATGTCGAAAATGCAGTCAATACAGCAGTTTCATTACATGGAAAGCTTGACATAATGTTCAATAACGCAGGCATTGCAGGCTGTGCTGATAGAAGCATAGAATCAATAGAGCATGACAGCTTCCGACGAGTTATGGACGTGAATGTGTATGGTGGATTTTTGGGAGCAAAACATGCCTCAAGAGTGATGATTCCAGAGAAGAAAGGTTGCATTCTATTCACTGCAAGTTTAGCTTCAGCTATATGTGGAGGACGTCACGCATATACAGCATCGAAGCATGCTGTTGTTGGGCTAACAAAGAATTTAGCTGTAGAACTGGGAAAGTATGGTATCAGAGTTAATTGTATCTCGCCTAGTTTTGTGCCAACTCCTATGGCTACTACAGAACTGGGCTTGAAACCTGACCAAGTGGAGGATATAGCCTCTGAACTAGCACGTTTGAAAGAGGTAAAACTGGAGGCTAATGATGTAGCTGAAGCAGCTCTATACCTTGCAAGTGACGAGTCTAAATTTGTTAGTGGTTTGAATCTGATGGTTGATGGAGCTGCAAGTTTGGCAAAGGCGTAATTAATTGTATTTTGAGGCGAAAAAGTTCAATTACATAATTGATCACTAAGAGCTAGCAAATTGTTAAAATTTCTTATCAAAAAAAAAAAAAAAAAGCTAGCTAATTGTATGTTGCGCTGTAATAAAATGGAAATACATGATTTTTTTTACTTTGCAATCATTGAATGTTATATATATACTTCTTATACACTTACATATGTGATTGTAGTGGATTTTCAACATTAAAATTACTATTTAATAAATGGTTATCTTTTTAAATTTCCCAATGTTCTTAGAGAAAACTTATTACTGAATTACTACACCACTGATTGTTAGATTTATATGCATTTTTATCTAGTTTGTTAATTATAGGTTCTTTGAATAAACTATTAGACCAAATTCACCAATCATTAAAAAAAAAAAAAATTGTTTTGCTTTCAAGATATTTTAATCAATGTTTTAGAAGACGAGAAAATAACATAGACAAATAGACTAATTCTTTTTATAACCTCCCAAAATCCATTTGTAATTTATTTGGCAATAGAAACTAGTTGTTGTTAAAAAGTTCATTGCTAATCAGATTAGAAACTCATTTAAAAATTCCATTTCTATTTAGAAATCACCTTACAACAAAATTTTTCAATTTGTCAATGAAAATTGGAATTTGTTTGTTCTTTATATAGAGACGAAAGCTCTTCATTTCTAAATTAAAAATGGATATAAACATTCTATTGTTAAATTTGTCAATTTAATTTTACAAATTGGAAACGAAATTTGTTTCTAATTTAACAACAATATAATATTCGGTATCTAAATTCAATTTTTAATTTGTTTATATTTACAATTTCTATAATACAAAAAATTAACATCGAATCTTATACCAATTTGATCAAAATAATAATCCATAGCTACAATCCACTAGTGTTTATTTATGACAAAATAATTATCCACTAATTTTCATTTGGGTTATCATGTTTTTCCAAGCAATATATAAGCGTTCAAATTTACTTTAATCTTAGTTGCTTCCTCAAATTACGTCGGCATATTTTCCTCTAAGGCGCCTCGAAGCAGTTCCAGAGTCTTTCCCACGACCAATCTTTGCCTACGTTCAATTTCACATTCATCCTTCAATCTCAACCAGCTCTTTCAAACAAATGTAATTTGTTTTCATTGACCTTTCCATCATACTCACCAGCCATTTTTTATATATAAATAAATGTTAATTTTATTGATAATATAAGGCAAAAATCATTTAGGAAAAGTCTAAGTGATGAAAAAATGCATCTCTAAAACTAAGTACAAAATGAAAGATGGGCAAAGAAACCAGCAAATTAATAACTTCCCAGGCTAAGAACACAAAACCGGCCAATACCATTAAAATAATTTAATATAGTTTGAAGTATAAAATTTTCAAATACAATAGAAATGTTTATCTCATTATATATATATATAATGGAGAGCAATATGTGCTAGTATGGTTGGAAGAAAATGTGTATTCCAAACCATGTCTATGTTGTTTTTTGGCAAAATTTCACATCAGGATTTTGCAAGAATATGGGGGAGCAAAGGACTCCTCCCCTTTTAGTTACATTCATTCTAAAATTGCCTCTCCTATATATTTAGGCAATTGTATTATTTCTCTCTCTTTTGTAAGATTTCCTCATTTAGTGAAATATTATTTTGGTAATGTCTGATAACGTAGGCATAATTGGTCGAACCTCGTTTAATTTTGGTGTTCTCTTTTATGTCTATTTAATAGCTATTGTTGGGTATAGTTGTTGTTAATTATTGTGCTATTAAAATTACTTATCTTGGTAAAATTCTATCTAAGGAGAGTGGTTTTTAAGTAGGACCATTGTGACCCCTCCACTCTTTCCTGGGAATATACCTTGGGGTAATTTTTAGTACAATCGTTTATACTCTAGTTACCTGTGCAATAGTTCTCTAGGTGATTGTTGTTATTATTGGTGGAAATTAACTCGAATTTCACAATAATTAGTATCAGAGCTCTTGGTTTATTTTAGTATGTTTTGTGGTTACGACTTAGGCTAATCTTCCACATCAAAAAAAATTTCCTTGGGCTAATTAGCATTCCGCATCGACAGTTATTAAACAAAAATTGTAGCAGAAATGGCAGACAACACAAAATTATCCACATCAGCATCAACAGCTTCTTCATCTTCAATTTTGGCATGAAATGTTGTGACAAATGCTAGATTTATGGTGGAGATTTTTTATGGCACTGGTCAATTTGGCATGTGGCAAAGTGAGATTCTATATGACCTTTTTCAGCAGGGTCTAGATATTGCTATTGAATGAGAGAAACTAGATGATGTTGAGGAGAAAGAATGGAAGGTGATCAATAGATTGGCATGTGGTACAATTCAACCATGTCTTTCTAGAGAGCAGAAGTATGCATTTTCTAAAGAAACTTCTGTAAGTAAATTATGGAAGGCACTGGAAGAGAAATTCTTAAAGAAAAGCAGTCATAAAAAACTCTACATGAAAAAGAGATTGTTTAGCTTCAATTATGTCCCAGGTACCACGATGAATTATCACATTACTAGCTTTAATCAGCTGGTAACTGATCTGATGAATATGGACGTCACTTTTAATGATGAAGATCTAGCTCTGATGTTGGTGGGATCACTTCCTGATGAGTTTAAGTATCTTAAAACTACTCTACTTCATGGGAAGGTTGATGTGTCTCTAAGTGAAGTAATTGCAGCCTTGTGTAGTTATGAATTGCAAAAGAAAGAAAAGCAAGAAAACACAAGTGTTGAAGTAGAAGCTCTTGTTGTCAGACGCCGTTTATAAAGCCAAAATAAAGGAAGGAGAGGGAGATCAAAGTCAAAGTCCAAACTGAGCAAAGATCAATGTGCCTTTTGTCGAGAAAAAGGGCATTAGAAGCAAGATTGTCCTAAGCTAAAGGACAAAGGCTAACCTGGAAAAGGAAATGTTGTCTCAATTTCAAATATAGCTAAGTGTGATGATGTAGATTCAGATCTTTCAATTGCTGCTACACCATCAACCAGTTGTTCGGGTTCATGGTTGCTAGATTCAGCTTGTAGTCATCATATGACTCCTAATCGAGAATGGCTCTTTGACTTTAAAGAAATAAAAGGTGGAGTTGTCTACACAACGAATAATGCCCCTCTTAACACACATAGGATTGGTTCAATTCGCTTAAGCAATAAGGATGGATCAATTAGAACCTTAACAGGTGTTCATTATGTGCCAGATTTGATGAGGAATCTCATTTCTGTGGGAACCTTAGAGTCAAAAGGTTTTGAAGTAAGGGCGAAAGATGGGATAATAAGAATCATCTCTGATGCACTTGTGATAATAAAGGGGATTCGAAAAAGAAATAATGTGTATTACTTTATGGGTAGTATAATTATTGGGACAATGGCAACGGTAGCTTCTACTGATGATCAGGAGTCAAAAGCAACTAGGTTATGGCATATGCGCTTGGGGCATGGTGGAGAAAAATTCTTAAAATTATTGATAGATTAAGGATTATTGAAAGGAGCTCAGACTTGCAAATTGGATTTTTGTGAGCATTGCATCAAAAGGAAGAAGACAAGGGTGAAATTTAGAACAGCTATCCATAATACTGAGGGAATTCTGGATTATGTTCATTCATATGTATGGGGGCCTTCCAAAAATGCTTCATTAAAGGGAAAACACTATTACATTTCCTTTGTTGATGATTTTTCCCGAAGAGTATGGGTGTATACAATAAAGACGAAGGATGAGGTGCTAAGAATTTTTCTTAAATGGAAAAAGATATTGGAGACTCAAACGGGCAGAAAAGTCAAACGTCTCCATATAAACAATGATGGAGAGTTCAAAAATGATTCTTTTTTAAAAGTTTGTGAAGATGAAGGTATTGTCAGACACTTCACCGTCAGATATACACCATAATAAAATAGGGTGGCAGAGCGAATAAACCGGACATTGCTGGAGAAGGTTCAGTGTATGTTGTATAATGCTGGGTTAGACAAAGAATTTTGGGCTGAGGCTATAGTATATGGTTTTCACCTTGTTAATCATTTACCATCAATTGCTATTGGTGGTAAAATGCCATTGGAGAAATGGTTTGGAAAACCTGCAATAGATTATGATTCCTTACATGTGTTTAGTTCCACTGCATATTACCATTTTAAGGAGTCAAAGCTGGATCCAAGAGTAAAGAAGGCAATCTTTATGGGGGATAACTTCTGGTGTGAAAGGCTATCATATTTGGAGTCCAAAAATAAAGAAAGTAATCTTCAACAGGGATGTTACCTTTGATGAATCTACCATATTGAGAAAGGTAACTTTAGAAAAAATGGAGCAAACAGATGGTACTCCCAAACAGGTAGAGTTTAATGGCAATAGAATTGTCCCAGCCAATATCGAAAGTGATGATGACTCTCCTATGGTAGAAGAAGAGTCAAATGAAGAAGAAGTTCAGACCCAAGAACCTCCACAGTAACATAAATCAATTGCATTAACAAAGGGGAAGAAGACTATTAGACAACCTACTCGCTATGCTAATATGGTCTCTTCTGCATTACCAATTACAATGGATGACATTCCTGCCACTTATAATAAAGCAGTCCAAAGTTCAGAACATGAAAAGTGGAGGATTACCATGAATGAAGAAATGCAGTCCCTTCAAAAGAATCAGACATGGAAAGTAGCTAGTCTTTTGAATAGAAAGAAAGCAACTGGGTGCAAGTGGGTATATGCAAAGAAAGATGGATTTCCTAATAAGGATAATGTTCAATATAAAGCAAAATTGATGGCTAAAAGCTACGCACAGATGGAGGGGATTAACTATATTGAATTATTTTCTCTAGTTGTAAAGCATTCCTCCATCAGAATTTTATTGGCTTTGGTAGCATAGTTGGATTTGGAACTAGTTTATATGGATGTAAAAACTGCATTTTTACATGGAAACTTGGATGAGAAAATCTACATGACTCAGCCAAATGGATTCAAAGTTACTAATAGAGAAAAGATGGTTTACAAATTAGAAAAATCATTGTATGGATTGAAGCAATATTCAAGGCAGTGGTACAAGCAATTTGACAAGTTTATGATAGGACAAAAATACACAAGAAGCAAATATGATCATTGTGTATATTTGCGCAAGCTACAAGATGGATCCTATATATATCTTCTTCTTTATGTTGTTGATATGTTGATAGCTTCTAAGAGTCAAATAGAGATTAAGAAATTGAAGACTCAATTGAACAAGGAGTTTAAGATGAAGGATCTTAGTGAAGCAAAAAGGATTCTCGGCATGAAAATGTCCAGAGATAGGAAATTGGGGAGGCTTTGTTTGTCTCAGAAAGAATATCTAAGGAAGTTACTAAAACATTTTAGCATGAATGAAAAGTCAAAATCAGTTAGTACACCACTTGTTCCTCATTTCAAGCTTAGTGCATCCGTGTCACCTAAGAATGATACAAAACGGGAATACATGCAAAATTACCGTATGCAAGTGTTATTGGTAGCTTGATGTATGCAATGGTGTGTACGAGGCCAGATATTTCACAAGCAATTGGGGTTGTGAGCAGGTACATGCATGATCCTGAAAAGGAGCATTGGCAAGCTGTGAAATGGATTTTACGGTATATTCTAAACACCGTAGATATTGGTTTGGTATTTTAGTAGGATAGACAAGATGGTCAGTGTGTAGTTAGGTATTATGATTCTGACTATGCTGGTAATTTGGATAAGCGTCGGTCAACTACTGGTTATGTGTTTACTTTTACAAAGGTACCAGTTAGTTGGAAGTCTACCTTACAGTCAACAGTTGTTTTGTCTACTACAGAGGCAAAGTAAATGGCAATTACAGAGGTTGTAAAGGAGGCTATTTAGCTTCAAAGGTTGTTTAATGAACTAGGAATGGAGCAGAAGCACATCAAAGTGCATTGTGACAGTCAGAGTGCTATTCATTTAGCAAAGAACCAGGTTTATCATACAAGGATGAAGCATATTGATGTTCGATATCACTTTGTACAGGAGATTCTGGAAGAAGGTGGAGTCACAATCCATAAGATTCAGACTATTGAGAATCATGCTGATATGATAACAAAAATGGTAACTATGGTTAAGTTTAAACATTGTTTAGGCTTGATCAATATTGTTACAAATTGAAAGATGAAATTTGCAAACACTACTGAATGTTGGTTTTGTAAGAGAATTGTATGGGATTTTGCCAAGGTGGAGATTTGCTATTTTTTGGCAAAATCCCACATCAAGATTTTGTAAGAATATGGAGGAGTCCTTTGCCTATAAAAGGACTCCTCCCCCTTTAGGTACATTCATCATAAAATTGCCTCTCCTATATATTTAGGCAATTGTATTCTTTCTCTCTCTTTTGTAATATTTCCTCATTTAGTAAAATATTATTTTGGTAGTGTCCGAAGACATAGGCATAATTGGCCGAACCTCGTTAAATTTTAGTATTCTCTTTTATGTCTATTTAATAGCTATTGTCGATTATAGTTATTAATTATTGTGCTATTAAAATTACTTGTCTTGATAAAATTCTTCTAAGGAGAGTGGTTTTTAAGTAGGACCATTGTGACCCTTCCACTCTTTCTTGGGAATATTCTTTGGTGTAATTTTTAGTACAATCATTTATACTATAGTCACATGCGCAATAGTTCTCTAGATGATTGTTGTTATTATTGGTGAAAATTAACTTAAATTTCACAATAGTCTAATAAGTATATTTTTCAAAAAAGTAACACGGTTTAGAGCATGACATGTTTCAAACCATGTTGGATCGGTTTCAAACTTTAGAAACATACATAAACAGGAATATGGATGTGTTACAGCGTGTGTTGATATATATAATTTAGGACATGATCGTGTACCTGAATGTCTTCTGAGAAATATATGAATAGCCTGTTTAATTTTGAATTGTAACCATTCAATTAATAGTTATATCCTGTTATTAAATAATTGTGTTTTAAATTAAAAAGTGCACACAATAAAACAAGGAGTAAACTGTTTTTATTAATACCCAATTAAGCCCTATATCAATAATAATAGTAATTATACATAATTAAAATTTTAACTTAGATCTTAATTTTTTGATAATTTTTTGTGGAAATTCTAATTTTATGTTAGGTTCTATGTAAATGTTGATCCCATTTTTTGATATTTTATAGGTATTAGGTTTTATATTTGAATTTATGGATGAAAATACCAAAAAAAATTATAAGAGATTCAAACTTATATTCATATTCCAAAATTGATGTATTATGTGTTTTTCAAAAATTTTTTCTTTTTTGGAACGTCTCACCCTTTCCAAAGTCAAGAGTTCAATTGCATTAAATCTTTTGGTACATGTAGCTTGATCACACGTTAAAATGGTACGTATATTTTCATTGTTTTTAATTAATGTGTTGAGTGTCATAAGTTTTTAGACTAATTTATTTTTATTAGTCTATAAAATTATCTTAATTTCAGATTTGATGGATTTAATTACTTAATTTTAATATATATATATATATATATATATATATATATATATATATATATATATATATATATGGTTGGAGTTCAAAAAACATTCTAAAGTTGAAGATATATTAAAAGTAAAGAGAAAAAGAAATATAAAGACCGAGAAAAGAAATAAAATAAAAGAGGCAGAAGCCTCCAACAAAGCTAACAAAATAAAAAATGGACTCTTCTGCTATAAACATAAAAAAAATAATAGAATAACAAGAAAGATGCTGAAAGACCGAACCTTGAAAACCTTTATAAATCAAGCTTCAATGGTTTCTTGGAAACTCTTTTAGATAGAGAAACCTTATATTTTTATTTGGATTGGAATTTTTTACGTTGCATCATAGTCCACATTTCTTTAGAATCCATAATATCAGCGCCAGAGACCCCTGCCTTAGATAATTTCCCCCCGGAATTAGCATTAGTCTCTACATCTGTAACAGCAATAGGTTTGTCCGTAGAAGAAGTGTCATTGATAGCTAAAAATTCATCATCATGTTGAACTAAAGTGGCATCATCATGATGAGAAGTGACAGTCCTTTCCACTGGAGTTATATTCTTTACATCTGTGTTAGCATCATTATGTCTGTCCGAAAAGGAATGGTTATTGACAGGTAAAAACTCATCGTCATGTGGGGCTGCAGCATGGGGTTGAGTAGAATCATCATTTTAACGAGTAGTGGAAGTCTTTTTTACCAGTGTAGTATCCAAGGCTAATTCCGATTGTAGGTTTGCAAGAGTATTCTTTACTGGAACATCTAAGTTTAGAGTTTTGGATTTCCAAATTTTCTTTATATCTATTAGCTTGTCGGGATGAGCTGATGTGGATTTCCCCAATCGATAATCTTTGGGCATGTGATCAATATTGGAACAAATGTTACAGAAGTACGGCAAATTTTCATAAAATACATCGATGAAGAAACTTTTTCCTATTCTCTAAATGAGCAAATTTTCAGGTAGTTTCCTAGAAAGATCAATATCTATTAACACCTGAGCATAGTGCCCAAACTCACCAGCTGAAGTTGCATTATTGATTCCCAGGGGAACCCTAACTCCCTTTGATATTAAAGTCAGAATGTGATAATGCCTGTACTCCCAAGGGAGTTTATAGAATCTGACCCAAACTTGGGTGTTTATTAATCCTTGAGTTATTGGATCAAAATTCGGTATCCAATGTTGAAGGCGAAGGATTCCCAGTTTTAATGCAATTAAGCCTCGTCCCCAAATTGAGTTTTTATCTGCCACATAATTTAAGATGACATGGTGGAAACCACATCCCAATGAAACTAATTTCCAGCTGGAATAAAGGCTCCAAAGGGATGACAGTTTCTTTTTCAAGTTAGAAAGTTTCCAAGGAGATTCTCCTTTTGAGAGTACACTTCGAGCTATCAAAGCATGTTTACAAAGAGCTAGTTGTTGTTCATATATTTGTTGATTGATCTTGACAGCAATAAAACCACCCTTGTTTGTGGTGATGGAATCATTAGAAGCGACATTTGCTTGAGAGGAGGTGCCCATTGCTGCACTAGCATAGGATGGTTTCTCAAAAGCAGTGCGAGAATTAGCTGTGAAAAGATCTTTATGGCTAAGATAATTTGTGAGGAAAAGGAAGACCAAGGCGGCCAGATGCCGGCGCCTGGTGGATGATATCAGAGAGAATTCTCTTTAATCACTCAAGCATATCTGCTTTTAGTTTTCAAACAATAGCTACATAAAATTTCAATTATTTTATATTTGAACACATTGGAAAAATGTGAAAACAATAAAGAGCTTATAAGTAGTGTAGATTAGATCTTAATATAAGTCAATTATTTTTGAATTATATAGGCTCACCTCATTTATAAGTCCATATGTGTATGCGTGGATCAATATTTTTTAGACCCATAAAATTATTAACATGGTATTAGAGCGGTGATTCCAAACTTGTATTTGAGACATAAAGTTAGGTGTGACCCATTTGAGTTTGATATGACCCTATGAGTCATGTGGTGTAGACCGTTTGTGACTCCATATAAATCGTTGGGTGTGCAGTCCGTCAGTGTTTCACAAGTGTAACAATCCAAACCCAGTTACACAATCCAAACCAAGTTACACTTGAGAGGAAGCTTTGTAATCTCACATTGGAAAAACGTGAAAACAATAAAGAATATATAAGTGATATAGATTAGATTTTAACACAAATCAATTAGTTTTGTATTACGTAGGCTAAGCCTTATTTATAAGACAACATGTGTATAAATAAGTTAACACTCTCAAAATTCTTGAAATTATTAACAAAATGGAATAAGAAAAGAGTTATTTCCAATTATTTAAATTTGAGCCAAATGAAACTAAAAAAAAATTACATTAACATCCTATTCAAGAATCAAAATAAATATATTTATTTAAATTCTTTTTCTTTGTTCACAAAAGAATATTGAGACAACAAAAGACGCCAATTATAAGCACTTTTGTTTACCAGCGTCACCGACTTCATTATTTAAAGCAATTATTTTCTTTTGCATATATTTGTCATCATTTCTACAACACCTACCACATAAAAAATAGATAAAAGGAAAATGTTATGATGAGTAAATTAAGAGATATATAGTATTTTGCCAGCCAAATTTTTATAATAGATAGATCTTTTTTACATTTCAGTATTTTTTATAAGAAAATAAAAGGCTTAAGTGAATAAATTAATTCTTTGGGAAAGATTTTAAAAAAAATTTGTTATTTTTTTTAAATACTTTTATAATAAGATGAGATATAAATGAAACAATTAAAAATATACTAATTAAATTGATAAAAAATTTTAGTTGAGAATATAATTAAAATTTTAATTAAAGTTTAGAACATATAACTAAAAGACTTGTGTAGCCGCAGATATCATTTGCCACCATTCATCTTCTGAGCTAAAAAAAATGGACATGGCTGCAGCTGCAGGCTCTTCTGTTGCCAAGAGGTAAGCAACTTTTTACTTCATTGTCCTCACTAGTCCGTCTGAATCAATACATTATAAGACAAATACTCGATTAGTGTACGGCAAGAACTCAATTAGAATGCTATTCTTAATAACAAAATGTTTATATATGCAGGTTAGAAGGCAAGGTAGCTTTGGTAACAGGCGGAGCAGGTGCCATAGGAGAGACCACTGCAAGACTCTTTGCCAAGAATAGTGCTAAGGTTGTGATCGCAGATGTCAAACCTGAACTGGGTCGATCTGTATCTGGACAAATCCAACAGGAGTTCGGGCAAGCATTTTCCTATTATGAAATTTTTTACCTCACCTTAATTTATCTTTTTTTTATACATGTCAATACTATTATGAAAAATACAATGACTTGTATAACATTTTTTTTTTATCATGATTAATTTTTGGAATATATTTTGTTCATTGAAGCAAACTGAACAGGTCACATGACATTTGCTAATCTGAGATGAGCAGAGAAGACATACGATAAAACAAAAGCTAAAAATAATCGGACAATACATAGGATAAAACCAAATAAAATGTGAAGACAAAAAAAAAAAAAAAAGATTACAAGTATTTAATTAATTAGGTGAGCAGTAGCACATGTTCCAATTCAAGAACATTGTATTTCAACTGTTGAGAAAGTAAATATTTTTATTATATATATTAGGAAGTTAATATTTGTATATAATTAGAAATAAAGTATTTATTTTATTTAGGATGTTATTATGTTCTTAATTATGGTGTGATTAGAATTCATATATATATATATATATATAGGGGTTATAACATCTCTTATTAATATATGAAAAACATATTTCCCTTAAATTTTTTCTTATTTTCTCTAAATTTTATTCTTCATGGTATTAGAGCATACTCATTGAAATCAAATTTTTTATTGAATTCTTGAAATCATAATTTTTTTTCTCTTTCTTTGAATCCCTTTAAATGTTCGAAATCATGACAATTGAAAATACATTCATCGTATCCTATGGAACACCAAATTTTATTCAAATCCTCTAAGATAATTCTCCATTTCCTACAAGAATTATCCTTAATGATACGAACTATCATCTATAGTCACAACTCATGGAGATGCGAATTAGAGCCAAAAATAAATCTGACTTTCTTAATGGTACTATGTCAAAGCCATGAATAGGAGATAAAGCTTTAAAGACTTGGTTTTTTTATAATAATTGAGTCAAAAGTTGGCTAACTGATTCCATGAGTCCAACATTTATGCAAATATTTATTTGTCTTCCAACAGCAAAGGAGATATGGGATGCTGCTTCAAAAACCTTCTATGATGGATCAGATGAAACTCAATTGTTCAAATTAAACCGGAAATCATTCACAACAAGTCAGAATGGTAAGCCATTACCTACATATTATAATGAACTGGTCGGAATATTTCAGGAAATTGATGCCTAAACAAGTGCACAAGGGGAGTATGTTAATGGAGTAGTATCACTCCACAAACATATTACCCGGCTTCGAACACATATTTTCCTAGCCAGGCTTGATTCAGAATTTAATAATGCTCAGAGTGAAATACTCCGGAAGGATCCACCTCTTGATCTCGAGTCTAGTAATGCATTTGTATGGAAGGATCACAACCAGCACCATACAATGGAAGAGCCGAAGATACTAGTGGACCATATTGTACTTGTAGCAGCTCATACTCATCCCCAGTTCAAAGGAAAAGTATCGAGTAAGTCCATCCCATACACCTGTACTTATTGTGGTGAAGTTGGACACTCCAAGGAACGGTGCCATGAACTTATGAGATATCCAGAATGGTGGGATTTCAATAGAAAGCCTTGTAAGAAGCTCAAAAAGCTGCAATTGCCACATCTAGTGGTACTAAATCAAGTGGTGATATTGATGCAACATCAGGTATGGTAAATCTTAATTGAAATAATATATGGATTATTGATACAGGTGCTACTGATCATATGACAAACTCCACTCACCATCTTACATCCATCCGTTCATCAAACCAAAAAAATATTCTAACTACTAATAGAGGCATAACACTAGTCACTCATGAAGGATCAATATCGAACTCTGACTCTCTTAATCTAGATACTATTCTTGTTGTTCCATCTCTTTCTTGTAATCTACTATCTGTTGGCCAAATCACTGAAACCTTGAATTGCACTATCAAATTTTGGCCTAATTAATGTGTTTTTCAAGACATTGCAATGCACTGGATTCTTGGCTTTGGTGTTAAATGTGGAAAGTTGTATTATCTTAATTTGCATGGTAATTCAAGTCAGAAGTCAAGTCAATAGGGTTGGTAGAAGTTTCTCGGCCAAAGACCAATCAATCTTGTGGCATCATCATCTTGGTCATCTTTCTTTTCATTATTTTAGAAAAATAAAATCGAAATTGTTTTTTAGGACCACAGATATGAAATTCAAGTGTGATATTTATGAATTGGCAAAAAGCCATCAAATCTCATATGTACCAAGTTATAATAAAAATTCAATTCCATTTATGACCATTCATTCTAATGTATAGGGACCTGCTCAGATTCCTACTCTATCTGGTGCTCGCTACTTTCTAATATTTATTGATGAATGTACTCGAATGACCTGGGTATCACTACTTTCAAATAAGGGAGATGTGTGCTCTACGTTTCGAGACTTATACAAAATGGTGGCTACTCAATACCAGAGTAAAATCCAAGTCTTGCAGTCTGACAGTAGTAAGGAGTATCTTAACTCGAGTCTAAATGATTTTTGCTGCGAGTAGGGCATTTGCCACAAAACATCATGTGTCGGCACTCCCAAATAGAATGGTATAGTCGAATGGAAGAACTGACAGTTATTAGAAGTTGTCCAAACATCATTGTTTGACATGAATGTTCCTAGAGAATACTAGGGAAAGGCTATTTGATCTGTTGCATATCTCATAAACTTGACACCATCAAAAGTACTCGATTTCAAAACACCTCTTCAGAAACTTCAGGAACTTATCATATCTCCACCTTTTAATAATCTAGAGCCCCGAGTCTTTGGATGATTGGTATATGTTCATCAAACACTCGATAAATTAGATCCTCGAGCTATTCGATGTATATTTGTTGGCTATGCGGATATAAAAGGGATATAGGTGTTATGATCTGGATGCAAAAAAGATGTATGTAACTCAGGATGTTTGGTTCCATGAAAATTCTCCTCTTTTCTCTCACTCCAAATGCTCTATTTAGAGGGAGAAAATTTTGAATCTTTTTGAATTTGAAGATAATATTCTGAATATTCTAAATCCGAGTATCTTAAATATCCCGAGTGTTTCAAGTATCTCACATGGACAAACATCTGATGTTCTGAGTGTTCCAACCATCTCACCTGGATAGATAATTGAAGATAATATAAGTAATCAAGATAGTACATCTTCCCAATCCATACTAGAAGCTAAAGAAACTCTGGACGTGCATAATAAAGTAAACTCATCTCCCATAGGAACTCCAAAAATTGAGCCTCGTTATCCTTCTAAAATTAATAGAGGGGGTCCAAAAAAATAATATGATCCGGACCTTCATACCAAAGCTAAATAACCTATCAATAACTTCATATGAACCAACTATTTATCTGACTCACATGCATTTACTATAAATCAATTATCAACTGTATCTATTTCAAGTAATATGCAGGAGGGTTTAGCTTATCCGAATTGGAAAAAAGCCATGAATGATGAAATGAAGGCATTGCAAAAGAACTGTACATGGGATCTTGTTCCTTTCCTTAAAGGAAAGAAAATAGTAGGGTGCGTGTGGATATTCACTATTAATTCATTGTCAAACTCAATTCAGATGGAAGCATAAATTAGTATAAAGCTAGGTTCATAGCAAAGGGATATACTTAGAAGTATGGAATTGACTATGAAGATACATTTAGCCCAATAGCAAAAATGAACAATCTAAGTTCTTATTTCTTTATCTGCCAACCTAGACTGGCCACTATAATAATTTGATGTGAAGAATGCATTTTTGAATGGAACCATAGGCGAAGAAGTGTATATGGATCCACCACCCAGAACTAGATGTACTGACCGAGTATACAAACTAAAAAGGGCATTGTATGGACTCAAACAATCGCCTCAAGCATGGTTTGGATGACTTTCAACTTTCATGAGAAAGCTTCGATACAAGCAAAATGATGTTGATCAAATACTATTCATAAAAAAAAGTTGGGTAAAGTCACCGCTCTAATTGTATATGTTGATGATATGGTGGTTAGTGGGAATAATCCGAGTGAGGTAACAATCTCACAAAAACAGTTAGCATCTGAGTTTGAACTTAAGGATTTGGGTAACTTAAAGTATTTTTTAGGAATTGAAGTTGTAAGATCAGCTCAAGGGATTTCCCTCTACCAACGAAAGTATATGATGGACCTACTGACAGAGATGGGTATGCTTGATTGTAAGCCAATCGAGACACCAATTGAAGTCAACCATAGATTTTTAGTCCTAGGAGATCAAGTCCTAATTGAGAAAGATTAGTATCAAAGGTTGGTGGGAAGGTTGATTTACTTATCCCATACTCAACTAGATATTGCTTATGTAGTAAGTGTTGTAAGTTAGTTCATGCATTCTCCAAGTAAAGAACATATGGGTACAGTATACCGAGTATTAAGATATCTAAAGTCTTCTCTGGGTAGAGGTCTTTGGGAGAAATAAGGATTATGAAATTATTGGCTATACTAATACTGATTGGACCAGAGATCGAACTGATAAAAAATAACATCCCAGTACTTTATATTTATTGGAAAGAATTTAGTCACTTGGAGAAGCACGAAACAAAAAGTTGTAGGAAGGTCAAGTGCTAAAGTTGAGTTTAAAGGAATGGCTCATGGAGTACGTGAGTTGCTCTGGATAAGGCGAATTGTTCAGGATCTAGGACTAAAACATTTAAAGCCTATGTTGTTACATTGTGTTAATAAGGCAACCATAGCAATTACAAATAATCTAGTTCAACAAGATCGAACTAAACATGTAGAGGTTGATAGACATTTCATAAAAGATCATCTGAACCAAGGAATAATTGATCTTCCATTTGTTTTTTCTCAAACTCAACTAGCTGACATCCTCATAAAGGCTGTATCTGGAAAATTGTTCTACAACTCACTTGGCAAGTTGGGAATGATTGACATACATTCATCAACTTAAGGGGGAGTGTTGAGGAAGTAAATATTTTTATTGTATATATTAGGAAGTTAATATTTGTATACAATTAGGAATAAAATCTTTATTTTATTTATGATGTTATTTTATTCCTAATTATAGTGTGATTAGGATTCCTATATGTATATATAAGGGTTATAACCTCTCTTATGAATATATGAAAAACATATTTCCCTTAAATTTTATTTTCTTTTCTCTAAATTTTATTCTTCATCAACTTTAAGAAATAAATAATTTGTCATATGAGTACCCAAAAAACATGAAATTTTATACAATTTTATTAAAAAAAATTATCATCATATCTCACGTATTAACATATAATACTAGTAATATACAATTAAAAAACATTTGAAAATAAAATTATAAATTAAGATGGTTGCCTAAGTATATTGCATAATCATTTGTAGATTAGTGATCATCTAGACACCCACCCCAGTCACTGTCTAAATAGCATTGATGGTGCATAAAAGAAGTAGAAGAGAAGAATAAGCCATAACATTTGGTAGATTGTAAATACCAAAGAACCCATTTTACCGCCTTCCAATGATCAATTGTTGGTGAGTGCATGAACTAATAAAGTTTATTGATCGAGAAGGTGATGTCTGGCCTAGTTAAGGTAACATATTGAAGTCCACCTACTAATTTTTTGTATGAGACACCATCACAAAAAACTGTCCCGTAATGTTTTGTAAGTGGTGGTGAGGAAGTCATAGGTGTTAAACATGGTTATAGGATTCTATATTTGCTTGAGCAAGTAAAGATGCAATATATTGTTATTGTGTCAAAAGAAGGCTATCAGACTTCAATACAGTGATGTGTGACATTTATGCATTTAATTTTAAGAACATTTTTATTGGTTTATGATATTTTTGTTACAGTTTTATTTGATCATTATTAATTTCACTTGCATCTAATAGAACTTCATTTAATTGCATCTTAACTTTATATTTGTTTTTAAGTTTATTTCATGATAGTTAAATGCATTTTAGTGTCTAATTAAAGTGTATGTTGCAGTTTTGAGTGCTGAAGCTTTTACACACCCATGTCACCAATCGTGTTAGTGAAAGCTCTCCATACAGTCATGCACACGGGCATGTTTCAGCCTATGTATGCCCACATAGTCCTCAGTATGCCCATGTCAGTGCCTATGCATGCCCCTAGTTAAAATTAAAGTCAATGACAAAGCCCTGCATGACCATGCAAGACATCGTGCACCTAAGAAAGCCTAGCACGCCTACGAACACAACCCATGCCATCCCTCATGTCCCCTTCTAGAAAGAATTGGAGCCTGAGCACACCTAAATGCATGGCCATATGCTAGGTTGTGCATGAAAAAAAATTATCACACACCCACACACATGCCCTTTGCAAGTCCCGTGTGATTAGTATACTTGTCCAGCATAGTCATGCTTAGCCTTGTGCTCTCCTCCCACTATCTGCATGGCTTTAAGCACGACCATGCTTCAAGCCCTACAAATATGGAAAATCTTCCTCTTTCACTCTGGAATACTGGTTTAAAAGATTTTGAAAATGGAAAATGGCAGAATTAGAAGTTTTAAGGCAAGAGATGAGTATAAAAGGAAAGAGATGCTAAAGCCTAAAATGGAAGAGGATTCAGAGATTTTGGAGCAAGGAAGAGAAGTAGAAATTCAAGCCAAATCTAGTTCATACAAAAATTATTCTTATGTTTAGATTATTTTTTATTTTGAATACTTACATTATGTGTAACTAATTTACTCAAAGTTTGGATTTGTGTAGCTAGACTGTTGCTGGGGATTTTTATTTAATTCAATAGGTTCATATTCAGTTAATTTTACAAGTTATTTTATTTTTTTATTTTATTTAAGTTTAGACTAATTGAATGCATGTTTGTGAATAGGTTAGAGACAATGAAAGTTGCATAATCTATTAGCTCATAAACCTGTTAAACTTAGGATCTTTGATCACATAAGTAGACAAGTCCTTTTGGGAGTATTAAATTATTAAAAAGCTTAATAAGCCTTAGTTAATTAATGTGACCATGAAAATAGGTTACAATTGACTTTTGTATGCTTAAATAGACTTAAAAGAGAATTTAGGTAACTTAAGTAATTTACCCTTGACTGTATCAACAAATTGAATTAGATTTAATCCTGTAAATCAAGTAAGTGTCTAGTGAAGCAAATCCAGACTCTAACTTTTGATTATTGAATTTATAAAGGAATATTTTGTATTTAGAATTTATTTTTATCAGTTAATATATCTTTTTGTTTCAATTAATCTGTTTTGTTAGCTTGTGGAAATAACATTAAGGCTAGTATTTGGTATCAATCTCCCCGTGGGAACAATACTCAATACTCAAACTTTACTGCTTATTACAGACCATGCACTTATGGAAATTGCCTAACATATGGCTTCAATACCTAGGAAATAATGAAGACTACCAAGATCATGAATGGGAAAAATTAGTAGAATGCATCAACAAACCAGTGTATAAGTGAAAGAGTTAAACTCATAATTAAGATGTCATTTACATAGACTAGGGCTAACAATATTGAGTTGCCAACTCATCAAATCAATAAAAAAGTGTTGGCTTTAAAGGGCTAAAATTCATGTTGAATAAGAAAGTCATTAAGACATTTGAACCATGCTTGAGGTTCCTATTTAAGACCATAAAATGACTTATGTAATTTACAAACATAACTTGGATATTGAGCATTTATAAAACCTATGGGCTATTCCATATTTATCTATTTCAAGAAATCCATATAAGAATATGTTGGTGATATCCAATTGATGAATTGGCCAATAAAGTGCAGTAACAATGGTAAGGATTATGCGAATGGTGGTTGGTTTGAAAACAGGATTGAATGTTTAGGTGTAGATTATGCCATTTTCCTGTGTGTATCCTTTTACAAAAAGAGTGCCTTATATTACTTAATTGATCCAACAACCTTCCTTTTTATTTTAAACAACCATTTATTAGCCATTACATTAGTATATTAGGGATAAGGGACAAGAGTCCAAGTCTTGTTTTGAAGCAAAGCATTGAACTTATTGGTCATGGCTTGTCGCCATTCTGGGTGGCAGTTACCTTGAAGAAATGTAGTGGGTTCAGATAGAAAGGATGATTGGGTAGGAAAAGAGGTAATAGCAGTGTGATTTTAGTGTTTAAGCATGGTTTTGGTGTAGAGAGTCACTGGGTGTTTACAGGTGGGAGAAGAGTTAGGTAAAGTTCGATAAGTGGTAAGGTCAATAATAAGATTGAGGCTAGGTGGTTGATTGGGTAAGAGAGATTGGGCAAGAAATCGAGTGAGAAGTGATGGGGTGTAAGATAAAGTGGTTGGGGAAGAGTTGAAGATGAAACAGGATGGAGATGGTATAAGAGAAGATTTTGAAGGGATGTTTATATTAGAAAAGGAAATATAAGTGGATAAGGAATTAGAGTCATCTTGATTATCAACTAGAGCCATGAAGTGGTTGTATTCAAATTTAGTTAAAGCTAAGGTGCCAAAATTCTATCTTGTAAAGAAGAAGTGTGAACAATGGTTTTAAAAGGAAAGAGTAAATCATTAAACTTCACATGATGAGAAGTATAAATTTCAGAGGTTGCAATGTCAAGACATAGAAATCCAACATGAGTTGGCTAAAGCCTAAGAAAACACACTGAGTAGTTCTATAAGAAAATTTATGTTCAGGGCAAAGCTGCATTTCCACCCCTAATATTTATAGTGGGATCACATATGCCTTTTACATTTTTTTAAACCATTTAAGCACAGACTTATGTTTTTCTATATTTTTAGCCCTTTTTATAACTAGAGCTAACTTGAAAATTAACATCATTTATCTCAAGCTGATGTCGCAAATATAATAAAAGAAATGGGTCTTACTGAAATGCTAAAGGATTCAGACTAAGCCTTGATCGCTCTCTTGCCACCACATCCACAGCCTTCTCCGAGACTCAAACCCAAAAGCTCGAGTGCATCAAGGATCAACTGCTAGACCTCACTAGGATGAAAACTGAATTGATTTTGAAAGCATGGATTGGAATAAATGGAGTCAAACTAAGACTCGTAAGAACACATTATATACAATCACATTATTCTCTATATTTTCTTATTCTTATTCTTTTTCTTATTTCATTTGATGATGCAACAGGAAAAAAATGATAGGCAGTGGCTCTAGTATTATCATCAACCTTAGCAATATGAGGCTTTTGGTTATTTCTCCTAAAGACCTCCTTTCCATATTTATTAAACAACTCATCTAAAATTTTATATGTCTTCTACATTCTATAACCCAACAAAAATAACACCTTAAGACATATTACTGCTTTAATTCTAATTATCATCTTTCTTATACTTCCTAACTAAATTAACCAAAAATTAACACACACAACATGAAGTGTAATCTTAACTTCTTCATTATTCTTCTAGGTATTTGGCACAACCCTTTGTTGCGTGCCAACTGATATTCACTATTGATCCTGAAATGACTCTATATTTTAAATAATATAAATATATTTTGGGATATACAGTGTTAATAAAATTTTAAATTTTATTTATATATTATTATTAATTGTGCATATTCTTTATTTATTCTATTTTAAAAGTGTTATTTACATAAAATGATTTATTTAGGAGTTCTATTATTTTGAAAAAATATATTAAAGTTATTAATAATATGATTGTCATTATTATTTTATTATTATTATTGCTCTTGATTATTATTATTAATTGTTATTATTATTTCTATTGTTATTAATATTATTATTTTAACTAGGGTTATTTCTAGTATTATTGTTATGATATTAGTATTATATTATGTTATGTGATATGTATGTGTATATATATGTATATATATATTGTGTGACTATGTTAAGTAAAGTGTGTACATATATATATAGTCAAAAAGCAGGTCAACTAGTCTTTTTCCCACTATTCTTCTTCCTTTCCCCTGAAATTTTCTTTTTTTTTCCCTATGCTATACAGCATCTACCTGCGCCACCCAACCCCTACCGAATCACCATAGCCATCACCACCAACCACCCTCACTTCCCCTCTTATCCTCCTTCCCTTCCGCCACTACAGACCACGCCTGGAGCTGCCAGAACTCTCAAAAATAGCAGCAGCAACAGAGGAAGCTTCTAATACTATATATTTATTTATTTATTTATTTATTTGAATAAAAAGGGATATTTTTCTCAAATAGTATTAGTAATAGTTACTTTTGCATTATATTATATTATATTTATGTTAACATTATATTTAGGGTTAAATATTGTTTTAGATGTGTATATTAAAGTAATTTGTGTACATATGTATGTATATGTGGTATATATTTTATGTAGTATATGTATATATATATATATACATATGTACTAATATTTATCTATATACATACGTGCATAACTATATATTAATATATAGTTATATATTATATTAATGGTTATTAATATGTATATATGTAATATAAGTTCATGTAGTGTATGTTTATATATATATATATATATATATATGTATATATATATATATGTGGTATATGTTTATGTAGTATATGTATATATATATATATACATATGTACTAATATTTATCTATATACATACATGCATAACTATATATTAATATATAGTTATATATTATATTAATGGTTATTAATATGTATATATGTAATATAAGTTCATGTAGTGTATGTTTATATATATATATATATATATATAGGATATATTTGAAGAGAAGAAGAAGAAACTGAAGCTCAACCCCCTCCCTCACCGCGCGACATCGCCAACCGCCACCGTCACTGTGCCTCCCCCATCTCCGACCACCATCTGCTGCCTCCTCTTCCTTCTCCCTCACCTCTGGTCGCCTGCAGAGCTGCCAGAATCGCTAGAACGAGGAGAAGCCGAGAATAGCTCCTAAAATCGGCCAAGCTCCATCCGACCACTGTTTCACTCCATTCCGATGTCAATTCCTTCCTCTTGCACCGGTGAGACTCATTCTAAGCTTAGTTTAAGCGTTGGTCATGAATTGATTGAGTTTTGGTTGATTGTTGGTTTTGAGCTCTAGGGTTTTGGAATTTTTTTTAGCTCGATCTAGCTTGATTCATGCAAACTCCCTTTACAAATGTGATTCCTAGTATCTCAATCTATCTCTATGAAATTTTGTATAATTTTTGGAATTTATTTTGATTTTTGGTGAATTTTTGAATATTTTAATATTATTTTAGGAATTTTCGTAAATTAATTATAAAAATAATAAATAATAATAATTTTTTGGTATTTTTGGTGTTATTATGGGTTGATATTAATTTTAGAGTAAAGAAAATAATTTTTTGAATATTATTCAAATTTTAGGAATTTTTATAGTTTATGTCAAAAAAAAAATTAATATTAGGTTAAATTATATTTTAGAAGAAATTAGAAGTTATTTATATGTTTTAATTATATTAAGAATTTAACATTGAGAAAATAAGTTTTAGATGATTAAATAATTTTAAGGAATTATTTTTAGTATTAAAAGCACATTATGTAGATTATGTATTTTAGGGGGGGTAAAAATGTAATTTTATGCTAAATATAGTTAAATATATATTTTAATTAGTTTTATTAATATTTGAAGGGTTTAGACAATTTTTTTTATAAATTAATTGATATTTTACCTAAGTAGTGTAAATTTTAAATATCAAATTCCCAATATATATATACATATAATACATTACAATAGTTTAATTTGGATTGTAATTATATTTTTGATGATGGAATGCAAATTTAATTGTTTAATTTTGAATAATTGAGATTTTATATATTTTTGTCTATTTTTAGTATATGTGTATGTGAAATATGTGTTTTTAGAAAAATGTTAATAATTCTCGATATTCTGTTGAGTTGTGATATCGGTCGAGGCTGAGTGTAGTTTTAGGAGCTCGACTCAAATGTGGATGTTGTGGATATTAGAAATGCATTTTCTATGTAGGTCTAGCTCTACCTTTGATAAAGAGATGTCCATTTTACAGAGGAGACTCTGCCGAAATTTTGATAGATTTTCTCGTAAAACATGATACTCATAAAATTTCTACCGTTAGTTAGGTTAAATCCTGTCTATCGAGTCTTGTCTGATTTTCCTCGAGTTAGTCTAGAATTTCATTATTTTGTTGATTGTTAATTTCAATTCCTTATTCATGTTTTAAAAGTCGATTATTATTTTCTTTTAGAGCATTTCGGAGCAGAAGCTGTAAGGCCGAGGCAGACGTGTGGTCGTCAGCCTTCGCATTCATCCTATAAGTCGATAAAATGATCTATGTGTGTGTTTTATTTAAAGATGCATGCACTCATAATTTTTTTATGTTATTATTATATGATTTATTTAATTTAATGCTACTATTTAAAGTTTAAGTGCATTTTATTTATTTAAAATCAGTTTTGAGAAATTTTGGTAAAACGGGCTAGCTGGTGGGTTTCACCAGGACTATGTGCACATGGTAGAGATTGAGAGATGGATCCGATATATGTATGATTGATGAATGTTAAACTGGGACGGGTGCCTCGGTGGAAGCCTTTGCTCTCGAGGACCGCCAGTGATTGTAAGGTTGATAATGGACTGGGATGGGTGCCTCGGTCGATGCCTTTGCTCTCGGGGACTGCCAGTGCCATATATTTGGATTAAGTGAAGGACTACAGCTTGGTGCCTCGGTTGATGCCCTTGCTCTCGAGGATGGTAGTCTAGTTGGAATAAGTGGGCCCGATTGGCCATTTAGATTTTGGGTTTAGGGTTCTACCGAGATTTCTCAAAAGCTATACTTATATATTATAAATTATTTTCACTATAAACATATAAAGTTTTCAAAAAGGCTTTCAAACCATACAACTCTTTTATTGACTTACTCAGTGAGGTCTGATTCCCCTCAATTTATTTTTTTTTAGGAGCTTGGGAGTTCGACCTCATACTACCTCCACGCCGAGTTTCTTCTTCACCGGCTATTTTATGTAGGTCATTGTAAGTTGTACTGTGTGTTAATCTAGGCTGTTGTAGTAGTATATGTACTAAGGATTTGTATGGTTTAAACATAATTACGTAGTTTATTTGTATGAAACACGTTTATGTATGAGATTTAAATTCAATCTATAATACGAGATGTTGAAACACATTTTTATTAAGCAGTTAAATTTGTCTATTTTGAGAAAAATCAGTTTGATAATATGTTCTGTTTTTAATTAAAGATTAAAATATGAATGGTTTTATTTTCTTTTCCTTTAGGCTTACTACGGGTTTCGGGGGCCTTATGCCTACCCATTCCCTAGTACCGGTCACGTGCCCTCGGGTTCGGGTCGTGACAATTATTGATTTTATGGATTTTTAGTAATTTTAATATTTTTTATTTAATATTTATTTTTTTATCGCATATTGTGAACCTCGATTGGGAATTTAGTAGTTTGGGGTCCCAACCCAAGGTGTTAAGCTATTGTGAAGTTTAGAAATGTGTGTGCTTGCATGATTGACTCTACTTCTATAAAGGGATGTCCGTTTTACAGAAGAGACTCTGCCGAATTTTTGATAGATTTTTTGTAAAATATGACATCAGGTCAATCCTAAGTTTTAAATTCTGGGTTTGAGTCTAGTCTTCCTTAGAAACTCTAAAAGTTAGAGTTTCTATTTTTTGATAGTCATTTTATTTTCTGTCTTTTAGTTGCCCCCCTGGTCGTGTCTACCAGTCGAGGTCGGACACAACGTAGCAGAGGAGTGCATCCATCTTGTAAGTTAATATTCGATTTGCATGTCGGGTTTTTTTTAATTAAATACATAAATTTCTAATGAATTTAATTTTATGAGATTTGAGTCGGTATTGCATGATTTAATTTATAGTTGATTTATTTTATTTTATTTTTATTTATTATAATTTTCCTTATTTGATCTATAATTATTTATTTTAATTAAACTACGGTAGAACGAGTTACCTAATGGGTTTCATCAGGACCGTGTGTGCACCGGTAAAATATTGGGTTGCATTGATTATATTACTAGGGTGGAAGGTCTAGTGATGCTTTGCTCTCGGACACCACCAGTAAAATTAGATTATATTTGTTAAATCACTGGAGCCGATGGTTTGGTGATGCTTTGCTCTCGGACACCGCCAGTGATTTTGGATTAAGTAACGTGACTGTAACTGTGAATACTGGTGATGCTTTGCTCTCGAGATCCGGCAATCTTGGATATAAGTGAGTTATTTGGCTATTAGAATTAAGGACTACGGTTCTACCTAGTTTTTATACTATAATGTTTCAAAAGCATTTAAAAATTTATTCCTCCTTTTGAAAAATGAATTTCTTATATGTATATCAAATGATTTGAATAAAATTATAAATATATTATATTTTCATAAAAATCTATTTTAAAGAAAATTTTCAAACTGCATTCATTTCTTTTATTAGCTTACTCAGTGAGATCTGACTTCTCTCAACCTATTTTTTTACAAGATTTTGGGAGTCTTCTATTAGACCTACTTTCCTATGCCGAGTAGCTTCCTTACCAGCTATTTTATATAGGTCTACATAGTTTATGTTTGTAATAGTATCTGTGTACCGCAGTAGAGAAATTGTATAGCTGCATACTTTAATTTGGATATTATTTATTTTAGATTTATGCACTGAGATATTATTTTGTATAAACTGATTATTACTATATTATGCATGATGATGGTATGGTCTATTTAAATTAAGAAAAATCAGTTTGATAATGTGCATCATGATTTAATTATTGCATTGTAAAGTTTTAAGGTGAAATGTTATACGTTTTTCTTTTAAGGCTTACTATGGGTTTTGGTAGCTTTAAGCTTTCTTATTCCCTAGTGCCGGTCATGTGTCTTGGGTTTGAGTCATGACAGATCCATAACCACCCAGATTGCTCTTTATAATTTTAAGACAAACTACATTTAAAATGACACAGTTGTTAAAAGTCACTAGAGAAATGAGTTCTTGCTCCAATGCCAGTGATAAATAAAGCAATGGATGATGCATGAGAAGGAGATGATATATGGATTAATAGTGGGTATCAGTTGTTGTCTTTGAGTTTCCTGTTAGCACTTACTTCTCCTTAAATATAGTATGCTAAAAAGTTACACATACTACTTGTACTGAAGGTTTCACATCCATGAAATGGAATGGGATGGGTTTTTTAATTGTTCTGTTCATGAAAGAGAGATGAGTATGCATTGAATTTTTAAAATTTTGTTTACTCAATTTTATTTTTTTTATAGTGGTAGTGAGTGAAAGAAATGTGAAAATGATAAGTTATATATAAATTAAAGGTGTTAGGTTCTTAGGGTCAGTTTCTTATTATGATTTTGTTCGCTTCAAAGGAGGTCAATTTACACTAATGGAAATTGAATGATTAGGGCCCACACAACATAATTAATATTCATGAAAATTGTCCATGCAAGTCATTTTTAAACAGTGTTAACACCGTTACTTTTCCTCATTAATTTAGGGGCCTAAAACACAGAAAAAATATAATTATGTGCTTAAATGGTTCCTAAGAAAATGTAAAGGGCATATGTGATCCTCGTTATAAACATTAAGGGCGAAAATGTACCTTTGCCCTTATGTTTATTGTATGAACGAATTAAAGGGTAGATTGAACAACCAAAGGGATGGTATTCTTTAAATTTTGGATGTTTATTATTCAATAAGTGAAAAGGACATTATTGTTTTGTAATTTGAGAAGGCAAACTATTGATAAGGTTGGCAGACATTTGCATTGCATAAGACCAATATTTACGAGGCATATTACTATGAGCAAGGAGAGTTAAAATTGTGTCAATTAAATGGTAGATTTTATGCTTAGTAAGGCCATTTTGCCCATGTGTATATAGGCAAGAAATTCGATGAAAAATGCCATTAGTTTGAAAATATTTATTTAATTTTGATATTCACCACCCCAATCACAATGGAAAGCCTTTATTTATGTGTTAAATGGGTGATGAACTAAAGCTTGAAAGAATAAAAAAGAAGAATAAAAATGTCACAACCCGAATCCAGGGGCACGTGACCGGCACTAGGGAATGAGAAAACATAAAGCTACCAAAATCCATAGTAGGCCTTAAAAGAAAAAATCGCGGAATATTTAAACTTTGAAACCTCACAATAAATAATAAAATCACAATGCACATTATCAAACTGATTTTTCTTAATATAATTTAAACCATAATATCAGTGCATAAATACATAAACTTCAGTTATACAAATAGTATCTCAATACATAACTTATAAATACATGAAATCCCAAATAAAGTATGCAATTGTATAATTTTCTCTACTGCGGTACACAAAAGTAAATACAACACAACTAAATAGACCTAAGTAGAATAGCCGGTGACGAAACTACACGGCGAAGAGAAGTAGGCCTAACAATAAACTCCGAAACTCCTGAAAGAAAAATAAGTTGAGGGGAGTCAGACCTCACTGAGTAAGTTAATAAAGGAATGAATGCGGTTTGAAAACCTCATTAAAATAAATTTTTTCATGAAAATATATTATAATATAATTTTTTTTCAAACCATCATATATACATATAATAAATCCACATTTTTTTAAAGAAAAAAAATAGATATTTAAATGTCTTTTAAAGACATTTTAGTATAAGAATTTTGGTAGAACCCGATTTATAAATTTTTAACAATCATATCTCTTAATCCAATATCACTGGCGGTGTCCGAGAGCAAAGCATCACCAAACCATCGGTCCCAATGATTTAATAATATTAATCCAAATTATACTTGCGGTGTCTGAGAGCAAAACATCACCAGACCTTCAGCCCCAGTATTTATTAAATAAATAAATATTATATTCTTAGCGATGTCCGAGAGCAAAACATCGCCAGACCTTCGGCCTTAGTAATATAATTAAATAATCACATATTTTATCGATGCGCACACGGTCCTGATGAAACCCATCAGGTAGCCCGTTCTACCGTGGTTTATTTAAAAATAAAAGAAAAGAAATAAAACAATAAAAATTAAAATAAATAATAATAAATAAATAAGATAAAATAAATCAACTATAAAATTAAATCATGCAAAATCCTATGAATAATGCTGACTAGAATCTTATAAATTAAATTCATAAGAATTTAATATAATTTAGATTAAAAATCCGACACTTAAATCAAATATCAACTCATAGGATAAATGTGCTCCTCTGGCACGTCGTGTCCGACCTCGACTGGTAGACGCGACTGGAGGGGCAGCTAAAAGACAGAAAAGGAAATGACAATCAGAAAATAGAAACCTAACTTCTAGAGTTTCTAAGGAAGACTTGATTCGAACACAGAATAAAAATTTTAGGATTGACCCGGTATCACGTTTTACGAGAAATCTACTGAAAATTTGGCAGAGTTTTCTCTGTAAAACGGACATCCCTTTATCGAAGTAGAGTCAACCCTGCAAATAAACACACTTTAAATTTCACAGTGGCATAACACCTCGCGTTGGGACCCCAAACTACACAATTCCCAACCAAGGTTCACTAAAAATATACAAATAGCAAATACTAAATATTAATTTAGTAAATCACTAAAAATAATTTTAAAAAAATTAATAATAAATCATAATATAATTTATTTAATTCTTAAAACACTAAATAAAATTATTTTCCACTATAATTTAATAAAATTTCCAATAATAATGTAATATTAATAACAATCCAACTTTCCAAATATCCAATATAAAATAGTAAAATGCAAGCTATAATTGCCCAACTAATTTAAATATACTATAATTTTAATTAAAAACTCTTTCAACCCACAAAACAATAAATAATTTATAAAAATTATTTTAATACCACATTTAATACTTAAATATAATAATTTTAATCTCACAATTATAACAATATACAATAAAGATAAGTAATATTGTTGAAATCTCAATATTTACATATAAAAAAATATACATATATAGTTAAAAAATATTCGGGTTATTACAGTCTTCGTCCCTTACAGAAATTCGTCCTCGAATTTTAAAGAAAAGCAAGGAATTACAATGTCTAATGATGAAAAAGATAGGGATAGACGACTTGCATCGTCAATTCTACCTCCCATGTACAGTCTTCTGCTGTGTGATTACTCCAAAGCACTTTGACCATCGGAATCTCTCGAGAGCGAAGCTAGCGAACCTGGCAATCCATAATCGCTACTGGATACTCTTCATAAGACAGATCTTCACTGAGCTCCACTGCTTAAGGCTGAAGTACGTGAGAAGGATCAGGAATATACTTCCTCAACATAGACACATGAAACACCGGGTGGATTTGAGATAGCTCAGGTGGCAACACTAGTCTATAAGCCACTTCCCCAACTCATGACCGTATCTGGAAAGGTCCAATGTATCTCGGAGCCAACTTACCCTTCTTACCAAACCTCATAACTCCCTTCATTGAAGATACCTTCAGAAAAACCATATCTCCAACTAGAAAGGAAACATCCTTCCTTTTAGGATCAACATAACTCTTCTGCCTACTGTATGCTGTCCTCAACCTCTGCTGGAACTTTTTCAAAAGTAATCTGCACTAACTCTGGACCTGTGAGCTCTCTCACTAATTTCCCAACACAAAAGTGATATGCACTTCCTACCATACAATGCTTCATACAGAGCCATCTCAATACTCGCATAATAACTGTTGTTATATACGAATTCAATCAATGGTAAATGATTATCCTATTAACCTCCAAAGTCCATCACGCACATCAGGAGCATATCCTTTAAAGTCTGAATGGTCCTCTCAGACTGACCATCAGTCTGAGGATGGAATACTATGCTGAAGTCAAGTCTGGTACCCAATGCCTTATGCAACTCTTACCAGAAAACTGATGTAAAAGTGGCTCCTCTGTCAGATATTATACTTACTAGAACTCCATGAAGATAAAAAATTTTGTTGACATACAACCGTGCTAACCTGTTAGTGGAGTATGTCTTCTTAACTGGCAAAAAGTGAGCTGACTTAGTTAACCTGTCATTGATCACCCAAATAGCATCAAACCCACCTATCGTCCAAGGCAAACCAATCACAAAATCCATAGCAATCATATCCCACTTCCACTCTGGGATAGGCATGGGCTGTAATAATCTTGAGGGCCTCTGATGCTCTAATTTCACCTGTTGACATGTGAGACACTTGGATACAAATTCTGCAACATCCTTCTTCATTCCATTCCACCAGTATGTATCCTTCAAATTATGATACATCTTGGTAGAACCTGGATGAATACTATAAGTAGGAAAATGTTCCTCTTCTAAGATCTCATTCCTTAGATCATCAACATCTGGCATACACAACCGAGTACCCAAGCATAGAACTCCCTCATTGTCAATCACAAACTCTCTGGATTGAACCGGTTGCACCTCAAACATAATTCTTTGTAACTACGGGTCCCTTCTTTGAGCTGCCTTAACTCTATCCAAATACACATATCATACTCTAAACTGAGCTAAAAGGCACTTCTTAGTTGCCTTCCACTGCAAACCCTAATCAATCAGCTCATGCAACCCTTGAATAATCGGTCTCCTCTTAGTACTAATGTGGTCAAGACTACCTGCTGATTTTCTACTCAACGCATCAGCTACTACATTTGCCTTGCCTAGATGGTAAAGAATCGAACAATCATAGTCTTTCAGAATTTCCATCCTTCTTTTTTGCCTTAAATTCAAATCCCTCTGCTCAAAGATATAATTTAAGCTCTTATGGTCGGTGTAGATCTCACAAGTGACATCGTATAGATAGTGCCTCCAGATCTTCAGTGCAAAAACAACTGCTGCCATCTCTAGATCGTGAGTAGGGTAATTTTGCTTGTGCTTCTTCAACTATCTTGAAGCATAAGCAACCACTCTGCCATTCTGCATTAGCACACATCCCAAACCTATACGGGAAGCATCACAATACACCATATATCCATCATCACCAGAAGGTAATGTCAATACTGGAGCTGAAGTCAATAAATCTTTAAGCAACTGGAAATGCTCCTCACATCTATCAGTCCACACAAATCTAACATTCTTCTGGGTTAGTCTAGTCAAAGCACGACAATCTTAGAAAAATCCTTCACAAATCTCTTATAATAGCCTGCTAAACCCAGAAAACTTCTCACTTCAATAACCGTTGTAGGTCTTGGCCATTCAGTAATCACTTCTATCTTCCTGGGATCCACTTGAATGCCATCTTTAGACACCACTTGGTCTAACCAGAACTCACATTTTAAAAATTTAGCATACAACTGGTGCTCTCTCAAAGTCTGCAGCACCAATCTCAAATGCATCGCATGCTCTGCCCTATTCTTTGAATAGACCAGAATATCATCAATAAACATAATCATAAATCGGTCTAAGTATGGCCTAAACACCCTATTCATTAAGTCCATGAAGGCTGCTGGGGCATTAGTCAACCCAAAGGACTCATAGTGGCCATATCTAGTCCAAAATGCTGACTTAGGTATATTTTCCCTTCTAATCCTTAGCTGATGATACCTAGATCTCAAGTTAATCTTAGAGAAATGTCAAGCTCCTTATAACTGATCGAACAAATCATCAATCCTTGGGAGTGGATACTTATTCTTGATGGTAACCTTATTCAGCTGTCTGTAATCAATACAGAGTTAAAGCCTACCATCCTTCTTCTTTACAAAGAGAACCGGAGCACCCCAAGGAGATGTACTAGGTCAAATAAACCCCTTATCTAATAATTTTTGCAATTGCTCTTTTAACTCCTTCAGCTCCGCAGGTGCCATCCTATAAGGTGGCATAGAGATAGGATCTGTACCTGGGACAATATTAATACATAATTCTATCTCTCTATCCGGCGGCAATCTAGGTAACTCCTTTGGAAAAACATTTGCAAATTCACGTACTACTGGTACCCTCTCCACTGATCCCATTTCTACTTGAACATCTCGAACTATAGCTAGATAGCCCTGACATCCTCTACTAAGCATCTTCCTAGCTGTAATGGCAGAAATAAGAATACAGAACACGAAACTCTCAATACCTCTGAATCTAAATTCCTCATCACCAGGAATTCTGAAAATTACTTCCTTTGCTCGACAATCCACAGAAGCATAATACTGGGACAACTAATCCATTCCAAGAATCACATCAAACTCGATCACATCCAAAAGGACCAAGTCTGCCAATAATTCTCTACCCTCCACTAACACGGGACAAGATGGAAAGAAAATGTCTATCTCCATCTCATCACTAAGCGGAGTCGAAACAGACAGAGGAAGACTTATCTTGGAAGGAAGACAAGCCACTTTTAAAGCAAACAAAGGAGATACAAATGAACATGTAGCACCCAGATCAAATAATACTCTAGCCTCAGAGTAACAGACTGGAATAATACCTGCTACCACAGCGTTGGATACCTGCGCATCCTAAGGGGTCAAAGTGAAGACCCTAGCTTGACCACGTCTTGTCTGCTGTAAGGTGAATGGCTGAGTCTGTCCTCTACCTCGATCCTGCTGGCTCACATTCTGTATCGGTCGTTGCTGAGAGTATATGGGTGCATGGTACTACTGAGACACCTGCTGTAATGGTTGAACAACAGTAAGTGAAGATCCCTGAGCAAAAGATGTCTAGAATCCATAGTTCGGACAAGCTCTAGCGAAATGTCCAAGCTGACCACATCTAAAACATGCTCCTAACATCAAGTGACAAGGACCCTGATGCACTCGACTACAAATGGCATTTGCACTAGCTCCATACCTAGAACTGCCATGCCCAGAGCTCTGCCCACTACTATTGCTGGCGTTACTACCAAATCTAGTGGCTTTGCTGCTCCTACGATAATGAGTAAGGCGGTGCCTACCAGTCCGATGTGCCCTAAAATGTCTACTCTGTTAAGAAGGGCCTATTGACTGAGAACTCGAACTGCCTATCTCTGAAATACTAGCTGCTACACCCTCTGGATAGGTCTGAAAATGCCACTATCATAAGGGTCAAGTATGGTGTCGTGCCAGATGTGTCTGTGCTCCAACTGTCTCCTCCAATATAGGCTGGGCCTAATCTAGTCACATAAAGCTCTACTGCCCTAGCAACATCCTATCTCACGTCCTTAGCGTGCCTCATCAGTCTGTAGAACTCCCGAGTATAGTCCTCCACTGATCGATCTCTCCTATTAATGTTAAGCAGCTGCCATTTGTAGTTCTCTCGCATAGATAAAGCATAGAAAAATCTCATGAATTGCTCCTTAAATCCTAACCATGTCATCGTTGTTATGAAAGGTTGAATGGACTGCATAAACCAGTCCTGAGCTGCTGCTGAGACTGATAGCTCCACGATCATAATCCTCTAGTAGTCAAAATACCCAGATCTAGTCTTGGACTCGATGGTATTAATGAAATGCAATGCATCCCCAGTACCATCAAAGTGAACTCGCCCCACTTTGGAGTATAATAAGGCTGCATCATCATCTGACATCCCCTGAGTCTGTCGCTGAAGCATCTGCTGCACAATGGGCATTGCTTGATTAAGAGTTGCCAAGCCCTGGTTAATACCCGCCATGCCAGCTGCAAAGACTATAAGATCCTCTGCTGGAATCTGAGGCTCTACTGGAGGCTGATCCTGCCTCTGAGCTGCTGCCACTTTAGCTTTACCCCTACCTCTACCTCTACCCCTACCTCTAGGTCGAGGGGCAGGAGGGAGAATCTCATCCTGAAATGATTACTCCCCGTCATCAGGTTCTGCATCTATAGCAGGGGCATTCCAAGCATGCCTCATTCTAAAAAGATAAGAAAACCAAGATTCAAAATAAGATAAGAATACATACTCAGATGCTGAAACCAAAAGACAAGAGATCAACAAATGACGTTCAACAACCTAAGTACTGCAGTATTATGAGAAAAAGACAGACATTGACAGTCAAGAGCATGAAAAATGAGCCAAAGCTCTGATACCAACTTTGTCACGACCCGAACCCAGGGGCATGTGACCGGCACTAGGGAATGGGAAAGCATAAAGCTACCAAAACCCATAGTAAGCCTTAAAAGAAAAAATCACAGAATATTTAAACTTTGAAACCTCATAATAAATAATAAAATCACAATGCACATTATCAAACTGATTTTTCTCAATATAATTTAAACCATAATATCATTGCATAAATACATAAACTTCAGTTATACAAATAGTATCTCAATACATAACTTATAAATACATGAAATCCCAAATAAAGTATGCAGTTGTACAATTTTCTCTACTGCGATACACGAAAGTAAATAGAACACAACTAAATAGACCTATATAGAATAGCCGGTGACGAAGCTACACGGCGAAGAGAAGTAGGCCTAACAGTAAACTCCCAAACTCCTGAAAGAAAAATAAGTTGAAGGGAGTCAGACCTCACTGAGTAAGTTAATAAAGGAATGAATGCGGTTTGAAAACCTCATTAAAATAAATATTTTCATGAAAATATATTATAATATAATTTTTATTCAAACCATCAAATATACATATAATAAATCCACATTTTTTTAAAAAAATAGATATTTAAATATCTTTTAAAGACGTTTCAGTATAAGAATTTTGGTAGAACCTGTTTATAAATTTTTAACAATCATATCTCTTAATCCAATATCACTGGCGGTGTCCGAGAGCAAAGCATCACCATACCATCGGCCCCAGTGATTTAATAATATTAATCCAAATTATATTGGCGGTGTCCGAGAGCAAAACATCACCATACCTTTCGCCCCAGTATTTATTTAATAAACAAATATTATATTACTGGCGGTGTCCGAGAGCAAAGCATCACCAGACCTTCAGCCCCAGTAATATAATTAAATAATCACATATTTTACCAGTGCGCACACGGTCCTGATGAAACCCATCAGGTAGCCCGTTCTACCGTGGTTTATTTAAAAATAAAAGAAAATAAATAAAACAATGAAAATTACAATAAATAATAATAAATAAATAAGATAAAATAAATCAACTATAAAATTAAATCATGCAAAATCCTATGAATAATGCTGACTAGAATCTCATAAATTAAATTCATAAGAATTTAATATAATTTAGATTAAAAATCCGACACTCAAATCAAATATTAACTTATAGGATAAAGGTGCTCTCTGGCACGTCGTGTTTGACCTCGACTGGTAGACGCGACTGGAGGGGCAGTTAAAAGACAGAAAAGGAAATGACAATCAGAAAATAGAAACCTAACTTCTAGAGTTTCTAAGGAAGACTTGATTCGAACACAAAATAAAAATTTTAGGATTGACCCGGTGTCACGTTTTATGAGAAATCTACCAAAAATTCGATAGAGTTTTCTCTGTAAAACGGACATCCCTTTACCGAAGTAGAGTCAACCCTGCAAATAAACACACTTTAAAATTCACAATGGCATAACACCTCGGGTTGGGATCCCAAACTACACAATTCCCAATCGAGGTTCACCAAAAATATACAAATAGCAAATACTAAATATTAATTTAGTAAATCACTAAAAATAAATAAAAAAAAATTAATAATAAATCATAATATAATTTATTTAATTCTTAAAACACTAAATAAAATTATTTTCCACTATAATTTAATAAAATTTCCAATAATAATGTAATATTAATAACAATCCAACTTTCCAAATATCCAATATAAAATAGTCAAATGCAGGCTATAATTGCCCAACTAATTTAAATATACTATAATTTTAATTAAAAACTCTTTCAACCCACAAAACAATAAATAATTTAAAAAAATTATTTTAATACCACATTTTGTCTGAAAAAATAATTAAAACATAGCATTTGATTATAAAATCTACAAAACACACCATTTACCCAGTATATTAAATTTACATAATATAAAAATTTTCTAAAAATATTAGATCAATTAACAAAATCATTTTATAACTACTAAAATTACTAACATAATACTAACACTAATTTACTCC
The DNA here is from genome assembly GCA_947683625.1 of Mallotus nudiflorus. Taxonomy (NCBI): domain Eukaryota; kingdom Viridiplantae; phylum Streptophyta; class Magnoliopsida; order Malpighiales; family Euphorbiaceae; genus Mallotus; species Mallotus nudiflorus. The sequence goes on from CANTUR010000156.1 coordinate 3,290,020, forward strand.
AACCAGAAATAGTTAATTAATCACATTAACAAAATTACATAAAACTTAAACTACCTAAATAAATATACAAAAATTCCATAAAAATCAATTTAATTAATCTAAATTAATTTTGATATACTATTAACCAAAATTAACCCCAATTAATTTAGATCCACTAATATAAGTATAGATCAACTCAAAAATTAACCACATAATTAAAATAAAATTATGGGTAATTAGTAAATATAATAAAAATCAACAAAATATTAAATCAACACCAAATCAACTAAATCAACTAACAACAGCCCTAAACAACTAAAAATCAATCTAAAAACTAACTAAAATCAACCAAAAATTACAAAAATCAACCAAAAATCAACTACAACAATTCTAACTAACTAACCCAAAACTCACTTACAATAGAAACCTAGATGCAGAATAGAGTTGCTAGAGGAACCAGAGTTGCTGGACTGTTACTGCCTCATGCTACCAGACCTGTTGTTGCTTCTGTTGCTGTTGTTTGGCACTGCTTCACTATGTGTTGCTGCTGCTACTGGTGAGGGAGGCTGTTGTTATGCAGGGACAGCAAGGAGGAGAAGAAGCAGCTGAGGAAGATGGCAAAGCAAGGAGATGGCTGCTTTTGGTGGAAGAAAAGAAGGTAGCAGTAGGGGAAGAAAAGAAAAAAAATCAGCAAGGAAGGGAAAGAAAAATTTTTTTGTCCTGAGAGAGAAGAAAAAAAAAACTTTTTGACCAACTTTTTTTTTTTGTCTGAAAAGTACTATATATATACATATATTTAATAGTTAAAGTAATGCACAAACACACACACACACACACACATATATCTATATATATACAATAACAATAATAATAATACTAACTCTAATAAAATAATGCTATAAATAAATATTTGGACAATTAAAATAATAATGTATGTGCACAAATCAAAATGATGTAAAAATAATAATATCTTTAGTTCTCGAATAAAATTTTAAATTTAATACTTAAATATAATAATTTTAATCTCACAATTATAACAATATACAATAAAGATAATTAATATTATTGAAACCTCAATATTTACATATAAAAAAAATATACATATATAGTTTAAAAATATTTGGGTTATTACAAAAAATCACTTTTATTTTTTAGAAAATACACCTAAATGAAATAATTATAGTCATCAATAAACAAGACAAGATATTAATGTCCTTAACTAGAACTAAAGGGAGCAAGGCCCCAAACATCAAAATGCATAATTTCAAATGGTGAAGTTCTGTGATGTACATCGGTAGTAAATGGGAGTTTGGAAAATATTCCTAAATAGCAAGAGGAATAAGGAGAAATTTTAGAGTAAGATCAAGGTAAATTAAAATCTTAAACAAGTTTGGAGACTATCTACTTCTGAGCATGGCCAAGATGGTCATGCTAGTCTTAAAGAGTTAGAATGGTGGCAACCAAGGCATGATGTCTAGAAGGTTAAAGCAAATACTATCCATCCTCACTTGGCCCTTAAAGAATAATTTTCTTAGTAATATAATCCTTAATCAAAAAGTGAGTGGGCTAAAATTCAAAGAAACATGAATTGTCATTAGTAAATTGTTGAACAGAAAGAAGATTCTTGATGAGGTGCGGCGCATGTAAAACATTATTAAGGTGAGGAGGTTTAGTGAGTAAAAGAGTGTAATGGTACCTGTGTGATGAATGGGAAAGCCTTGACTATCACCAACGTATAATTGATCATGCTCGAAGTATTCAAAAAAAGATTTCAATACGTGTGAAAGTTAGCACCATTGTCAAGATGACATACTGATTATGAAGATGTATGTCACTAATGGTATAAGAGGATGATACATAGGCTACCCAGGTGGTTGAAGATAAATGTGATGAACTTGAGAGTTGAAGGACTGTTACTACTGCCAAGATTGATATCCACTGTGCTATGTGATTTTAAGAGATTAAGGAGAAAATAATGAAGACCGAATGGGTGGAGTGTGTGGTATGGGTAGTAATAGTGGTGTGAGAGAGGATTAGATGGCAGCATTAGCTACTAATGGATGTGTTTGACTTTGAAGAAGGATTTCTTATATGACTAATTGACATAGCAAAAGAATGATAAACAAGGAATTAGTGTTTGTTAAATCGCGCATGACTACTAAACACTAATCTTTTATAACCTGTAATTCGCAAACTCAGAAAATAGGCATCAAAATTCAAGGAATTTTGGAAATTGAAAGGAATTCAAATTCTTATTAATCATAATGACCGCCAAAAGATCCAAAACAATGCTTAAATAGGGAAAAAACCCTAAATAAAAATAATCTCAAAGGAAATAAGAAAAACCCTAAAACAACTAAAAATAGAAAACTGCCAATTTGAGAGCCTAAATAATTGAATTGCCCAAAAACCAACGTAGCTCATAAGCAATGCTAGTGACTTGTGATCAATGGGATGATTCTAATTAAATTAGGCTCCTATTGTGCCAAAATTTGAAACTCCAAAGTTGTTAAAAATTATAAAAATACCACTAATGCAATTTTTCATAATTTTCTATAAACTGAATTACAAGTTCTTCAATGCCTACATCATTATCAAAATTATTATTTTCTCAAATTTGGTATTCTTATGAATCAATGAATTCTTCGATGCCTATTTCCTAGTATTTGTGTGCAAATCAATAGATTATAAAAGATTAGTGTTTGCTAGTCATGCACGATTCAAAAAATGCTAATTACTTGTTTGTCACTCTTCTGCTACATCAATTGGTATCAGAGCCGAACTGATCCTTATTAATCATGTCTAGAGAGTATTATGAAGAAAGCTTATTCTATGATATTAACGACGGTGAGGATGATCCAGATGAGCCAAAATTTGATGAAGAGGATGAGGCCAATGTTAAATATATTGACTTCATTGGCATTGATAAATTTCTTTATACTTATATTCATTTAATTTCTATTTTAAAGGAATTACAAATTTAAGATAAATTTATGATGTTCTATAGAAAATTTGTTTCTCAATATTTGGGCAAAATTCAAGGGTGAATTTTCTCTACCCTAGAGGGAATAATGTGGAGCAACAAGCTTTGGAATGAGTTTCTAAAACAATTAATAGCAAATATAATATACTATTATTATTATTATTATTATTGTTATTATTATTATTATTATTATTGTTATTATTATTATTATTATTATTATTAGGATTTGGGTTTTTTATTTTAATTTAGCATTGATTAGAATTTGACTTTTCTATATTGTTAGGAATTTGATTTCCTACCTTAGCTAGGATTTTCTTTATTTTTATTTCCTAATTAAAATTAGGGTTGGTAGGTTTATGCCACCCTATAAATATGTAAGTTTTAGGGCTATGTGAGCTAGTTTTTGGTTATCAATAAAATTCTCTTATAGATATAATTCTCTTTTTCTCCAAATTTACAGTATTATCTTTGAATCAACTAATATTAGATGCCTATGTCCTGATATTCTTATTGAATCAATAGGTTTTAAAAGATTATATTTCGATATTTGTATACAAATCAATGGACTACAATATTTATTCCATTTGTTCTTTAATTTTATTTTATTCTTATTCTTATTTCTTTAAGCTTCTGCTACAACATTTTATTGCTCGTAATGATGTGCATGAGATAGAGGACTAATTGATTACTCAGTATATTGGAGGTTTGAGGGAACAAATCATAGAGACAGTCAACATGTTCGATCCTATGTCTATCTCCGTAGTGCACCAATAGGCGTTACAGATCGAGAAGAATTAACAAGTGGTTTTATGCAGACCTATAGAATCAGTAGTGCAGGAGGTAGTGGCAATGTGAGCTGTGTGACAAGTGGAATGGCTCACGATAGTGTTGTGACCAAAGTTGGGGCAATACTAGCGACTGCATAGAAGGCTAGCTCGATTAATGGAATTAAATGTTTTTCTTATGGAGAAGTAGGTCATAGGCAGTCTGAATGCAAGAATAAAGGAAAAAGGGTGATGTTTCTTGAGACAGATGAGCAGTATAAAGATGAGGATGTAGGTGACCTAACTAGTGATCCAGTATTTAATTCGAATTCTATTAATAAAGATAGCATAACTAGTGATGTAGGGATTGCCTGGGTTATGCTGAGATCCTGCATAACACCCAGAGCTACTAATGATGATTGGCTATGAAATAATATCATTCAATCCAGCTGCACTATCAAGGGCAAAATATGCAGATTTGTGGTCGACGGAGGTAGCTGTGAGAACATAATTGCAGCAAAGGCAGTCTAAAAATTGGGGATTCCAATTGTAAATCATCCTACAAGTCGGCATGGCTGAAAAAAGGGGGAAAGGTAATAGTGTCAAAGAGTGCCTTGGTTTCCTTTTCTATCGAGGCAAAATATAAAGATGATGTTTGGTGTGATGTGATAGTCATGGATGCATGTCATTTTGTTATAACCTGATATTTTAAATTATAAAATTTATTTTGGGATATGCAGTGTTAATAAATAATTTAAATTTTTATATATTATGATTGTTGTGTGTAATTTAATTTTTAGTGTTGTATATTATTATTATTATTATTTATCTAGTAATATTATTATTGTTATTGTTGTGAATAGTATTAATTGATTTTATTTTAAATATTTTATTATGTAGAGGAATTAATTTGGAAGTGATTATCATTTATTATTATTATTATTATTATTATTATTATTATTATTATTATTATTATTATTATTATTATTATTATTATTATTATTATTATTATTATTATGTATGTGGGTATTTTTGTCTTTTCCTATTTTAATATATAAAAAAAACGTATAAAAGATTTTTCTCTTTCTTTCCTCCCTCTCTTTCCTCTCCCGTCCCCTTTCCTTCCTCTTCCTCTTCTTCTTCTTCTTCTTCTTCTTCTTCTTCGTTCTGCACAAAACGCAGACCCACCGTGTGCCACCCTGAGCCTCTGCCAGCCACCACCAACCACCACCAAGCTTCACCCCTTCCTCCCTTCACTTCCCGCCGACGCCAGCTACTTTCCCCATCCTACTTTTCCAATGAAACTAAAGACAACAATAGCAACAACTACAGTAATGTTGGCAACTTTTTGGGGATTTCAGCTCATGTTTTTAGGCTCAATCAACTCCTCTCGGTCCAGACAAACTCGTTTTCAACTCGGTTCAAGTTTAGGACCTTCGGATTGTGACTTATCTTTAAGTTTTAGTTTAGGTCAAAATAGGTTTTTCATTTTTTTTTTAGCTTGATTTCCTATGATTAATGCTTGATGCCTTTAGAAATGTTGTTGTATGAAACTTAAGCTATTCAAATATATTTTTGTTTAATTTTTTTGAATTATTTTGATTTTTTGGGTGTTTTGGTTTCCAACAAGTCACTATTCTAGTGACCCTTCCCGAAAATCTTTTATATTTTTAATAAATTTTTTAAATTATTTGGATTATAGTTTGTGAAGAAAGTATATTGAAATTTTAATCCGATTATTTATTGTGAAGAAGGTTTATGTATGAAATTAATTTTTGGAAAAATTAATATAAATTAGTAAATTTAGTGTTTTAATTGAAATTATTGTTAATTAGTATGTTTTGAATAATTTTGGAATAATAAATAGTATTAAAATAATTTTTACAAATTATTTACTATTTTTAACTAATTAATAATAATTTCCATAAATATATTCAAATAACAATTTTATTTATTGTTTTTGTGATTAAATGAATTTTTAACTATTTTTATTACATATTTGAACTATTTTAATTATTATTTGTGAATTTTACTATTTAATTTCAAATAATTGAAAAAAATGGATTTTTATTAACATATAAAAATTATTTGAGATTTATTAACTAATTTGAAAATATTAGCTTTTAGGTGTTTATTATTTAAATAACTCAAATTTATGTATTTTATTGATTTTTATGGATTTTAATGATTTTTGATATATTATTATTAAATTGTTAGTTGTTGTGTATTTTGGTTCTCGGTTGAGCGAATTGTGAAGTTCGAGGGCCCAACCCGAGAAGTTGTGCATTTGTGATATTTGAAGTGTCTTTGCTTGCAGGATTAGCTCTACTTTTAGTAGAGAGACATTTGTTTTATAGAGGAGACTCTGCCAAATTTTTAGTAGAATTCTTATAAAACGTGGTGTCGGATCGATCCTGAGTTTTTAAATTGTGGTCGAGTTATATCCTAGATCGAGTCACTCTTTAGAATTCCTAGAAGTATAAGATTAGGTATTCAATTCTAATATATGATTATTCACTTATTTTCTATAGTTGTGCCGAGATCAAAGGCTATTGGACCAGTCCAATCTACTCTGTTTAGAGGATCGTACAACTGTGAGTTATTATTTTTTATATGCATTTCATGTAGAATACATAATTATGAACATCCATGTTTTCATAATGTATTTAAACATTAATTATTTTACCAAATGATTATGTATATGTTGGTATACTTTTGGTATATTATGGTATATATGTGACATATATGCTTAGTATATTTTTAGTATATATTCAATATATTTTTGCCATATACTCAACATATATATTTGGTATATTTTTTGTATACAATTGGTATATATTCAGTATATGCTTGGTATATGTTTGGTATATAAGTGGTATATTTTTTTAAAAAAATAGATGCTATCATGTTTAAATTATGCATTTTATTTTTTAAATAAGTATACGATTTATTTAAAGCATAGTAGTAGAACGTGCTGCCTAGTGGACTACACTAGAATTGTGTACGTACCAGTGCATTAGATTTTAAGGTTGAAATCATTTGATATGAGACTTGATTATTCGATTATTGAGAATTATGGTGAGAGAGTAATGTGATTGCGGGAGCTCAATTGACCTAGTGTCTCGAGGTTAATTGCACTGACAATGAGACTACGGGAGCTCGGTTGACTTAGTGTCTCAGGGCCAGTCTACTATTCAAAAATTAAAAAGAGAATTATTTTGGAATTGAGTAAGCTTTTTTGCTAGTGAAATTTATTGATTAAGGTTGCATAATATTTTAAGGTTCTACTTTGATCCTTTACTCAAATAAACTTTTTCTGCATTTATTATTATATGAACGTGGATTTTAGCATCTGTGTGAAATGCCTATATATATATATTTATATTGATGCTTGATTGTATATGAATTTATGTTGCATGTATATATATTATAATAATTCACTCAGTGAGGTCTGACTCCCCTCAATATTTCTTTTTACAGGATCTTCTTCATCTTCTTCAGACCTCCCCCATAGTACTATGCATCGACTGATTTGTGTAAATACTATACTATTGTTTTTTTGTATTTTAGTAGTTACTACAGTAGTAGCGTTATTGTATTGTAGCGTGTTGTATTATTAGAACCTTGTACCTGAAGCTATGTATGAAGATATTTTTATTATGTTATAAAATAAAGATTTTCTTTTATATTAAATAAAGTTTTAATTTTGGCATATTTTTATATTATTATTACATGTGTTTTTATTTTTAAGGCTTGTTATGGATTCCGAATTCAAAAGAATTCGTATTCCTTAGCACTGGTTCTAACTCCCCAGTTTGGGTCGTGACATATTTATTGTTGGGATGGTCATGGCAATTTGATAGAGATGTAACTCATAATGGCAAAAATAACACCTACAATTTCATGTTCGAGGGTGTGAGGATTGTGTTAGTGCCTAATAAGGATCGTGATCATCCTGAATAGGTGTAGGAAGACAACAAAGGTGGTGTGAGTTCATTAACTCTAGCACAATTTGACAGGGTAATGCAAAAATTCAAAGTTATTTATGTCCTCTTTTGGAAGATAGTGGATAAGGAGGTAGCAGTTCCTGATGTAGTTTTGTCACTTTTAGAAGAGTTCAGTGATTTATTTCCAAAAGAATTACCTGAAGGGTTGCCTCCTATAAGGGATATCCAACACCATATTGACCTTAAACCAAGTGCAGCCTTGCCAAATCGACCACACTGTAGGATGAGTCCTACTGAGCATGAAGAGTTGTTGGCTAAAGGGTACATTCGGGAAAGCTTGAGTCCTTGTGTTGTACAAGACCTTCTAATACCAAAGAAGGATGGTTCTTGGTGAATGTGCATTGATAGTCGAGCCATTAATAAAATAACCATCAAGTATCATTTTCCTATGTTTAGACTGGATGACTTACTTAATCAGCTTAGTGGGGCCAAGATTTTTACCCAACTAGATCTGAAAAGTGGTTATCATCAAATTTGGATTCGAGCTGGCAATGAATGGAAAATAGCCTTCAAGACAAGGGAGGGATTGTATGAATGGCTAGTTATGTCATTTGGGTTATCGAATGCGCCAAGCACTTTCATGCATGTTATAAATCAGATTTTGAGGCCTTTCATTGGTAAGTGCATTGTTATGTACTTTGATGATATTTTGATTTATAGTGCTAACCCGGATGAGCACCTTAGTTAGTTGTGAGATGTCCTCACTATACTGCGTAGGGAAAAGTTCTATGCAACTATTAAAAAGTGTGAATTTTTTATTGCCAGTATGTTATTTCTTGGCTATGCGGTGTTGGGTAAAGGATTGTAGGTAAATGAGTCAAAGGTAGAGGCTGTGAGATGTTGGCCAAAACCTACTACCATTACTGAAGTGAGGAGTTTCCATGGGTTGGCTTCATTTCACAGGTGTTTTATTCCGCATTTTAGCAACATTATGGTGCCTATTACTAATTGCATTAAGCAAGTGGGAAGATTTATGTGGATAGATAAGGCAGAAAAGGCATTTGAGTTTATCAAATTACACCTTACTACAGCTCCCATTTTAGTGTTTCCTGATTTTCATGAACCTTTTGAACTACATTCAGATGCTTCTAAGGTGGGAATTGGGGCTGTTCTGAGTTAAAATAATAAGCCAGTAGCATATTTCAATGAGAAGTTATCAAGGCCCAGATTACGAAATAGCACCTATGATGTCAAATTCTATATTGTGGTTCAAGCTATTAAGCATTAGCATTATTATTTATTTCAGAGGGATTTTATCTTGTATACATATCATGAAGCATTAAAGCATTTATACCGAAAAAATAAGATTTCTACAACACATGCTAGTTGGGTTGCATACCTTTAGAGATTTACCTTTGTAGTAAAGCATAAATCAAGTGTTAGTAATAGGGTGGCTTATGTGTTGAGCAGATGAAAAAGTCTACTGGCTCAAATGTCCATTGAGGTACCTGGTTTTGATTCCTTTGCAGAATTACTTGAGAATGACCTATATTTTTCTACTATTATGACTAAGGTTAATGTAGGGGAGAAAATAAATTTCCTACTGCAAAAGGGATTTCTGTTTAAGGGTAATTAGCTATGTGTCCCATATTACAGTTTGCATTTGAAGATTATTAAGGAATTATATGGTGCAGGGCACACGAAACTAGACAGGACTGTGTAATTAGTGCAGGCTCGGTATTTCTAGCCTACCATTCACAAAGAACTGGAAAAATTGGTTCAGCGATGTTGGATTTATCAAGTTTCTAAAAGGACAGCATCCAATATGAGTTTGTAAATGCCCTTACCAATTCCTTCGTAGCCTTAGGTGGAGCTCAGCATGGATTTTATGCTAGGAGTACCACGCACACATCAAGGTAATGATTCTATATTTGTGGTAGTTAATAAGCTTTTAAAAATGGTGCACTTTATTCCATGTAAGAAAACCACAGATGTTGTTCATGTTGCTTAGTTGTTCTTTAAGGAAATTTACAAACTGCATGGGTTGCCTATATCTATTATATTGAATTGAGATACCAGGTTTCTTAGTCATTTTTGGTGTAGCTTATGGAAATTGGTGAATACACAGCTTAATTTCAGCAGTGCCTATCATCCACAGATAGATGGGTAAACTGAGGTTGTGCATTAGTCTTTAGGGAATCTGCTGAGGTGTTTGGTAGGTGAACATATGAAGAGCTAGGATCAGAAGCTGTGTCTGGCAGAGTTCGCTCATAATTTTGCAGTTAATCAGAGAATTGGATTTTGCCCTTTTGTTGTGGTGTATTCTGTGGTACCAAGAGGACCACTAGATTTAATTCCTCTTCTAGAAAAAATATGGGTTCATGGCAAAGCAGAGGATTTTGTTAGTGGATTACAGGAAGTTCACAAGATTGTCGATGACAATTTGATCCAAGCTGCCTCCAAGTAAAAGCAAGATATTGACAAGAAAAGGTGGCATGTTGAGTTTGATATGGGGGATTATATATGGGTTGTCTTTACCAAGGAGAGATTTCCTATAGGTGAATATAATAAGTTGCCTGCCAAAAAGATTGGACCAATGGAAGTCATTAAGAAGATCAATCCTAATGCCTACCATTTGAAGCTGCCTAGCCACATTCGTACTGTGGATGTTTTTAATGTTAAGCACTTGATTCCCTATATAGGTGATTCTTCAGAAGAGTCAAATTCATGGGTGAATTCTATCCACCTTAGGGAGAATGATGTGGGCATCAAACAACTTGCAATGCGGTTTATGGAAAATTATGAAAAATTACATTAGTGGCATTTTTATAATTTTTAGCAACTTTGGAGTTTCAGATTTTGGCATGACATGAGCTCAATTTAATTGGAATCAGCCCACTGATCACAAGTCAATAACTTTGCTTATGAGCTACATTGCTTTTTAAGCAAATTCAATTGTTTAGGCTCTCAAATTGACATTTTTCTATTTTTAGTTGTTTTAGGGTTTTTCTTATTTCGTTTAGGATTCTTTTTGTTTAGAGTTTTTTCCCTATTTAAGAATTGTTTTGGATCTTTTGTTAGTCGTTATGATTAATAAGAATTTGAATTCCTTTCAATTTCCAAAATTCCTTGAATTTTGATGCCAATTTCCTGAGTTTACAAATTACAAGTTATAAAAGATTATTGTTTGGTAGTCATGAGCGATTCAACAAACGCTAATTCCTTATTTATCACTCTTCTGCTACGTCACTAACTCGCCATGGAATTTTGAAAAAGAGATAGGGTAAGGGCCAAGGTTTAAACTACTAATGATGGTATGATACTCATCGCAAGTATTTCGATAAATGATGGCATTGAACTTAGCCTGCGAGAGAGGGTGGCCAGCTACTTCGAGGTCATCGATAAGAGCTTTAGGTTTCTTTAAGTATTTAGTGACCATCATATCATTTTTCTTAAGTTCCTGAAGCTCAATGTGGATTTATAGTTGCCTATTTTGAGAAACAGAACCAAACGCAATGGGAAGAGCTCCCCAAGTAGAGGAAGACATTGGATGACCAATAACATAAGGAAACACGTCTTCATTGAGGGATCATAGAATTCATGATAACAACATTTGGTCTTTTTACATCCATGTATCATATTCAGGATTTTCAATTTTTTCAGTTGCGTTGGAGGGAAAGGGAATCATTCTTAAAAGTGGGGATGCATCAGCTGCAATGAAGGAATTTAATTTTTGATAATTAAGAAGAGGAATAAATTGGATTTTCCAGGCAAGATAATTCTTTAGTTTGAGTTTAATGGCAAATGTGTGTTGAGCTGATAAAATAATTGATGGTTGTGAAGAAGAGGCAGGAATGATTTGGGATGATGTTGTCATGGTGCTATGATACCATGTAAAAATAAGAGATCTCTAGGTAATTTGTAAATGTTGTTATTGTATTGATGAAGAGAAGGTTTACAATATATATATAAAGACAACAGTTGTTCAATAGAATATTGTTATGATAAGGTACAATAACCATATGATAGAGTTGTGTTAACACTCTCTACTTGCCTCCTTCCTCTTATAACCGCCACCATCGCTTTTTGTGGTCTACTTTGCTAAAATCACCAATAAATGTGTGATCATATCATACCTATAACAGGTAAATATTGCCTCTATCTCTGCCCTTCTGAGCAATCAAAACAAAAATGCGATAGAAGATAGGGATTAGAACGAACATGAATAGTAGTGGGATTACTGGAATGGAGGGGCCTGGTATGTGAAAGTCAAGCAAATTTGTGTCCATTGTTGTGCACTGTTGGATTGTGAAAGTCTGGAGCTGAGCTAAACATATATTCATGAATACAGTGCTAAGTATTATCGGAAGTGTGCAAAGAAAGATCTTTGTTTCTTCAACTTGTGTAATCGTGCATAATATCCATGGTCCATTAGTGATTTATGTTGATGCACCATTATTTGTCACTACAATTGTTGCTCTGTCCGAAAACCTGAAATTCAGAAATTTTAGGATTTTTAATACTCGATTCAGCTCATGCTAGTTATAGAAGCACTTGATTTCAGCTTTATTTAATACCTGAATTAATTAGTCCTCGCAAGGATTTCATAGTGCTTCCCTGTTTCTTTGTTATTAATTTCGTGGAGTTCATCTGTCATGTATGGGATATGAAGGTTTCGATTTCGTATGGCGACCACAAATACCTGTAATCTTGCACAAAATGCACATGCAAGAAATTAACCTTGATACGGAGAGACAAAGGCAGACATCTGCTTTCTTTTTGGTACATTTGAGGATCTAGCATAAGCTTTATTTACAGATATTGTAGATTTGCGAAGAACTTGCTTAGCGATAGCAGCAGCAAGATGTCCAACTATGATGACTTCATCTTTCTTGCTCGAGGATATCGTTGCAAGATCTTTTTCTTGTTTCAGTATGTGTGATTATATATATAGATGAGAAGTACATAGGCCCTGTTTTATTTAGCTGTTTAGAGTAGACGATAGCGGTGGTGTATAACTGATAAATATGAATTGTTTTGTAAAATTTTATTAGTTGTTATTGTTTATATGTCAAATAACTATTAAGGGTATAATTTATTTGTAAAATATAATTTTATATACTTCTTACAATATTTTTTAGTTATGTAAAGTTATTTAAAAATATATATATAGTAATAAATAATAATTTATTGTCTTTAATTTATATATTATTAAAATAAATAATAGAAATTATTTAAAAATAAATTTTAAAATATAAATATTATTATATTTTTAAAATATAATTGTAGGTATAAATATTAAAAAAATTTAATTATTAATTATTAATTATAATTTACAATAATATTTATTTAATTATGAACTAGAAAAAATTAATTAAATACATTTAATTTAAATGAAATTATATGTTATTAGTTATTTTTATTAAGGATAAAATAATTTAAATAAAAAATAAATACAAATCAGTTATCAATTGATCGGAAAAAGCTCTAAAATAGAGCTTGTTCAATTAGCAGCTATTTTAAATAAAATTAGTTATCAGCCACTAATTTTAGAGTTTTACTAAACATCTAAATTGTAGCTGATTGGGGAAAAACTTCAATCAGCTAATCCAAACACCCTATAAAAAAATTTGAGATTGGGTGGCCAAAAATAATTTGCAAATGACAAAAATAATTTGAGATTGTTTTAGTATGTTTTTCTTCTTCAAGACCTGCTACAACTGGTCTTTCACCACATGACAACTCTGCTTCTTTGCTTTTGAACTCTGGTGGTTCTTCTTCCCTTACAAATGCAGATTATAGGAACACTTACAGGCAGAAAGAAGATGTTGATGAGAATGTTTTCTTCTTAGAAACTTCTAGTTGAGCTTTTTCACCTATTAGGAATGAAATAGTGTAATAGATCAAATTAGAGGAAGAAATAGTAATTTACTCAAAATGTAATGATAAATAAAGACAATTTGACATATTATAGTATAATCTGCAAGCTAAATTTGTCTACTAGTTCGATCTTTTTATTTTTATATTTCTATGTTATAACTTGATATTTTATAAATTATTAAATTAATTTTTGAAATATGCAGTGTTAATAAATATTTTATTAAATTGACATATTATGATTATTTTGTGAAATTAAACTTGAAGATTTAATGTTGAATATTATTTTAATATTATTAATATTATTATTTTTATTATTGTGAATTATTGGTGTAGTGTATTTTAATATTGGTGGGGAATATATATATATATATATATATATATATATATATTGTGGGTGAGAATAATTGAGTTTTAATTATTATTTTAGTTCACTATTTATTAAATTAAATTGTAAGATTTATTAGTGTTGATTATTAATTAATTATTTTATGATATTATTATTTGTGTATATATACTTGGTGGGGAATATTTTATTTAAAATATATTATTATATATGTACTATTTGTGCTTTTAAAAAAAGAAAAGGTTAAAATATTTTTTTGTACTTTTTGTTAAAAAAAAAAACTTTAAAAACCAAAACGTGCAATGCACCTGCGCCCCTCCCCTTTCTTCTTTTTTCTTTCTTTCTTTTCTTTTTTTTTCATTTTCTGTAAACCGCCAACCAACCAACGCCACCACCTCAAGGCATGAGGTTGGTCTCTTCTGAAAGCTCGCCATCCGAACTTCTCAAATCTTCAAAATGTTTCGAGTTTCAAATCCGATAACTATTTCGTTTTTATATATTTCTATTTTTAGAATTTTGAGTTTTTATTAGTTTAAACCTTTATTTGACATTATTAGTTATTGTTGCTTTTAGATTAATTATTGTAAAGGTTGTGAGAAAGCTAAATGTGATTTTTATTTATTTTTCTAAAAATTTAGAATTTCCAAGCTTGGAATTACTGTTTATGTACTGTTCTAAGCTTGGAAAAATTATATTTTTAATAAATTCTACTAATTATTTCAAGCAAATTTTGTGAAGAAAGTTTATTGTAATTGTATTCCAAATTTTTATTATGAATTTTTGAATGTTTATGTGAAAAATGAATTTTTTGAAAAATTAATCATTTTTATATTTTAATTAAAATTATTATTAGTTATTATGTTCTAAATAGTTTTTGAATAATAAAAAATTTTAAATTAATTTTATAAATTATTTACTATTTTTAACTAATTAATAATAATTTCTGAAAATATATTTAAATAATAATTTTATTTATTATTGTTATGATTAAATGGATTAATATTATTTTTATGATTAATATTATTTAATTATATTGAGAGTTTAGTAATTATTTTGAAAATAAATATCTTTAATGTTTTTATTATTTAAATAAGTTGAATTGTGGTATTTTATCAATTTTTATGGGTTTTAATGATTTTTAATGTTTATTATTATATTATTGATTTTTATCCATATTAGTTCTCGGTTGGGCAATTTATGTAATTCAGGGGTCCAACCCGAGAAGTTGAGTATTTGCGAGTATTTGAAGTGTGTTTGCGTACAAGATCAGCTTTACTTTTAGTAGAGAGACGTTCATTTTACTGAGGAGACTCTGTCAAAATTTTTATAAAATTCTTGTAAAGCGTGACATTGGGTCAATCATGAGTTTTGAATTTATTGTTAAGTCACATCCTAGATCGAGTTATTTTTTTGAAATTCCAGATGTCTAAAATTAGGAATTTATTTCTAATATTATTATTATTATTTATTTATTTATTTTTCTATAGTTGTGTCAAGACCGAAGCCTACAGGACCATGTCAGTCTAGTCTTTTTAGAAGAGCATACAACTATGAGTTATTATTATACGTATACATTACATGTAGATAAATATTATGAGCATACATATGTTTTTAATAAATATGAATTTAATTATACTCATTTCATTAAATGATATTTATTATTGTTAATATTTATATATATGTTTCCATATATATAATTGAGAATAATTATTTTAAATAATGTATGCATTGCATGTAAAGAAATTATTGGCATCTATGTTTTTAATAAAATATGAATTTTATTATGTCATACTACACTATGAATATGTGCGCACCAGTACGTTAAATGTTAGGATTGATCTTATGGAATTTATTGATGAGATATATGAATAATTGATTATTGAGATTTATGGTGAGAGAGTGGTGTGATTGCGGGAGCTTGGTTGATCTAGTGTCTCAAGGTCAATCATGTCGACAATGAGATTGCGAGAGCAAGGTTGACTTAGTGTCTCAAGGCCAGTCTACTATCCAAAAATTGAGAAGAGAAATATTTTGGAATTAGGTGAGCCTATTGATTAGTGAGGTTCAGTGATCAAGGTTGCGGAATATTTTAGGGTTCTGCTCAAATCCTTTACCCGAAAATTTTTTTGCATTTATTATTATAAAAAGTGGATTTTTGCCATCTATATGAAATGCATATATATATATATATATATATATCATTATACTGATGCTTGACTATATGCGGCTTTAGGTTGCATGTATATATAATAATAATTCACTCAGTAAGATCTAACTCCTCTCAATATTTTTTTTAGGATTTTCTACTTCAAACCTTCATAATAGAACTATTCGCTGGACTCTTTTCTCTCTTGCTGATTTATGTAAATACTAAACCATACATTTTCTTGTATTTTAATAATCGATGTAGTAGTAGTGTTTATTGTTGTAACATTGCATTGTATAAGTTAAAGACCCTATATTTGAATATTGTATGAAGATACTTTATTGTTATGATATAAAGATTTATTTTATATTAATTAAAGTTTCAATGCTGATGTATTTTTGTATTATATTTGTATGTATTTTTATTTTAAGGCTTGTTATAGGTTCCGGACTCAAAAGAATTCTCATTTCCTAGCACCGTGCATGACTCCCCGATTTGGGTCTTAAGACTATATTTTTTTCATAAGAAAATAAAATATGTTGTTGTAAGCCTCATATATCAGTTGTCACCATCCATCTTCTGAAAAGAAAAATTGAACATGGCTACAAGCTCTTCTATTGCAAAGAAGTAAGCAAATTTTTACTTAATGTCCAATGCTAGTCCATCTTAATCAATATATTGTAAAGTAGACACTCTATTAGGATATGAACAAACTCGATTAGTATTGTATTCTTAGTGTTAACTATGTTGTATTAATCCACTATTAATTGTATTTACAATCAGATTACTATACATATTAGGATTGTTATTTCATGCTTATCTTTGTTGTATTTATATACCAAAATACTCTCAAAGAACGACACTTTTTCCACCTCTGAATACTTCTTTGACTTGGTATCAGAGCTGTCATCATGACCTCCCAAAACTCATCCTCTTCTTCCTCCTCTTATTCTATTTATTCTTCTTCTTCATTGATAACATCAAACTCTTCCTAATCATCTTCTCTTCTCACCACTTTTGCTACCTTAAACCCACCCTCTACTAATGTTTAACAAACTTTCTCAATTAAGCTCACTTCCAAGAATTAAATTCCATGGAAGTTGCAATTTACCCCTCTCCTAAAGTTCTATAATTTACATAGGATTTTCAATAGTACTGAACTACCACCACCTAAGGAAATCTTGGATTCAGCCACTAATCAACCAACTCTCAATCATGAATATCTTAACTAGTTTTACAAAGATTAATTACTATTTTCTTGCCTACTTTCATCCATATTTGAGGAGGTGTATCCTCATCTAATCGGTTTTAATTTAGCCTCAAAAGTGTGGCAGGCTCTAACAACGGCATATGGTGTGGTTAGCCATGCACAAAGAACTTAACTACATGTCGAACTACATAATCTTTCTAAGGATGACAAGTTTTTTTCTCGATACCTATATCAAGCCAAGGCAATTGTTGATTTGCTAACTTTGGTTGGATAACCCATCTCCTCTTCAAAGTCCAATGCCATTTCTTTTTGCAAACTTGGCTCCAAATATAAGGGCATTATTGGTGCCTTACAACAGTGCACCGAATCCATCTCATTCAATGAACTACATGGCCAATTGGTGGCCTATAAATTTCTTCTCAAATCTCAGCAACCAAGGTACCATCAATAAACTTAAAACGGTATTCCATAATTAACAATGGTTTATATGCTTTTTGATCAAGTTTTAATGGCAATCGTTTTGCCCAAAAGGGAGGCCAACGAGGTTACCAAACCTCTGCATGCTAAATTTATGGCTTAATAAACCACATGGCTCTCACATGCCAACATCGATTCAACACCAATAATCATGTTTACACCTAAACTACTGGTTTCTCTTCCTCTCAAAATTTTGCGCCATCATCATATCAAGTAATTGCCACTTTGACTGAATTACAGTCCCAATCTAGTTTTCTTCTGACCCCTTCATCACTTCCATTTTCTAAATTGTATCCTAACATAGGGGTGACACATCATGTCACCCTCAATCTATCTTCCTTGAGTATCTCCAATGATTACAAAGGTTTGGGCAAACTTCTTGTAAGTAACGGTCATGGTCTTACAATTTTAAATATTAGTCATAGCCTTCTTCCTTCACCCACTAAACCACTTGCATTAAAAAATGTTCTTCATGTTCTATATATTACAAAGCCCTTACTCTCCATTAAAAAATTATAAAAATAAAATTTTTTTAACTTCATGATAATCATTGTCTTGTCAAAGATCAAATATCAAAAAAGATACTCATTCGAGGAATAAGTGAACTCGGTCTCTACAAATTAAAAGGCGTGCTCCCATCATCCAATTTTCTAAAAGCTAAGCCATACCTTGCTAACTTAGAGGATTGGCATGCACAGCTTAACTACTCAAATTATTCAACAGTTCAACATTTGATTAGAAATTTTAAAATACCATATTCATCAAATAAAATGGTTCCACATAAATATGAAACCTATTGTTTAGGAAAACTTCATCACAATAATTTACATTTAACTCATCATCGTAGTAATGCACCCTTACAACTGATTCACTCGGATGTATGGAGTCCTACACCATTACCTTCATTTTTTGGTTTAAAATATTTTGTAATTTTTATTGATAATTATTCTTTGCTTACTTAGTTATATCTAATTAAATGTAAGAGTTAAGTCCCAGTTGTCTTTAAACAATTTCAAAAGCTAGTTAAAAATCAATTTAGTTCCAAAATAAAGTCCTTTAATTCAGATTGGGGAGGTGAATATCGACCTCTCCTTAAATATTTTCAAGAAAATGGAATTCTATATAGAATTGCTTGCCCTTACACTTAGGATTAAAATGACACTATCGAGAATAAAATTCGCATTATCATTGATATTAGGGTTGCTCTTCTAAGTCACAATGGTGCACTATTTAAATTTTGGGAATTTGCATTTGAAACTTCTTCTTTTTTAAATTAATTGATTACCAACTAGCTCTCTTAATAATAAGATACCCTACCAACTATTGTACAATAACAAACTTGATTATTCTTTTCTTTGAATTTTTGGGTGTGTCATATATCCATTGTTAAGACCCTTTAACAAACATAAATTTTCTTTTAGGTTAAAATAGTGCTTTTTTTTAGAGTATTCACCATATCACCTAGATTACATATGTTTTGATAAAGAAAAAGGGAAAATTTATGTGGCATGACATGTTGAATTTGATGAACATACATTCCCTTTTAATTAAGTGCCGACACTAATAAATAATTTGGCAAGTTCGCAGGATCAATCCACTCCTTGGTTGCAAGTGACACACCAATTGTCAAGTTCACTACTTCCTCCTGGTAGTGTCTCTTTTCCTGACTCAAAAACCTCTCCTTCTGATCTTATCTTATCTACTTCTCCACACTCTTCATCCAAACTTTTAGTTCACTTAACCTCATCCCCATCTTCACATAAATCCACTGCTTTGGTTACACCTAATCTTCCATAACCACCAATTTTTAATCCATATGGCATCAATTTAAATGTCAACCTTCATTCTTCCTAACCACCTCAAACTCAATCACCATAACCACCTCACAATCAATCACCTCACCCACCTATCCGAACTCATCCCATGCAGCTTCGTCAATCCACTTTAAATTGAAAAACTCATGCTTATCTTACCACAATCACCAAAAACCAATCTAACCCTATCATTAAACCTATATCTTTTTCCTAAGCTCAATATGATCTAGCCTGGCAAAAAGCTATGACTAATGAAATGGAGGCCTTGTATCGAAACAATACTTGGTGTCTTGTACCACCACCTTCTTCAAGCAATATCATTGGAAACAAGTGGATATACAAAATAAATAAATAAAGCAAATGGAACCATTTATAGATTAAAGGCAAAACTAGTGGCACAAGGTTATACATAAGAATATGGGATTGATTACATACAGACTTTTAGTCTAGTAGTAAAACCTTAGACTATTCAAACAATTCTTTCCATTGTAATTTCTAGAAGTTGGCATTTAAGGCAATTGGATGTTAGCAATGCTTTTCTCAATGGTGATCTGCAAGAAACTATTTACATTGTGCAACCTCAAGGCCTTATAGAAAAAAATTATCCTACTCATGTCTGCAAGGTTCCTAAATCTCTTTATGGTCTCAAGCAAGCACCACGTTCTTGATATAAAAAACTGAGCAATTTCTTACTTTCCACTAGATTTAATAATTCAAGTGTAGACCCCTCCTTGTTTATTTATAATTATGGAGCTAACCATTATTTTCTATTAGTTTATGTAGATGATGTTATTGTTATAGGAAACAGTTCAACTTATATTCAACATCTCATAGACAAACTTTTGGCTACCTTTGCTCTTCATTACTTAGGCCAAGTACATTACTTTCTTGGAATTCAACTTCGATATAACTCAAATGGTGTACTTTTATCTCACCAGTCCTACCTTCTAAATCTTGTTAAAAGCACCGACATGGCAACTTCTAAACCTTGCTCCACACCTATGATGTCGGGTTCTCCTCTATCGAAGCATAATGGCAACTTGTTGCCTTCAAATAAAGTAACTCAATACATTTATGGCAATTTATAGTATGTAACACTCACTCGTCCGGACCTCACATATTCAATCAATAAATTATATCAATTCATGCACCACCTTGTTAAAGGTTGATTCAAAAAAAATATCAACATGTGACCTTGTCTATAGTTAGTTGAAATAAGTTATTATTTTTTTCACATTTAGTTCCTTGAATTTCTGGTTTTTTTGTTTAGCTAATAGCACTTTAATTTAGTGCCAAAGATTTCTGCTTTCTTTAAGTTAGTTTGTTTCATGTAATGCCTATTTAAAGGCAAGTTAATTCAGTGAATAAATCATCCAATTTTCAGCTCACATAATATCTAGTTTCTTTTCTTCTTAATCAGTTCTTTGCTATTTTTATTTTTCCTCTAGTTTTGCTGCTCTCTGCCCAACATTATGGTATCAAAGTTGGTTCGTTCTGTAGCTAGGCGTTTAAAAAAAATGGCAACAAATGGCAATGTTATGAGCATTTCCCAACCAGCAATACCTCTATTTAAAGGTGATTGCTATGAGTTCTAGAGTATCAAAATGAAGACTCTGTTCAGGTCTCAAGATTTATGGGACTTGGTAGAAAATGGATATGCTGACCCCAAATGATGAAACCAGATTGAGAAAAAATAAGAAGAAGGACTCCAAAGCATTATTCTTCATTCAACAAGTTGTTCATGAGTCAATTTTCTCCAAAATTACAGTAGCAACTACAGCTAAAGAAGCTTGGACAACTTTTCAAACATCGTTCTAAGGCTCTTCAAAGTAATCATGGTGAAACTCCAATCACATCATCTTGATTTTAAAACCTTACATATGAGAAGTGGAGAATCAGTACAGGATTTTCTATCTAGAGTAGCTGCAATTGTCAATCAAATGAGGTCCTATGCAGAGGAGGTTTCTGATCAAACTATTTTTGCTAAGGTATTGCGAAGTCTCACACCAAAGTTTAATCATATTGTAGTAGCCATTAAAGAGTCAAAAGACTTGGCTACATACTCATTTGATTAATTAATGGGGTCTTTGCAATCCCATGAGGTAAGACTAAGCAGATCGGATAAGAAGAATAAAGAGAAGGCCTTTCATATGAAGGGGGAGATACATTACCAGAAAAATTAGCAAAGAGAGCCAGCTGGTAGAGGACGTGGTAGAGGAGGATCACGTGGCAGAGGTGGTTGTAGCGTTGGATGAGGAAATGATCAATTTGAACAAAGGCAGTAAATTGGAAGGAAATATGGTGATAAAAGTCACATTCAATGTTACTATTACAAAAAATTTGGGCATGTAAAGGCTAATTGTTGGAAACGGGAAAAGCAAGCAAATTATACTAAGCATGAGGAGGAAAAAGAAGTCAAGCTTGAGAAAGATGCAAATGTCTGTAATAATATTTGGTACTTGGATAGCAGATGCTCTAATCACATGACAGGTGCAAAGTCATCTTTTAAAGAAATTGATGAAGCTTTCAAATCAGAGGTGATACTTGGAGATGACAATCAAGTGCAAGTAAACGGTAAAGGCACTATGGCTATAAGAAATGGTTTTGGTAATGTAAATCTCTTACATAGTGTTTACTTTATTCTTAGCTTATTACAAAATTTATTGAGTGTTAGGCAACTCATAGGTAGAGGATTTTCACTTTTGTTTGATGATGATTCATGTGTGATTAGAGATAAAAAAATCAAATCAGATTATTGTAGAAGTTAAAATGACAACAAATAAGTTGTTTCCACTTGAACTTTCTAAAGTGGGAAACAAAGCTATGGTAGGCAATGCTATAATTGTTAAAGATAATAGTGAGTCTAGTTTATGGCATTTAAGATGGGCATTTGAATGTAAAGAGTCTGAAATTGTTGAGTCAAAAGGAAATGGTGTTCGGGTTACCTAAAATAGAGACTTTGGATGTATGTGAGGGTTGTGTTTATGGGAAACAATGTAAAAAACCATTTCCTATAGGAAAATCTAGAAGGGCATCTAGTTCACTTGAGATTGTACATACTGACTTATGTGGTCCTATGCAAACAAAATCGTTTGGTAGGAGTAGATATTTTTTGTTATTTATAGATGACTATAGTCACATGAGCTGGGTTTACTTTCTTCATCTTAAGTCTGAGACATTTCCAACCTTTAAGAAATTTAAAGCATTTGTGGAAAAGCAAAGTGGAAGCTGCATTAAGACTCTTCGTACAAATAGAGGTGGAGAATTTTTGTCACAAGAATTCATTCATTTTTGTGAAGAAGAAGGGCTGCATAGAGAGTTGATTGCTCCAAGCACTCTAGAACAAAATGGTGTAACTGAATGAAAGAATTAAACTATTATTGAGATAGCAAGAAGCTTGCTCAAAGCTAAAGGGCTTGCGAATGATTTTTGGGCAAAAGCTATTGCAACTGTTGTTTATTTGCTGAATTTGCCACCAACAAAGGCTATCCAAAATCAAACGCCATATAAGGCTTGGAGTGGTAAAAAATCTTGGGTAAGCCACTTAAAGATTTTTTGTTGTATTGCCTATGCTTTGATTGACTCACATAATCGTAGCAAACTTTATAATAAATCAACAAAACGCATCTTTGTTGGTTATTGCTCTCAATCTAAAGCTTATAGGTTGTATAATCCAATTAGTGGCAAAGTTATTATAAGCAGGAATGTTGTCTTTAATGAAAATGCAAGTTGGAAGTGGAATGAAAGTAATAAGGCCATTCAGATTGAAGCTCCACCAACTTAAGAAACTACACCAGCTCCATTGAGTTCTTCAAGCACATCACCTTCATCATCAACAACTTCAAGTCCTTCAAGCAGTATTAGCTCATCTTTGGATGAAATTCCATATAGAAAATTTAGATCTTTAATTGAAATTTATGAGTCAACTCAACCCTTGTTTGTTGGTGACCCTAAAAGCTTTGAAGAAGCCACAGAGAAAGAAGAATGGTGTAATGCAATGAAAGAAGAGCTGAATTCAATTCAGAAGAATGAAACATGGGAATTGGTGGATTTACCAGCAGGCAAAAATGTAATTGGAGTTAAATGGGTGTTCAAAACAAAGTAACATTCAAAGGGACAATTGAAAAACACAAAGCTCACCTTGTCGCTAAAGGCTATTCACAGCAACAAGGCATTGACTTCGATGATACATTCTCTTCGGTTGCTCATTTTGAAACGGTGGGAACTTTACTTGCCTTAGCAGCATAATTGGGTTGGCTTGTCTATCAGATGTCAAGTCCACCTTTCTCAATGGGGAACTACAAGAAGAAGTGTATGTCATTCAACCTAAAGGCTTTGTTGTTCATGGAAAAGAAGAGAAGGTGTACCGGTTGAAAAAAGCTCTCTACGGATTATAGCAGGCTCCACGGGCATGGTACAACAAAATAGACTCATATTTCCTTTAAAATGGCTTTAAGAGAAGCAAAAATGAGCCCACTTTATACTTGAAAAGGCTGAGTAAGAATGATTTCTTGATTGTTTGTCTTTATGTTGACGATATGATATACATGGGTTCATCTACTTCTCTTATTGATGAGTTTAAAATTTGCATGAAGAAAGAGTTTGAGATGTCAGATTTAGGTCTATTGCACTATTTTCTTGGTCTTGAAGTGAAACAAGTTGAAGATGGGATATTTGTTTCACAAAGGAAATATGCAATTGATCTCCTTAAAAGATTTAACATGTTAAGTTGCAAGAGTACAGTAACTCCAATGAATTTGAATGAGAAGTTGCAGCTTAATGATGGTACGGAGGAAGCAAATCCAAGTTATTTTTGAAGCTTAGTTGGAGGCTTGATGTATTTAACTCATACTCGACCGGATATACCATTTTCAATTGGTGTAATTTCAAGATTCATGCACTCTCCTTCAGTGCATCATCTTGGAGCTACAAAAAGAGTGCTACGATACATTGCTGGAACAACTGAGTTTGAGTTGTGGTATGATCATGTTTCAGAGTTCAAATTGTTTGGCTATACTGACAGTGATTGAGCAGGATGTTTGGAAGACAGACGAAGCACTTCTGGTTATGTTTTCAGCCTTGGATCAGCTAGTATATGTTGGAGTTCAAAGAAGCAAGCAACAACAACCTTATCTTCCTCAGAAGCTGAATATGCAGCTGCAACTTCATCAGCATGTCAAGCAATCTGATTAAGGAAAATTCTTGCTGATATAAAAAAAGAATAGGAGGAAGCAACTGAAGTTTATTGTGATAATATAGCTACAATAGCAATGACAAAAAATCCAGCCTACCATGGAAGAACAAAACACTTTGACATTCGGGTTCATTTTATTCGAGATCTTGTATCAAATGGTTCCATTGTCTTGAAGTATTGCAGTACAGATGAGCAGGTGGCTAATATTTTGACAAAGTCCCTTCCTCGTGAGAAGCATGTCTGTTTCATAAATCAACTTGGTGTTTGCAATTTTGAATCAAGGGGGAGTGTTGAAGGTTGATTCAAATATATATATATATATATATATATATATATAACAGCATGTGACCTGGTCTATAGTTAGTTGAAATAAGTTGTTGTTTTTTTCACATTTAGTTCCTTGAATTTTTGGTTTATTTGTTTAGCTAACAGCACTTTAATTTAGTGCCAAAGATTTCTGATTTCTTTAAATTAGTTTGTTTCATGTAATGCCTATTTAAAGGCAAGTTAATTCAGTGAATAAATCATCTAATTTTCAGCTCACAGAATATCTAGTTTCTTTTCTTCTTAATCAGTTCTCTGCTATTTTTATTTTTCCTCTAGTTTTGCTGCTCTCTACCCAACATACCCAACTGATGTCCATTACAAGGCCCTCAAACGCATTCTCCGTTACAATACAGGCACCATTCATCACGATTTACTGTTCAAACATGTCTTTAATGCACAATTAATTGGTTTCAGTGATGCGGATTAGGCAGGATGCCATGATGACAGAAGATCAACGGGAGGCTATTTTATTTTTTTGGGACAGAATTTAATTGCTTGGAATTCTCGTAAACAAAAGACCATTGCTCACTCGTCCACTAAATCTGAGTTCAAGGTTGTTGCAGACATTAGTGTTGAACTGAAATGGCTTCGTTATTTGCTTGAAGAGCTTGGTGTCCAATTGTCTCATCCACAACACATATGGTGTGATAATATTGGCACAGTATTTCTTTCCTCTAATCCAATCTTCTAAGCACGCACAAGGCATGTAGAGGTGGATTATCATTTCGTTCGAGATCAAGTTCTCCATAAGCAATTGACCGTCTAGGCTCTTTCTTCATCTGATCAACTTGCGGACTTGTTAACAAAACCATTGGCGTTACCATTGTTCAATCATTACAAGGACAAGCTTCAGTTGGTCGACTCCCCACCTTCAGCTTGAGGGGTTGTGTTAACTATGTTGTATTAATCCACTGTCAATTGTATTTACAATTATATTACTGTTCATATTAGGATCGTTATTTCATTCTTATCTTTGTGGTATTCTCTATTGTATTTATATACCAAAATACTCTCAATGAAGGACATTTTTTCCAACTCTGAATACTTCTCTGACTCTTAGCAACAATATTGTTCATGTATATATGCAGGTTAGAAGGCCAGGTAGCCCTGATATCAGGCGGAGGCAGTGGCATAGGCGAGAGCACTGCAAGATTCTTTGCTAAGAATGGTGCCAAGGTTGTGATCACAGATGTCAAATCTGACTTGGGTCTATGTGTGTCTGCGCAAATCCAGTCAGAGTTCGGACATCCGGTTACCTATGTTCATTGCGATGTTACTAACGAATCTGATGTCGAAAATGCAGTCAATACAGCAGTTTCATTACATGGAAAGATTGACTTAATGTTCAATAATGCAGGCATTGCAGGCTGTCCTGATAGAAGAATAGCATCAATAGAACATGAAAGCTTTCGACGAGTTATGGACGAGAATGTTTATTGTGGATTCTTGGGTGCGAAACATGCTTCAAAAGTGATGATTCCTGAGAAGAAAGGTTGCATTCTGTTCACTGCAAGTTTTGTTTCAGCTAAATGTGGAGAACGTCACGCATATACAGCATCAAAGTATGCTGTTGTTCGGCTAACACAGAATTTAGCAGTAGAATTGGGGAAGCATGGTATCAGAGTTAATTGTATCTCACCTAGTTATATACCAACTCCTCTAACTAGTACAGAACTGTGCATGAAACCTGAGCAAGTGCGGGATATAGCGTCTGAACTAGCATTTTTGAAAGAGGTGAAATTGGAAGCTAATGATGTAGCTGAAGCAACTCTATACCTTGCAAGTGACGAGTCTAAATTCATTAGTGGGTTAAACCTTCTGATTGATGGAGCTGCAAGTTTGACAAAGGTGTAATTAATTATCTTTAGAGGCAAAAGTGTTTAACTAATTCCAGCTATTCCTCCAAAATTATTATTATCTTATTGCAATGGTCCAACATTTTACATATACTTCTCATACACGCATAGATACCTATTTTGAGACTATACTTCCGAAAGTTGTACATCAAAATCAATTGTCTTGCATTGTTTTTGAATTGTCTTGCATTGTTTTTGGCCTAATGGTCTAATTATAAGTAAAAGTAGGATACCAACGTAGAGCATCAAGTTTGACCAAAATTTTTTTATTTATACATTTTGGTTTTTTATGTCTAACCCTCCTCTTTTAATGTTTTTTATTTTCATATTTACGGATTTTCTTCTTCTTCTTCTTCTTCTTCTTCTTCTTCTTCTTCTTCTTCTTCTTCTTCTTCTTCTTCTTCTTCTTCTTCTTCTTCTTCTTCTTCTTCTTCTTCTATTATTAATCCATAACTATTTTATTTTGTATATTATTATACTTTCATAAAAATTAGGGTACAAAATTAAGAGGGTAAAAATAATATTATTTTTATATTTTTTTTTGTTGTTTTATTTGGTTCATTTTTAGTTTTGTTGGTTTTTTTTCTGTTGTTTATCTGGTTATTTTTGGTTGTTTTGATTGATTATTTTTAATTTTATGAGGTTGTTTTTCTAATTGCCTTGATTGTTTTTCTAGTAGTTTTTTTTTTTATTGGTTCATTTTTAGTTTTATGAGGTTTTTTTGGTTGTTTTGGTAGTTGCTTTTTGTTGTTTTAGTTGGTTCAATTTCAATTGTATGAGGTTGTTTTGGTTATTATTCTTGTAATTTTTGGTTGTTTTTAGTTGTTTTGGTTGGTTGAATTTCAATTTTATGAGCTTATTTTTTATTTTGGAATTCCTAGTTAACGATCAAGAAAATATAATAATATGTAGATGTGTGCATGCTTACAGTACTGATGAGATTGAAGAAAAAAATAGAGTTATCAAAAAAATATAATTAAAAAAACCAAAAAGAAAATGAAAGATTTGCATATAAAAAAATAAAAAGGAAAAGAGAGGAGAAGACGAAGAAGTAAGATAATATGATGAAAAGAAGAAAACAATGATAAGAGAATAGAAAAAAAAACGAAAATTTTCAGATAAAGAAAAATAGAAGGAAAACAAAGGAGAAGAAGAAAAGTAAAAAGTAAGAAAATATGATTAAAAGAAAAAAAAATGAAAAAAGAGAAGAAAAATGAAAAATTTGTAGATAAAGAAAAAAAAAAAGCAATATCGTATGTTTGGAAAAAAAATTGAAAACAGTATTTTTGTAAAAGAAAAAAATTAACAATATTTTTGAAAATATTTTTCCCTTTTTAGTTATTTTTGAAAAAATTTCACAAAATTATATTGGATAAAAAAGTCACAATAAGCCCACTTAAATAAATGAAAAAGGTGGTCTATTAATTTTTTAAGTAAAATATAAAAAATAAACTTTTCTTACAAAAAAAATAAAAACTTTACCGTGATTAATTTATGAAACTAATTAAGAAATATTGAGCATGAATAAATCTGGATCATGCTTCAATTATTACATACAGAAATACAAGGAATAACACATTTTAATTAACCCATGTATTCTTAACTTTTTTTAACATTTTATCCTTATATTTTTATTTGGTACGTTAAATTTTTATTGGATAGAATAAGATAACAACAATTAAAAAAAATCCAATTTAATTTCTATAATTTTAAAATTTTTGTTAAATTCTTATCATTTTTATTTTTTTAACCAATATTTAAGTCCTTAAAATTATTAAAATAACTTAATTAATTGATTAAATTTTAAAAATTATAAATCTTTTAACTGTCTATTATCTAATTGAGATGCAAGTCGTATAAATCTAATAAATTATTATATTAAGAATATATATATATATATATATATATATATATATATATATATATATATATATATATATTCGGTTTATAGTTTCTTCCTAAAAATTTTATTTTGGCAACCGTAAATCATCTTCTTTTATTGGTGGTAGTCCTTCTATTTTTATTTTATTTATTTTATTTTATTTTTATTAAATAAATATATATCTCTAATCTATTTATTTTTAATTGAAATTTTTGAATATTCCTTCATAGAATTTTTATTAAGATTTTTGAGCCTTTAATGAAATGTTTGTTCTTACCTTTGATGGAATTTGTATATCTTTGTTATAAAATTTTTTGTTGACTTGGTTATGATTAAATAAAGTTATTGAGTGCAGCGTATGAGTTGCCAAATTGCAAATTAAAAGAACTTGATATGTACGATTGAAGAATAGTAATAAAAAAATTTATAATTTAAGTGAAATTTTATTATAATACTCTTTGATTGTATTATTATTTTTATTTTTTGTCAAAATGTAGATTTAATTTTTAATGAATGAAAAATTTATTTTCTTCCATCAATATATAAATATATATAAAGTTAAGAATACAAGGATCAGGGAGCAGGTCACTTGACATTAGCAAAACTGAGATGTAAAGAGAAGACATAAACAATAAAACCAAAGCCAAATAAACAGATAATATATTAGGGCTGGCAATTCGTGTCAGCGGGTCATAAACGAGTCGTGTCGAGACACGATAATAATATAAATATGACTAACATGAACACAACCTGTTTAACCAATTGTGTCAA
Source organism: Mallotus nudiflorus (assembly GCA_947683625.1). Taxonomy (NCBI): domain Eukaryota; kingdom Viridiplantae; phylum Streptophyta; class Magnoliopsida; order Malpighiales; family Euphorbiaceae; genus Mallotus; species Mallotus nudiflorus. The sequence goes on from CANTUR010000156.1 coordinate 3,319,593, forward strand.
ACCTATAAACTCAAACACGGATACATTTAATTAACGGGTTACACGACACGACCCGTTTAACATATATAGATCTAAATGTGTTAAGACATGTTTAATACAGACACGTTTTGACACATATACGTTTTGACATGTTTTAAAATGTTTAACATGGATACATTTTGACACGTTTAACACAAATACATTTTGACATGTTTAACACGGATACATTTTAACATGTTTAACACTGATACATTTTGACACATTTAACACATTTAATACCAAATTACAAAATAAAAAAAAACTAATTAAACATACAAATCCTAAATAATAAGTTGAGTTTAAAAATCCATACAAATTCTAAATATCAATAAAATATTTTAAACTTCATATAAAATGTTAAATTGTTCTACAACATATAAAATAACAATGATAATTTTTCTTCAAGTTCATAATTCCTATTTTCTTCAAGATCTTGATCCTTTCACCTACATATATACATAAATGTGTTAATTTGCACATTATTTTCAAGAAAAATAATAAAATACAACTACAATATATTCATATCATCAAGTAAAGAAACCAACATTTATGCATAACAACAATAATTTAAAACCATCTTGTTTTCCTGCAATTATGCCTTCTAAAAAAAATTAAAAATCTTTGCCATTAAAAATTAAAACATCAAATGATAACCTCTAAACACCATTTCCCATCAAACCCATCATCACTGTCTACCCAATTACATTAACTATTTTTTCCATCCCTGAACACAAACTGTCAATTCACCAATTGAAGGCCAAAGAATCAATAGAACATCATGTCATCTTCTATCATTTTTGCAAGCACAAAAAATTTATCATTAACTCCACTTTCTCAAATGAAGTACACTGCATGTGCATTACAGAATTACTGGAGCAAAAAATATGATTTAGTAGTTTAGCCACTATCCTAACCTATACCATGATAGCATCAATCCAAGGAATGCCATAAGGTGAAATGGTGATCGTATCTTTAATAGCATTAAGCCACTATCCTAACCTAGACCATGATAGCATATCAAAGTAGTTATATAATAGGGAAAACAGTTGTGATGATAATAGAATAATTTGTTGCATAATTTAAATTTATGGCTATTAATGAGAAACTTGTTAAGATTAGCAGCTAAGATACTAAAACTAATCAAGATCATATGTCAAGCCAACACACACAAGTACATATATTTTATATGCCAAAATTAGAGAAATCACCCCTGTACAACTCGATTAAAAATGAAGGGTTTCCAGGATCCAGAGGAAGTCTTCTAAGTGCACTTAGTGTAGCATATTGTAAATTACTCCGAATTACAAACTAATGTACATCAACCACTAGACTAATATACTTCTCCGAGGTAATAACTTTGAATGGATGCAACCTTACAAACACCAGCAGATGTGGAACAACGGAATATCTTTGTAGCAGGATACTAGATCTATGTTAGTTTGGAAATCCACCTACAAATTCTAGTAGATCAACCAGTTCACTTAAAAGAATCTAGAGTTAGTAAGTTAGTAAGTCAACATTGCATAGTAGTTCCTTTAATAATCCATCAAAATAGAAAGAACAACAATCCAGTTACAAAAAAAAAGACAACAACAATCTAACCAAACTAACAAGTTTAGAACCAAAAATAACCAAATTGAATGTAAATGAGAAGAGAAACAAAAAAAAAAAGGCAATTTCTGTGGGTAATAAGCAAAAAACCAAGAATCAATTTTTTCTTCAACTAATAATCAATAATTAAAAGGAAAAAACTGTCAAAAATGATTAGAAGAACTGACTAAGGAGATTTGAAGTCGCTGTTGCTGGTACTCAAGGTTCGATATATGATTTCTGCTTATTAGTTTAGCATTAATCAATGAGCACTCAAGGATGGATGAACCGACGATCTGCTTTCTACTTTCTGGTTTGAGACGAAGTAAAGGCTAAACCGGCAATCAGCTGTTTTAAACAAAGAAAGGCTGAAATGAAGAACGATGATGGCGGTGAAACAAATAGAACCTAAAACCTAGTAAGGGCAACGGTCAGTACGTTAGGTTTTCTTTGTCTGTAAAGAATGAACATGAAGGGTTTTTCTTTTTTATATAAGAAGTTGAGAACTCAAAACTACGTAGTTTTTTTATAAAACTATGTGGTTTTGTTTAGGCATTTTTTATACTAATTATATTATGATTTAATTTTAAGGCATTTTTATATTAGTTTTGTTTAGGGTATTTTTTATACTAATTAATAATTATATTATGATATTAAAGTTATATTATGATATAAATAATTCTTACTCTATTTTACAATTTAAAATTTAACTTAATAATAAATTACTATTATATAGTATTCTTTAATATTGGGTTAATGTTAAAACTTAAAACTAAATTATATTAATATCATGTTACAAATTAGGTTAATAACTTAATAAGTTAATATCATGTTATGCTAATATTTTTATAATATTTTATAATTTAAATTCTATTTATTTCTCAAACTAAATTAGTATTATATTATCAAATAAATTATATTTATTTAACATTAATTTAGTATTATAAGATAATAATAATTATAGTTACTTAACATTAAATTAGTGTTATATAATTAGAATTATCTATAGTAAGTATTTATTTAATTTAATACTAAGCATTTTAGCTATAAATTTTATAGTTAGTAACTTTTTACTACTCTTATAGTTAGTAATTTTAATTGTTTGTTGATATGATATATTTAGTAATCTTATAGTTAATAGGTTTGTAAGTTCAATTTATTTATACTTAATAGTAATATTATATACTAAAAGTATACACATATTATGCAATTTTCAATATCTATTTGCTTACCATTTACGGATAATAATAATATATCACCGATGTCCAATAGCATAAATGTTTATAAATATTACATATCAAAATTGTAATAATATTAAGACTACATTTATATAAATGTCAAACTATATAATTTTATCATGAATATACAATGCAATTTGCAATGCTGGCCATTTTTTAATACAATTTCTATCATGAATATAATTTTTGGATATAATTTTAGGCCAAATTTTAATATCAAAAATCAAAACTATGTTGTTTTGATAAAAATTACGTAATTTTATTTAGATGTATATTGGATTAATGTTAAAAATTAAAACTAAATTACATTAATATTATGTTAACAAAATTAAGTTAATAACTTATTATTATATTTATGGTAATATTATATTTATATCAATATTATATGAGTTGAATATTATATCAAAACTTAAATATATAGGATAAAACCAAACAAGACTTTTATTTTTTTTTTTCAAATACCAAAAAGATAATGGGTCACAAACAACCTCATGTTTCCATAAGTGACACCAAAAAAAAAAAAATCATAGTTGTGCCAACTTAGGCTCACATGCATTTATATATTATCAAAAAAAAAATCTTTGAAAATAAAATAAAATACAAATTAAAATGAATATATAAATATATATATATATATATATATATATATATATATATATATATATATATATATGATAAAATTTAGAGTCATTGCTGATCGCTAGATAAAATGAATTTTTATTAACAATAATTGACAAAACAAATGTAAAGACTCGTATACTTTTATTTATTAAGTTTAAATTATTATTTTGTTTAATTAGTATTAAATGAGTATTTATTAAATATTTTAATAAATTATTAATTATTATTATATATATATATATACTCTTTGTGAGATTATTGGGAGGAATCTTATTTTTTTATAATATATATATGTACTTTTGTACTTTAAAAAAAAGACATAAAATTTGTTTTTTCTCTTATCTTTCTTGCCTTCTCTCTTTTCTTTTTTTTTCTTTTCTTTTCCTTCTCCTTTCCCCTCCCGCTCTAGCTGTTGTCATCGCCACTGCTGCACCAATAGTCACTGTCAATCTTCCCCAGCAACTCCAAACAATGCCTACAGCCAGCCACCACCATCCAATCATCTCCTCTCTTCCTTCCCTCGACGATTTTCAGCAAGTCAAGAGGAAAGGAGGCCGCCATCGCCAACTCTAGCAACACCTGATGACGCCGTTAGTCTCGATCCACTCCTCTCCTCTTAGGCTTCAAAACCCCTCAACCAATTTCAAGAATCATTACCGGGATCAACTTCAATTTGAGGTAATTCAATTCTAGGTTTTTAGATGTATTTTAATTAATTGAGCTGTAATTATCTTGATTCAGATTTAGTTGCTGCTAGATAAAATGAAATTGGAGTTGAGATCTATCTACGTATATTTTTTTCTTAATTTTTTGGAAAATTTGAATTTTCAGGTCTCGGGTTACTGTTCTGATACTATTCTATCCTAGAAATTTTTATATTTTTATTAAATTCTATAAGTTATGTAGATTAAACTTTGTGAAGGAAGTTTTGTAAGATTAGTTGCAGAATTTAAGATATGAATTTTTAAAGACTATGTTTAAAAATGTATTTTTAGAAAAATTATTAGAAATTAGTAATTACTTAATTTTAGTTAAATTTATTGTTATTTATCTGTTTTAGACTGAATTTAATTAATAGAAGTATGAAAATAATTTTTATATTTAATTTTAAATTTTTAGTTAATTAGTAGTAATTTTGAAAAAATAAACGAATAATAAATTTATTTATTATTTTCAAGCTTAAATGAGTTCTTTATTGTTTTTATGATATATTTGAATGAATTAAATAGTTATTTATAATTAACGCTAATCTAGTTATAAAAGGGAAATTTAATTCCATTGACGAAGTTTTAATTATAAATTAGAATTTTTACTATTTATTTGGAAATAGATTTCCTTTATATTTTTATTATATAAATAAATTAAATTGTGTTGGTCAACTAAATTTTTATGATATATTAGTGATTTGAGAAAATATATTTGTATTTATATATGTTGTTATGTTGGTTCTCGATTGGGTATTAAGTGTAGTTCGGAGGCTTAACCTGAGATATTAAGTTATAGAAGTGTCATTTTGTATAAGAACATCTCTACTTTTAGTAGAGAGATGTATATTTTACAAGAGAGACTCTGCCGAATTTTTGGTAAATTTCTCATAAAAGTGACGTCAATATTTTCATTTTTCAAGTTTGTATAGAATTGTGTCTTAGATCGAGTCAATTTCATCAGTTTCATGATTTTAATAAATTGAGAATTTTTATGAAATTATTTATTTTATCATATAAGCATTATTTTAAATAAATATTGTTTGTTTTAGAGAACTTCGGGGTGAGAGCTGTGGCACTTGGGCAGCAGAGAGCACATCGCCTAGCATACTCAACCTGTGAGTTAATTTTATGAAATGTGTGTTTTGGATGTTTGGATTATATTTTTATGTGGTTAAAATAATAAAGAAATTGATTATATGAATTTATTTATGAAAATGTTTATATTGCCATATGCATGATTGTTTCTTTTATTATTATTATGAGTAGTAATTGAAATAATGCTTTAATGGAATTTATTTCATTCTACTTTATTTATTTATTTATTTATAATTTAAATTGATTTGTAGAAAATAGTAGAACGTGCTATCTAATAGGTGTCACTAGGACCATGTGCACGGGTTGAGATCTTTATATGTTAAATGTGTGAATTTGGCTCGGTGGAGCGCGTGCTCTCGGGCAGAATATGAGTTGAGCTCAATAGAGCTAGTGGTCTTGGGCCGGAAATGGGATGTAACTCGGTTGAGCTCGCTCTTGGGACATCAATTTGAGAATAAAGGAATGGACTGCAACTATAACTCAGCTGAACTTACTCTCGGGACAACAGTCACTTGGATTAAAGAGAGCCAAAAGCTATTAGAAATTATGATTTAGGTGTTCTACCAAGATTTCCCCTAAAATAATTAATTTATATGATTTCATACAAAGATTTTATATTCATGCGAATTATGAATTTTAAAAAAGAATTTTATATAAAGGTAATTAAGAAAAGTAAAAGATTTTAATATCTATATTTATTTTATTTTATTTTATTTTACTTTACTTTACTTTAAAAAGGGTTTTAACAAATGTTTTTAAAACCAACATACATTTTATAAAATTGATTCACTCAATGAGTTTTGATTCCCCTCAACTTAATTTGTTTTAGAACCTCACAATCAGTCTGATACTGGTCACTGTCTACGCCGGGTTTCTTCTTAATCGACTACTTTATGTATATGTATTTGATTTAAGTACTATGTAATTGAATTCTAGATACGACAATAGTTAATTAAAGAACTTGTATTATTATTGGTAATTTGGATATGTTTCAGTTGAGATATTGATGTACTTGGATATATCATTATATGTATTTAATATTAGTGAATTTATTATGGTTTTTATCTTTGAGATAATTGATTTTATTTGCAAAAAATTTCTAAGGCTTACTACAGGTTTCAGTTGCATTAAGCATTTTCCATTCTCTAATGTTGATCACATACCTATGGGTTCAGGTCATAACAAAGTTGATAGTTTATTATTTAATCTTCGGGTCATTTGAATATGTCTTTTCTTGATCTAGTGTGGTGAATAGGTGATAAATGTCAATTGTTGTCATCGTTGCTTCTAAAATTTCATGTTTATGTCGGTTCCTTGTTGTGTTTTGAATTTTATTAGTTTTTGTCTTTTCAAAATAAAAAGGAAGGCACATAATGCTCCTATTGTGAATGCAGCTTATGATGAGGGCGAGCAGTCCGTTCAAGATGAAGCTCCTCCTACCCCACGACGTAGAGGGAGGGGTAGGCCTAGAGCTACTATAGTTAGGAGATAAGAGCAACAACTGTAAGTTTAGCCAAAAGCTCCATAAGTGGATCATGCAATATTTACAGCTGGCATGGCAAGGATTAACTAGGGCTTAGTAGCACTTAATCAAGCTAACCATTAGCACAACAAATGTTACAACAGAGGAATAAGAGGATGTCCGATGTAGATGCAGCTTTTTTATATTCAAGAGTTGGAAGGGTTTCTTTTAATGGTACTAGAAATGCCTTGGATATCATAAACACCATCGAGGCTAGAACGAGGATTGGATACACTGATTATTAAAGGATCATGATTATGGAGTTATCAATACAGGCTGCAGCTCAGGACTAGTTTATACAGACTATCCTGTTATAAATGACTACCATGATATGGTTGGAGTTTAAAAAGCTATTTTTGAGATATTTCTACCTAGCTTTCATAAGAATAATTACATATGGCAATTATTGCACATAGTTAGAGGGGAGTGATCAATCGAGGAGTACACCTATAAGTTTTTCAGGCTATCACATCATACTATGGATGTGGTGCAAGATGAAAGGAAAGCAGTGGATTTATTTGTGACAAGGTTAGGCCCACTTTACATTAGCATCCAGACAAAGGATCGAAACTTAAAGAGTGTTGTTGAGGAGGAAATACAACTAGATATGCGATACATTTGGAATGGGACTATCCCTGACTCTTACTTGAGTGGAAATAATGGATTAGTAGTAGCTCAGGGGATTCAACAACTAATTTTTTAGATGGGCAGTGTTGGCATTCAGACTGTTGGTACCTCACAGTAGGGCTATAGAGGTAACCAAGTGCATAAAAGTGGAAGACATAGCCGATGGAGTAGTAAACCTTTGAGATTTAAACCTAGAGCTAGTAGTGGCAGTAGTAGTCAGAGTTCTAGGTATGGCAGTATAGGCTCAGGGCCCACTGCATGTCATACTTATGGTCGAGTACATCAAGGGCAATGCCACTTGTTGATAGGAGCATGTTTTAGGTGTGGGCAAATAGGACATCTTGCCAGAGCTTATCCTAACACTAGATATCAACCATCTTATGCTCAGGGACCATCATCTTCGGTCGCTCAACCATTTCAGTAAGTGCATCAGCCCTATCAAGCACCTATGTATCCTCAGTAGAGACCGACATAATTCATGGTCTAGTAGGGCCCAGGTACATGACTTAAGCAAGGAGGGAGACCAGGTGGTAGAGGATTTACACAGCCATCCACTTCTTAACAAACTGGCCATGGATAGGCTAGAGTATTCATTTTGACTCCTCATGATGCTCAGGCATCTAATGTTGTAGTGGCAAGTACTCTTTCAGTTTGTTCTCTTGATGCTAAAGTCTTATTTGATCCAAGTGCATCATATTCTTTTATTTCTCCTGTGTTTGCTTCAAGAATGGGATGACAACTATCCAAGTTGTTAATTCCACTGTTTGTAGTAACTCCACTTAGTGATGAGTTAGAGACAGATATAGTCTTTCCATCTTGTCCAGTGTTAGTGGAAGGTAGAGAGTTACTGGCAAAATTAGTTCTTTTGGATGTGATTGATTTTGATATGATTTTAGGGATATATTATTTAACTCGATATTATGCCACTCTAGATTATCGAGAGAAGGTAGTGATTTTTAGGATCTTAAATGATAAGGAGTTTCAATTCAAAGGTGATAAGAGTTTAATGCCTTAAAATCTCATCTCTGTAATCACAGCTAAAAAGATGCTTAGTAGAGGGTGTCAAGGCTTTTTAGCTATGGGTAGGAATACAAAGGTAAATAAGGGGGCAGTTGAGAATATGTCAGTGGTGTGTGAGTTTCCTAATGTTTTTCCTGAAGAATTACTAGGATTGCCACCAGACAAGGAGATAGAATTCTGCATTGATATTATACCTGGTATAGATAGAATTCTGTATTGATATTGTACCTAGTATAGATCCTATCTCTATGTCACCTTATAGGACGGTACCTGCAGAATTAAAGAAGCTTAGAGAGCAGTTGCAAGAGTTGCTTGATAAAGATTTCATTAGACCCAACATGTCTCCTTAAGGTGTGCCAATATTGTTTATGAAAAAGAAAGATGGTAGCCTTCGACTTTGTATTGACTATAGGCAATTAAACAAAGTCACCATCAAGAACAAATATCCTTTTCCAATGATTGATGACTTGTTTGATCAACTTCAAGGAGCTCAATATTTTCCAATATTGACTTGAGATCAAGGTATCATCACTTAAGAATTAAAAGTGAAGATATACCTAAGACTGCATTTAGGTTAAGATATGGCCATTTTAAATTCTTGATGATGTCCTTTAGGTTGACTAATGCCCCCATCAGCTTTTATGAACTTGATGAATCAGGTGGTTAGGCCATTCTTGGACTGATTTATGATAGTATTCATTGATGATATTTTGGTATATTCTAGGAGTGAAGAAGAGCATGCCATGTATTTAAGGATGGTGCTTCAGACTTTAAGAGAGCATTAATTGTATGCTAAATTATCTAAGTGTGAATTTTGGTTAGATCAAATGGCATTTTTAGGCCATGTGGATCCTAAAAAGATTGAAGCCGTTATAGAATGGCAAAGACCTATAATAATGACTGAAGTAATAAGTTTTTTGGGTTTAGCTAGCTATTACAGAAAATTTATAAAGGACTTATCCAAAGTAGTTGCACCTTCAATGAGGTTGACCTAAAAGAAGGCTAAGTTTATATGGTCAAACAAATGTGAGGAGCAGGTTGACTTCTACTCTAATATTATGTCTTGACCCGAAACCAGGGGCACGTGACCGGCACTAGAGAATGGGAAAGCATAAAGCTACCAAAACCCATAGTAAGCCTTAAAAGAAAAATGCGGAAATATTTAAACTTTAAAACCTTATAATAAATAATTAAATCACAATGCACATTATCAAACTGATTTTTCTCAATATAATTTAAACCATAATATCAGTTTATAAAATAAATAAACATCAGTTATACAAATAGTATCTTAGTACATAAATTATAAATACATGAAATGCCAAATAAAGTATGCAATTATACAATTTTCTCTACTACGGTACACGAAAGTAAATACAACACAACTAAGTAGACCTACGTAGAATAGCCGGTGACGAAGCTACACGGCGAAGAGAAGTAGGCCTAACAGAAAACTCCTAAACTCCTAAAAAAATTAAATTGAGGGGAGTCAGGCCTCACAAAGTAAGTTAATAAAGAAATAAATATGGTTTGAAAACCTCATTAAAAATAAATTTTATGGAAATATAATTAATGAAATTTTATTCAAACCATTAGATATACATATAATAAATCCATTTTTTAAAAGAGAATAAATAAATATTTAAATGTCTTTTTAAAACGTTTCAGTATAAAAATTTTGGTAGAACCCGATTTATAAATTTTTAACAGTCATAAGACTCGCTTATATCCAAGACTGCTGGATTCCGAAAGCAACTCTTTTGGTCTAAAACATATATATATACAACAATAATAATAGTACTAACACTAGTTAAAATAACTCTACAAATAATAATAATAATAATGCCATGTATAAAATATTAGGATAATTAAAATAATAAAGTATGTGCATAAATTAAAATGATGTAAAAATAATAATATCATTAGTTCTCAAATAAAATTTTAAATTTAGTACTTAAATATAATAATTTTAATCTCACAATTATAATAATATAAAATAAAGATAATGATAATTAATATCGTTGAAACCTCAATATATATATATATATAGTTTAAAAAATATTCGGGTTATTACATGTTGACTCTACCTTTGAGAAATTATGGGTATACTGTATATTATGATGCTTCTCAAGTAGGATTGGGTTATATATTGATGCAAAATGGTAGGGTAGTTTCTTATGCTTCACATCAGTTGAAGAAGCATGAACAAAAATATCTTACTCATGATTTGGAAATGGTAGCTGTAGTGTTTGCCTTGAAGATTTAGAGACATTACTTGTATGGTGTGACTTATGAAATTTGCACTGATAATAAAAGTTTGAAGTGTATCTTTCAGTAAAGAGATTTAAATTTGAGGAAGAGGAGATGGATTGAACTCTTAAAAGATTATGATTGCTTCATTCTTTACTATCCAGGTAAGGCTAATGTGGTAGTTAATGCATTGAGTAGGAAGTCCTGCTCATATTAGCTCGAAAAGAAGGCCGATTGTTAAGGAGTTGCATGAGCTGATTGATCAAAGGTTGATGGAAGGTAACTAAAAAATGTCTTTTAACTCAATTTAGAGTACATTTCATGTACTTGGATAGAGTTAAAGTAGAGCAGAGAAAGGACACACAATTATAGAACATTATGTTAGAGGTACAGTGAGGTCAATCCCAGGATTTTATAATCGATAGTGAGGGTATTTTGCATTTGGGCACTAGGTTGTATGTGCCAAATGTGGATGAGCTAAGGAAGGAGATAATGGAGGAAGCACATTTTTCTACTTATAGTGTTCACCCAGGTTCTACCAAGATGTATCATATTTTGAAAGATGCATATTGGTGCAATGGGATGAAAAGGGACACTGCAAAATTTGTATCCAAGTGTCTCACATGTTAGCAGGTGAAATTAGAGCATCAAAGACCCTCGAGATTGCTGCAACAGTTACCCATTCCAGAGTGGAAATGGGACATGATTGTGATGGACTTTATTTCTAGTTTGCCTCCCATATCAAGTGGATACGATGTCATATGGGTGATAATTGATTGGTTAACCAAGACAACTCACTTCTTGCCAATTAAAAAGACTTATACTTTAAACAAGTTAGCTAAATTATATATCAACCAAATTATTTATCTTCATAGGGTGCCAAAAATTATAGTATCAGACAAAAGACCAATTTTTACTTTGGTCTTTCAGCAAGAATTGTATAAGGCTTTAGGTATAAGACTGGATTTCAGTATAGCTTTTCATCCCTAAACTGATGGCTAGTTAAAAAGGACCATTCAGACTTTGGAGGATATAATTCAGATGTGTGTAATAGATTTTGGTGGTCAATTGGATTTGCACCTACCTTTGAATGAATTTGCATATAACAATAGTTATCATGCAAGTATTGAGAATGCTCCATATAAAGTGTTGTATAAAATGAGTGTAGATCACCCTTGTGTTAGGAGGTTGGCGAGAGACAATTGATAGGCCCAGAATTAGTACAAGTGACTTCAGAGAAAATTCCTATCATCCAATAAAGATTAAGGACAACTATTAGCCGACAAAAAAGTTATGTTGAGCCTAAAAGTAGAGATGTATCTTTTTCTATAAGAGACATGGTGTTCCTCATGGTGTCTCCAATGAAAGGAGTGATGAGGTTTGCTAAGAATGATAAGTTAGCTCCAAGATACATCGGACCATTCAAGATTCATTCAAGGGTAGGAGATATGGCTTACAATTGGTGTTACCGTCAGAGTTTTCACATATTTATTCAGTATTCCACGTCTTTATGTTGAGGAAGTACATCTTTGATCGTTCTCATGTTCTTCAGCCTCAGATAGTGAAGCTCAGTGAAGATTTAACTTATAAGGAGTATCCAGTGGCAATAATGGATCGACAAGTTCATCAACTCCATACCAAAAAAATTCCTATAGCTAAAGTACTGTAGAGCAACCATGTGGTGAAAGATCATACTTAGGAGACCGAGGCAGAGATGCAAGTGGCATACCCCTATCTTTTCCCTTAGTAAAACTTTATACATTTTTTCTATTTTGTTAAAATTAGAGGATGAATTTTTATAAGGAGAAAAAACTGTAAAGACCTGTATTTTCTTTATTTATTTATTAAGTTAAAATGGGAATATATTAAGTTTAAATTATTATATTGTTTAATTAGTATTAAATGAGTATTTATTAAGTGTTTTAATAAATTATTAATTAAGGGAGTATATATTTTTTTTATTTAAGTGTGTGATTATTGGGAGGAATTTTTTTTATAATATATATAAGTGTACTTTTGTACTTTTTTTTTAAAAAAAAAGACATAATTTTTTTTCTCTTTTCTTTCTTTCCTTCTCTCTTTTCCTTTTCGTTTCTTTTCCTTCTCCTTTTCCCTCTCGCTCTAGTTGCTGTCATCACCACCCATGTGCCACTAGTCACTGTTGATCGTCCCCAGCAACTCCGAATGACACTTGCAGCCAGCGACCACCGTCCGATCACCTCATTTCTTCCTTCCCTTTGCGATTTCCAACAAGCTAAGAGGAAAGAAGGTCGTGACCATTGGCTCCGGCAAGACCCGACAACACTATCGGTCTTGATCGACTCTCCTATCCTTCTGGGCTTTGAAACCCCTCAACCAATTTCAAGAATCATTACCAGGATCAACTTCGATTCTAGGTTTTTAGATGTATTTTAATTAACTGAGCTTTAATTAGGTTGATTTAGGTTTAGTTGTTGTTAGATAAAATGAAACTGGAGTTAAGATCTATCTATGTATATTTTTTTCATAATTTTTTGAAAATTTTGGATTTTCAGGTCTCAAGTTACTATTCCGGTATTATTCCGACCCAGAAATTTTTATATTTTTATTAAATTCTATGAGTTATGTAGATTAAACTTTGTGAAGGAAATTTTATTAGATTAGTTTTAGAATTTTAGAAATGAATTTTTAAAGACTATGTTTAAAAATATATTTTTAGAAAATTATTAGAAATTAGTAATTATTTAATTTTAGTTAAATTTATTGTTATTTATTTTGCTTTAGACTGAATTTAATTAATAAAAGTTTGAAAATAATTTTTATATTTACTTTCAAATTTTTAGTTAATTAGTAATAATTTTTGAAAAATAAACGAATAATAAATTTATTATTATTTTCAAGCTTAAATGAGTTCTTTATTATTTTTATGATATATTTGAATGAATTAAATAGTTATTTATAACTAATGCTAATTTATTTATAAAACAGAAATTTGATTCAATTAACGAAGTTTTAATTATAAATTATAATTTTTACTATTTATTTGGAAATAGATTTCCTTTATATTTTTATTATATAAATAAATTAAATTGTGTTGGTCAACTAAACTTTTATGATATATTAGTTATTTGAGAAAATTATATTTGTATTTATATATATTGTTTTGTTAGTTCTCAGTTGGGCATTAAGTGTAGGTTGGGGATCCAACCCGAGATGTTGAGTTATGGGAGTTATAGATGTGTATTTTTGTGTAGGAACGACTCTACTTTTAATAAAGAGATGTCCGTTTTATAAGGGAGATTTTACCGAATTTTTGATAGATTTCTTGTAAAACGTGACATCAATATTTTTAGTTTTCAAGTTTGTATAACATTGTGTCTTAAATCGAGTCAATTTCAATAGTTCCATGATTTTAATAAATTGAGAATTTTTATGAAATTATTTATTTTATCATATAAGCATTATTTTAAATAAATATTATTTATTTTAGAGAACTCTGGGGCGAGAGTTATAGCACTTTGGCAACAGATGACTCGTCGCCCAACACGCTCGACCTGTGAGTTAATTTTATGAAATGTGTGTTGTGAATGTTTAGATTATATTTTTACGTGGTTAAAATAATAAGGAAATTGATAATATTAATTTATTTATGAAAATATTTATATTGGCATATGCATGATTATTTCTTTTGTTATTATTATGAATAGTAATTGAAATTATGCTTTAATGGAATTTATTTCATTCAACTTTATTTATTTATTTATAATTTAAATTGATTTGTAGAAAATAGTAGAACGTGTTACCTAATAGGTGTCACTAGGACCACGTGCGCACGGATTGAGATCTCTATACGTTAAATGTGTGAATTTGACTCGGTGGAGCGTGTGCTCTCAAGCAGAATATGAGTTGAGCTTGGTAGAGATAATGCTCTCGGGCAGGAAATGGGATGTAATTCGGTTGATCTTACTCTCGAGACAGTAGTAATTTCGATTAAAGAGAGTTGAAAGACTATTAGAAATGATGGTTTAGATGTTCTATCAGGATTTTCACTAAAATAATTAATTTATATGATTTCGTACAAAGATTTTATATTGATGTGAATTGTGAACTTTAAAAAATGATTTTATATAAAGGTAATTGAGAAAAGTAAAATATTTCAATATTTATATTTATTTTATTTTATTTTACTTTACTTTAAAAAGGGTTTTAACAAATGTTTTTAAAATCAACATGCATTTTATAACATTAATTTACTCAATGAGATCTGATTCCCCTCAACTTAATTTTTTCAGGATTTCACAGTCAGTCTGATATTGGTCATCGTCGACATTGGGTTTCTTCTTCACTAACTGTTTTATGTTTGTCTATTTGATTTAAGTACTATATAATTGAATTCTAGATACCGCAGTAATTAATTAAAGCACTTGTATTATTATTGGTATTTTGGATTTGTTTGAGTTGAGATGTTGATGTATTTGGATATATTGTTATATGTATTTAATATTGGTGAATTTATTATGATTTTTATCTTTGAGACAATTGATTTTATTTGCAAAAAATTTCTAAGGTTAACTATAGATTTTAGTTGCATTATGCATTTCTCATTCATTAGTGTCGGTCACGTTGCTATAAGTTCGGGTCGTGACAATAAATTGAACTGTGAATGCTTTATTAAGACTAAATTGAAATCTTCAAATAGATTTGGTAATAAATTGCTACATCACTAGATTATTTAAAAATTCGTCAGAATGATCTTAAAATTCATAGAAATTGAATTAACTTATGAATTTTCCTCCAATTTTGCCTCTTTCAAACATGCTGATCCAAAAGCTATTTAGTTCCTGTACTTGCTCAGATTCCAGGCCCTGTGATGTAGTGCTCATAGGAGTTTGTACATATAGGGAATACTGTTAACTCTGATGCCATACCTTCCCAATTCCACAGCTAAATTCTTTGTTAGCCCAACAACAGCATGCTTCGAAGCTGTATAAGCATGAGGTGCTCCACATATAACTGAAGCAGACTTGGAGAGAATAGAATGCAACCTTTCTTCTCAGGAATCACTACTGTTGAGGCATGTTTTGCACCCAATAACCCGCCATAAACATTTACCACCATAAATTCAAAAAAGTACTTAACTTTCACAATCTAACTATAAATTTAAAAAATATAAGAATTATTTTTTTATTTTTTTATTTACAAAATTTCACTATCAACTATAAAATTTTATTTTGTATTTCTCTTAAAATAATTTTTAACAACAAATAAAAATTTTCAAAAAAATAAATAAAATTGTTCACAACTAAACAACCCTTAATCTGTTCATTTATTGTGCGTATAAGTAAAACGTTTTCCTGAACTTTTATTTTTTTTTGCATATGATGCTTTCGATATCTGATATTCTATAATATTAATTTATATTCGACCTGGGTAGGACATAAAAGGGCAATAAAAGTCTTTCCATGAGTATTTAATACTTCTGTATACGTTAAATTTTGAACTCAAAACCTAATTTAAGTGTTGGTGGGTAATGTCTGAATTTTTGTTTTTGGGTAGAAATTTTTTTTTCCTTTTCCATGTATTTACGTCTCTAAATTTAAGTAGCAATACTTTTAACTTTTCTTTCATTTTTCTCAAGTTGATTTCTATTTTTTAATTGACCTTTAAAAAAAACTAACATAAAATTTAATTAGTTTAACTACTAAAATAGAAAGATAAATAGATATTCTTTTAGAATGTCTGGGACAAAATACCTATAATATATCAAAACAGACTCGAAAATAGTGATTTACTTAGGACCATGTTGTTACCCTTCATTGACAGTGTGGCAAACTAGTAGTGAAAGGTAATTTTTATGGTGTCTTGATGATATGGTGTCATCAATTATAATAATTATTATATTTATAAAATCTATTTACAACTATTGATTAAAAATCTACAACCTAAAAAATCTGTTTTTATTCTACAGGTTAAGATTCTACAGGTTAAGGGGAAAGCATGTTCTTGATGTTAAAAAACAAAATTATTCCAACACAATTTCGGTACTTTTTTTTTTTTATCTCATTTCACCCAGTGCAGCCGTCTCCTGTCGAATTTCCCCTCATCATCACTTGCTTTCCGCCGTAGCACAGTCTGATTTTGCTACACCGTTTATTTTTCATCTGATTTCGCCATCATCAGCTTTCCGACACACCCCACTGTTCACTTCCTTCTCTCTGGTTTGTTCCATTCCTTGCTTTGTCTCCGATTCTTCTAACGATTTTTAATCCCTTTTTTTTTTTTAATTCAATTTAATTCTTCTCTTGTTGGAAGCTGCTGCAATTCGTATATTCCTATAATATTCGAAGGTTTTTTTTTTTCAGTTCAAACAAATGATAAGTTCAAAATCATGAGCTTAAAAGTTAAAGGAGAAATGGAATACGTTCCTGAAATGGTATGCATTTTGAAGCCATTATGTGATGTTTTCCATAGTAGTAGATTATTTTACAATCCAGATTATGTTATAAAATTCATTGTGCGTCTGCTATACGATTATCTCTGAACTTACAAATTTTATTTTCACTTCTTATTTTTCCATGAGGATATGTCAAAAACTTGGCCACTTTAACTAAATAAATTCTTAGGAACTCTTTTAAGTTATTTGTAAGCCACTCTCATGTTTTTCTTTCTTTCAAATGTTCAAATTATTATAGTGTCCGTTACTTTGGAGACAAGATTTTTTATGTATCTTTCTCTGTTTATCATACCTACAATCCCTTTTGCTGCAGATATGCAATGTCATTGCATATCTGGAGAAGCCAAACCCAAGAAGAGCACTGCAGAAACTGCAGAATCACCCAGAAATACTATTGGCTAGATTTCACACGACTGAATAACATATATAGATATAAAACTGAGGAATACTCTCACACTGCTGTCAACAAATTTAATGTCATGTCAGAGTCAATTCCAGATTGGGTGTTTGATTTTATGCCCTTGCGAGGAGGTTATCTGATTGGTAATGTTAGCCCAGCTCGTATGAATTTTCGGTGGTTCTTAGTTGGCAACTGTATTGCCATTTTGAGTTCCTTGGTGACACCTGCACAAGCAACAGTGATCATGGAACTGGTTGAAGAGAGGTGGGAGGACTTGATTGGAGAGATGCCTTTGAAGATTACATACCCGGTGTTGGAAGGACATGAATGGAGGATAGTCACTGGATATGATCCTAAGAATACAAGATGGAGTTACCATAATGGTGGAACTTGGCTAGGTGAAGACATATACAACGGCTGGAATGTCAATTAAATTTCTGAAGTGCAATTTTTTATTTTCTCCTAATTACTAAACAGAAAAAAAGTTGCCTGTCATTGTCGTACAAGTTAATTGATGATGCTTAGCATAAAGTGATGGAAGTTGCGAATGAACTTGAAAAGAATTACACTCGTATGTATACATACATACATACATACATATATATATATATATATATATATAAAGGGGCAGTTAGATACATGAAAAAGTAAGTATAAACAAATATGTTTCTTGATAATGTTCTGTTGTGGTGATTGAATTTGAAATCATGCTGACATATGTTGAACTCGGCTCTGTGCTTCTTTGGTTGTTTGCAGCAGCAAGTATCAAGGAGACCCAGGAGCTAACTCGAGGCTTTTGGACTCCATTGTTGCTGGAGAGCTCTCTCTCGTGTATGCAATTGCTGCTGGACAACTTGTTAGGAGCCCCATGCAGTATAAGAGAGCACCAAAAAATGATGTTTCCAGGCCTTCAACCTAAGAAGAATATAATAAGATAAAAAAAAAATGTTTTACATAATTCAAGCAGCCATTCCATCATGGTTTGTATACTTTTTTTTTTTTTTTCGTTGTCATTTAATACCCTTTTCTTGAGGCAAGTTAGCATAAGAATTATCTTGCAAACTATGTAAAGTTAACACCACCACCAGCATCCACTGTCATTATATCTTCTTAATGATTCAGGAAAAATTATCCATTAGCACAGCCAAAAATTAGCAATGCGATTAAAGTTAAGATAACGGATGTAACGACAGCATAATTGAGCTCTTTGAAACATGAAAGGAATGAGGGACACTAAGCCACCCAAAATGTAAGCAATGGCAGAACTCTAGATTACCCAATTATCCAATTACCCTTAGAACTATAAGCTCATAGATTACAGAATTATCCTGGTGCTATATGCCAACAAATTAGCGAATTACTATTGTATTAGATGCTCATTATGTATATGTATTTTGAGAAATGTTGGATGTCACGGCACGTGACATCCAACCGTTATATCGCGGGTTATTTTGATAAAATGATCTCTACTCAAATGGATAGAACTCCTATATTTAGGGGCAAAAATAGAAGTAAAAAAAAAAATTCTTTTATAGGAATTTAATTAGTAATTTCATAGATACTTGAGAGATTATTTATCACGAATTGCAATATCACAACCAGTAACATGTATCAGTATCCATGTATTTTATACCTTTAAACCTAGCTTTATGCAGGACCTATCAGAATTAAAAAAAAAAAAAAGGTCCACACCTACAGTAGCTGATGTGGACCGCACCAAGTATTGATGCCCCATGTATATAATGTAAAAATTGAATCCCACCTCCTTTATATAGTATGGAATATCTTTAAAAGCTAGTAAATCAGTCAAGTTACCAAACTTAGCAATTAATTATAATTCACTTACCAAAACACAAAATGACTTGAAAGCTTCAAAAACAGATATATTAACTTAAAATATGCAGGCTTAGGGCACTAAAAAAATGCAAAATGACCTTGAACTTTTTAACGTGCTTTCCCAATTTCATCCTTGAAATTGTGATTATATTTCAGTTCATATCCCTCCTTGCTTGCTATATAAACATCCTCTTGGTTAGGGTTTAGAGCATAAAAGAGTGAGAGTAGCATAGAAACCACTAATGGCAAGCAAGAAGGTTAAGTTAGCTTGGACAGCCAATGCTAGTGCTAGAAAAGCTAGTCTTAAGAAAAGAAGAGCCGAGTTCTTGAAAAAAATGAGTGAAGTCACCACCTTATGTGGTGTCAAAGGCTGTGCTATCATCTATGGCCCTGATGATAGTGATCGGCCAGTGGTGTGGCCATCAAAAACTGTGGTGCAACAACTGATGAGGAGGTTCTGGAGCGTGCCAAAGATGATCGGGTTTGAGAAGATGGTGGATCAAGAGAGCTACCAAAAGGAAAGGGTGCTTAAAATGCAAGAGCAATCAAAGAAATACCTGAAAAAGAACATGGAGTTTGAATTTTCATATCTCATGGAGAAACTTCATTACCAAGGTAACGGAATAGATGATTTTGAGACCACTGATATGCAGGTTTTGATATGTTTATTGGAGGAGAAAATCAAATATATAAGAAAAATAGTTGATTGTGTTCAACAAGCTAATGCTGCTCCCGATCAATATGATCAAGATGATATGCTGTGGGATCAATGGTTCGATTTTTTTTCTAACAGGAGCAATGAGTATCTTCTTAGCCCTGGTTCTGGACGTGCCATAGGGTTGAAACACCGCCTCCTTCTGATGGAACTCGAGATAGCTATGCTAGAAATGATGTAAGGCTTTATCATGCATTCTCCAACAACAACATCAACCTGACCGGTTATTTATCAAATTATGGTAAAAAAAAAAAAATCCCAAATTATGGTAGTTTTAAAAGTAATTTTCTTTTTTGTAGTGATTTATAAACCTATTTTGCAATTTATGTTACTTTTGACTAAGGTGGAGGGGAGAAAAAAATTTGTCAAAATTTTTTGAACTATACTGACTATGTCAGTGACGGTATGACTACTTTTTTTTTAGAGAGGCCATAGTGTCACTGACATTGGCACCCCTTTTCATTTTTTTTTATTTTGGTAAATTTTTTTTCATAATTTTTAATTTTTTGTTTTTTATTGGATAATAATAATAATAATAATAATAATAATAATATTTAAAAACAAAAAATCATAATATTATTATAATTATAATATTATTTTTAATATTATTATAATTAATTAATAATGATAATCCACTCTTTTTTTTTCTTTTGGGGTCATATTGTCATTGGCAATGGCGGTATGACCCTTTTCCTTTTTTTTAGCTGAATTTTTTTATTTTTTATTTTAATTTCAATTTATTATTATTATTATTATTATTATTATTATGTGTGTGCATGAATTTGTATGGATTGTCATTGACTTTTATGACTTTTATGCATTGAAATGTATTGAAATGATCATTATGGCTCAATTTTTTTTTTTATTTTATAATGATTATAATTAATTAATTATAATAATATTAAAAACAATAGTATAATTATAATAATATTTTTTTTGTTTTTAAATTTTAACATTATTATTATCCAATAAAAAAACAAAATATTAAATAAAAAATTGAAATTAAAATTAAAAATTAAAAATTATGAAAAAAAATTAGCCAAAATAAAAAAAATTGAAAATAGGTCATATCGCCAATGTCATTGGTAGTATGGTCCAAAAAAAAAAAAAAAAGTGGTTATACCACCACTAATACAAGTAATATGACCCACAAACTTTTAACAAAATTTTCTTTATCCTCCAGTTTGTTTAAAAGTATTATAAATTAAAAAATAATTTCATAAATCACTGTAAAAAAATATTTTTAAAACTACCATAATTTGAGAAATAAAATTTTTGTTACCATAATGTGGTAAATAACCCTCAAGCTGACATGGTAGTCTACAAAGTGTTGCCTCCTTATTTAGCTGCTTTTCTTGATTTGCGTTGTCTTTTTTTTTTATATATGAGTCGTTCAAAGTCTATTTTCTTTATTCCAAAACACCGTTGTATAAGTTATCAACTTATCATGAATGGATTGTGGACTTCGCATATATATATACTTAAGTGTTAGATAATTAATGTATAATTAACAATTTCATACAAATAAATATACATTACTCATATCATTTAGGCTCACATTTAGGAGGAAACATACACTTGAAAACAATAAAATATTTTTCTGTCTTAATTCCATAAAATCTTACATTAAAATTTATGACCGACACATTGTATTTACACTAAATTGGTACTAAAGTAGACATCTTAAAATTTCTAAGTTCTCTAGTTGAATCAAATATTTATAAATAATGTAAATATTTATGTTAAGTTAACATAAAATAATATGCTAAAATTATTTTTTGGTAAGATCTTAGTTAATTGTATTTAGTAAGTAAATTTTATAGTGTAACGTATTATTAAGCTGGCACTAAGTCAACATACTAAAATTATTCGATTACCGGTGACATCTTAAAAGTTTTAAGTTCTCTAAAGTCAGTTGAATCAAAAACTTATAAATAACGTAAATATTTATGTTAACATAAAATAATATGCTAAAATTATTTTTTAGTAAGATCTTAGTTAATTGTATTTAGTAAGTAAATTGTATAGTGTAACGTATTATTAAGCTGGCCCTAAGTCAACATGCTAACATTGTTCGGTTAACTGTCGACAGAGTGAAATAATTCAATAATATTTTGACATTTATATATATATGGTAGCAATGCTATATGAGATTTCTTTTCTTTGTTATCCTATGTGGCATTCTATTTTTTTCATTATTTTTTTAAATTGTGATTAACTTATACTTCAGTTGTTATTCTTTTTCAACTTTCTAAAGTACAGAATCAGTACTAATTAAATGCTTTTATATATTAAATATTTTTAAAGTAAAATGCTATGAAAATCAAATAAATTAAAACATAGTTTAATATTAGCACATAATGTATTTTTACAAAATTTCTTTTCTTTCTTTTCGGAACTTAGAAAGTAAAGAGAAATTGGACCTAAAAAAAAAAAAATTATCTAGCAACGAATTGAAGTTTCATTAAACCTTAAGCAAATTGTAACATGCTACATACAACCAACATGTAGTACAATATCCTTAAAAAAAATGTAGTACAATAATATATCTACATGGGCCGATGAGATTTAGATTAAATAATCTAAACTGAACTCTTGAAATTCAAAAGGTTTTCGGTTTAATTTCTAGTGAGAACCCCAGTCAAAAATTTTATGTCCTTTCCTTCTAACCCACTATATATAGAGAGAGAGAAAAAAAATAGAGAGAGAGTTAATTCTGTGATAGTGAACCCGAAGAACCGTCCAAAAAAAGTAAGGGAAGATTAGACCCTGATTACTACCCCTTCAATTTGTATACCGTTACCAAAAAGATTATTCTCTCACTTTTTCTCCCATTTTACTCACTCCCATGTTACTGTAAATAGTGAATAAAATGACTCTTTTATATATGTTTACTTAAATTAAAAAAAATATACGCGAAATAAAAGGCTTTCCCTTTCTTTTTGTCTCTTGTTGGTAGGTTGGGTTTGTTCAATATTAGCAACAATTAAATCAAATGTCATTTTTCATTTATTCAATATAATTAATTAATAAAATTAATATAAATATATTAATGAATCAGTATAATAATTTTTATATTATCAATAACTAGCATAGGATAGACTATACTTATGTGGGTATGATATTTAAGCCTTCTATTGTCTTTTTTTTTTTTTTTTTTTTAAAGCACTTCAATTGTTGTAAATCAAACTAAACTTAATATTTTGGCCTTTGCGTACTGCTTGTTTATATGCCCTTTTAAGATTGTATTTTACATATTTGAATTAACATTAACATAGAAAACTTAGTATCAAAAGTCATATTAAAAAATGCAAACAAATTATTTTCAATTAATCTAGCATAGCCACCATATCTATGCCAAAAACCACAGCCACTGTAATATTGAAAAAGAAAACGCCCTTTTCCAGTAAGGCTATAAATAAAGTCAAAAATAAAAAAAATGGTAAATTTAAAAGAATCAAAGCAACCAAGGAAGACGGTAAAGTGAAATTTTTTTTTTTTTTCTGGAAGGAAAATATGCATTAAGAAGAAATTAAGAGCAAGGAAATTCCTCAAGAACATCCAAAGCAAACTGAGTAGGCACCTCTTGTAATAAAAAGCAATCCTGAGTAAGGTGCAAGGCCCATTTAGCCAAATTATGAGCAATAACATACCACCTCTAGGAACAAAAAAAATGTAAAAAAAAACTCAAAGCTAGAAGCAAGGTGAATAATGTCTGCAAAAACAAGATCATTGATTTCTCGTGAAGGACAATATTGCTGAAGGCGAGAAACAACCAGGGAACTGTCAGATTCAGCTTCAAGACGTTGAAAGCTCGCATCCTTTGCACAATTCATCGCAAACAAAATAGCTTGATCATCAAGCGTACAGATGTCATCTGAGTAAGCACGATAACAGCCTCCCAAAGCCATAACTTCACCCTCATAATTTCGAACAATAAAACCAGAACCGGAACAGCTAAGAGTTGATGAAGTAGCAGCGTCCACATTCAGTTTCAAGTTAGCTAAATCCGGAGGTTTCCATCTTAAAGGATTTTGAGCAGCAGGAACTGTCATGAATGCTGAACTCCTCAAAGAAACTACTGTAGAATTATGGAACTCATTAACTTGAGTAAACACTCGTTGAGCAAGCTGTACAGCAGAGATAGAAGAACCTCCATGCACAATCTGCTTATGAAGAAACCAGATATTCCAGAGAGATTGGGCAAACCATTCTAATTGTTGTTTCGAAAGCTTTATGATCTAAGAAAAAAACCAATCCCGGACAGAATGATGATTAAAGAAAATAATTATTAATAACTTGCGAACACTTAATTTTTTACACTTTGAATCCTAAAACATTACTAATTAGCCTCTTTATATTTACCGCATTCACCACCACTCATTCACAATTATAAGAAAGAAAAAATCAAATCCAAAAAAAACAAAAAGCCAACAAAATCAAATTAATTTCTCATCAAAAAAAGAAACAGCTATATATTCAGCCAAAGAAACAACAAAATCCTCATCATGTTGAAGATCTCAACTGCCTTGTTCTTAGTAGTTATCACCACCATGGACATTCCAATCTTCCCTCTGTAATTTATTCCAGAAATAGTTGCAATCCATCTTTTAATTCGGCAGTAGAGTAGAGAAGGAAGCAGAGGCAGCAAGGTGAGAAGTGGAGAAGATAAAGAGGAGGAGGAGGAGGCGGGGAGGTGAGAAAGATAATCATGATGAATGGGAGGCGGAGCAAGAGGAGATGATGAAGTGAGAAAATGTAGGAAAAAAACAAAGGGGTTTAGCTGGAGAATAATATATATAAATATTATATCAGGTCATTTAAAGGCATTTTGGGATTCTTGAGTGAAAGAGGTTGACTTGAAAACTAATGATAAAATGGAAAAAAAAAAGTGACAGAATAAATTTTTTGTTAACGGAATAAGAAAGAGAGGGGTGCCAATTAATTTCTGAAATAGGATGATCGAGTAGTAATTAAGGTCTAACCTCAAAGGTAATATTAATTATTCCAAAAAGTAATGTATCTCTATGGGTAGCTCACATGAGCTCAACCTCTATCAAGTTAAAAGCCCAAACTATTAAGTATAAGTCTACTTAATCTTTTTTATAAAACTGATATCGAATTGATTGTTTTCAACATAATCCCTTGACATTTGACCAGCATGTGGCATAATAATATATTTATATAAGACACTCTAATAATAAAATGAAGAAACGAAAAAAATCAACCAAAAATATATCAGTTAGTATTAACAACACCAGCTCATCTGAAATTACTTTGGAGTGATAAGGTTGTTAGAAGTTATAAAGTTACAAATAATCTATTCCCTTATCAAGAAAGAAACAGCTCATCTGAAATTACTTTGGAGTGATAAGGTTGTTAGGAGTTATAAGGTTGCAAGTAATCTCTTCTCTTATCAAGTAAGAATTTATTTGGGTGATTAGATAAATTCAAGCTCAACTCAATCATTGGTCAAAGCAGTTAATCCAAACTGATCATTTGGTTACAATAGAATTTTATTGTTTTAGACTCTCTTATCTTATTAGTTAGATTAGCTACAATATATACATAGCATGTATAAGATTGAATTTTAAGTTTTTTGCTTGCTCACGTTAATAAAAGAAAAAAAAAACATTTCAATTATCAAAGTTTTTATGGTATCAGAGCTCTAAGTGAGTGGCAAAAAAAAAAACATTATGAGTTCCCTTTCACATAATGTCAGCAACTTCATTACTCTAAAACTTAAACCAAAAAACTACCCTTTATGGAGAGAACAAGTCTTAGCACTTGTCGAAAGCCAAGATCTGATCAACCATCTCACTGGAGAAATAACTGACCAAGCCAAAGATTCAACAACACCAAATGAGACTACATCAACAAACAATAAGATAGCTGAATGGAAAAATTCAGATCGGTTGCTTCATGGATGGTTGATTGGAACACTTTCAGAAGAAGCACTTGGTCTTGTCATAGGCCAAGAAACATCAAAAGCAGTCTAGGATGCCCTAAAAGAGGCATATGCTCAAGACTCTCAAGAAAGGGAGTTCACTTTATGCCAGCAGTTCACATATCTCTGCAAAAATGATAGCAACACCATTGCTGAACACATTCAAAAATTCAAAAGCATCTGTGACAATCTTGCAGTAATAGGAAGTCCCGTGTCTGACAAAGAGAAGATATTTTCCTTACTCACCAACCTAGGGCCAAAATATAAAGCCTTCACCACAACCATGTTGAAGCCACCTCGACCATCCTATACCGAATTAGTCTCTCTACTGCAAGGGTATGAATAGAGACAAAATTAGTTCACCACTCAAACACCAACTCACCAACTGGCCTTTTATGGACAAAAACACAACCCACGCTTCACCAATTGCAAGACTTAAAATAGCTTCAACTCAAGTCGTTGAGGATTTCAAGCACACAATCAAAATTCCAGCAATCAAGGAATTCGAAACCATGGTGACACAAATCAAAACAACAATCGGCAAGATCTCAAAGCTCGCAAACCAACTCCACCGAGACAATAAAGAATGACACTAGAAGAAAGAGAGATGTATCGAAATGACACTTGCCAAATCTGTGGAGTTATAGGATATATTGAAAAAATATGTTGGCATTTGGGTAAGTAAACGTCAACAGCAGATGAAATTCCTAAAGCATTGGCTACACTCACTCTTGATAACACTGTGTATGACACTGAATGGACCACTGACACCGGAGCATCTCAGCACATGACAAGTACTCTAAAATGCTAAAAATTAAATGTCCATACAATGAAATGATTCAGTACTCATAGGAAATGGCAATCTGTTAAGAATTCAGTCTATAGGTGATACTAGTATTACTAACGGTACTGAAACCTTATCCTTACATGATGTTTTACATGTGCCTAAACTTAAAAGAAATTTGCTATCTGTTGGTCAACTTACAGATAATTTTCCTATTAACTGTGAATTTTCTAATGTGGGTTTCTATGTTAAGGAAAGGGAGACAGGTCACAAGGTAATGACAGGACAACACAAGGGTGACTTATATGTTATTTCCAGTCCACATGAGTTACATTTTTCTAGTAGGTTCAAATCAGGCACTGCCGACTTGTGGCATCAATGACTAGGACATCCTCAAGTGTCCATTCTTTGGTTGTTACAACAAAAGGGTTTGATTGATGTTTAAGGATCAAATAAGATACAGTCTCTTTATAATAGTTGTCAATTAGCTAAACTTAGCATACTGCCTTTTTCATCTTCTGACAATATTAGTTCATCTATTTTTAATAAGATACATTATGACTTATGGGGTCCATCACCTGTTTTATCACTTGGCAAATTTCGCTATTATGCTTGCATTGTTAATGATTTCTCACGTTATACTTGGCTCATTCCTCTACGAGCAAAATCTGATTTTTTTATGCTTACTTGGCTTTTGAAAAATATGTTGAAAGGAAATTTGACATAAAAATTAAAATATTTCACTCCGATGGAGGTGGTGAATTTATTAATTCCAGGCTCAGTTCTCATTTCCAAGCACAAGGTATTGTTCATCAAGTCTTTTGCCCATACACTCTAGAACAAACAGGTATGGTTGAGCGTCGTCATCGTATCATTCGAGAGTTAGGTATGGCTATGTTGTTTCATTGTAACGGTCCTTTATACTTATGGGTAGAAGCATTTACAACTACTGTATTTTTAATTAATTGCTTACCATCCACTGCACTTGATTCTGATACTCCTTACTTTAAGTTGCATGGAGCTCAACCCAAATGTTCTTTCCTTCGAGTCTTTGGCTCAAAATGTTTTCCATACACATGGGATACTCGTACTAATAAATTTGATAAAAAAAACTATTCCATGTGTCTTCATCGGCTATAGTGATCAACATAAAGTTTATAAATGTTTTCACCCATCTACACAAAAAATTATTATTTCCAGGCATGTAGTATTTGATGAACGAGAATTTCCATTCAAGAAACGTGCTACTAATACAATCACTTCCTCACATACGAATTGGATAAGTATTTTTGACTCCTAGACTGTTCTTCCTTTTACTAATACTAACTCATCTTTGCAGGATTCCATGACCACCGATCCTTCTCTTCCATTATATCCATTACAACAATCTACCATGTTTGAAACTGTCACAAATACAATACCATCCTTTACAACATCCACCTCTGACTCCACACATGAGCAACTCGAAAGAGTATAAGATCCAGTTCTTATCAGTAGTGATACGACTGATACATCATCCTCTCATCCAACAACCACCATTGAATCTTCCATTCTAGCTTACCCTGATCCACCTGTATTATCTTCTACTGACCCTGACAATTCAGTCGAAGAACCCTTGTTAGCATTCTCCACTGATGAGTCTCATTTACCAGTTTATGTCCCATTTGATCATCACTCCATGGTCACTTACTCACAAGATGGTATCTACAAACCCAATCCTAAATATGCACTCTTGGCCATCGGTTCCGACATTCCTCGAATTCCCAAATCCATCAAATTAGCTCTTCGGCATGATGGTTGGAAATGTGCCATGGACGAAGAAATGCAAGCTCTTCATCAAAATCATTTCTGGAGACTAGTGCCACGTGACTCCTTAATGCATGTCATAGGATGCAAATGGGTTCTCAAACCAAAGTTAAAGCCTGATGGTTCTCTTGATTGACTAAAGGAAGGGATATCACCAAATTGATGGTGTTGATTACACTGATATGTTTTCACCTGTCATAAAGCCTGGCACAATCCATCTTATACTCAGTCTTGCTCTCATTTGTCATTGGGACATTTGGCAACTTGATGTTAAAAATGGTTTCCTTCATAGTGTCCTTACTAAGGATATTTATATGGAACAGCCTCCAGGCATGGTTGATCCAAAGTTTCCCAATCATGTTTGCAAACTTCAATGGGCACTTTACGGTCTAAAACAAGCACCTCATGCCTAGTTTGATCGCTTTAGCACCTTTCTTTTAAAATATGGTTTTCTTTGTAGTCTTGCAGGTCCATCCTTGTTTGTTTTTCATTGTTCATCTGGCTCACTAATTCTCTTATTATACATTGATGATATGCTTCTCATAGGTTCAGATTCCCAACTACTTTCCTCCTTTATTCAATTACTATATACAGAGTTTGCCATCAAAGATCTTGGTCCACTCCATCACTTTCTTGGCATCAAGGTCACTACAACTCCAGATGGCTTGCATTTGTCCCAATCTCACTATGCCCTTACCATTCTTGAATGAGCAAAAATGGTCGATTGCAAGCCTATGAGCACACCACTTGAAGCCAAGATGAAAGGCCTTTACAATCAGACTCCCTTTGAAGATCTGACTTTATATCGTGCCATTGTTGGTGCTTTACAGTACCTTACCTTGACTCGGCCTGACTTAGCCTATAGTGTCAACTTTGTCTCTTAATTTATGCACTCTCCCACTCACTCTCATCTTAAAATGGCTAAACGCATTCTGCGTTATGTCAAAGGAACAATTACTCTTGGTTTGAACCTTACTTCAAACACTACACTTAATCTTTGTGCTTTTTCAAATTCAGATTGGGCTGGCTGTCTTATAACTCATCGTTCTACAACAGGTTATTACACTTTTCTTGGTCAGAATCCAATCTCCTGGTGTGCCAAGAAGCAACATACTGTTTGTCACTCTAGCACTGAAGCAAAGTATTGAGCAATAGCACACACTGCAGCTGAAGTTTCCTGGTTAACTTATGTTCTGAAGGACTTCATGTTCCATAACCCAGTACTATTCTGTGACAATATCAATGCTTTACATATGACTATCAATCCCGTTTTTCATGCAAGGAGCAAGCACATTGAGCTTGATTATCACTTTGTCCGTGAAAGGGTTGCACTTGGTTTTCTCATCACTCAATATATTCCTACTTCATCTCATATAGCTGACATCTTTACTAAACCTATGTCCAAAGCTACTCTTAATCTCTATCATCCCAAACTTTTCCTCCAACCTCGGCCTTGTTTGCAGGGAGATATTAACAGCACTAGCTCATCTGAAATTACTTTGGAGTGATAAGGTTGTTAGGAGTTATAAGGTTGCAAGTGATCTCTTCCCTTATCAAGGAAGAAACCAACTCATCTGAGATTACTTTGGAGTGATAAGGTTGTTAGGAGTTATAAGGTTGCAAGTAATCTCTTCTCTTATCAAGTAAGAATATATTTGGGTGGTTAGATAAATTCAAGCGCAACTCAATCATTGGTCAAAGCAGTTAATCCAAGCTGATCATTTGGTTATAATAGAATTTTATTATTTTAGACTCTCTTATCTTGTTAGTTAGATTAGCTACAATATATATAGCATGTATAAGATTGAATTTTAAGTTTTTTGCTTGCTCACGTTAATAAAAGAAAAAAAACATTTCAGTTATCAAAGTTTTTAGTTAGAACCTCTATACAACTTAAAAGTATAGCTTATTTAGTATTTAATTGGTGTACAAACTCATTTAGTTTATTTATAAAACCGATATTGAATTTATTGTGGATAATAAATTAAATTAACTCCTTAATTTATCATTATTAATTGCAATAAATCAAACATAAACTGAGAGTGAAAGATTAAAATCTTTTTTTTTTTTTTGCATTTAGGCACGAGATGTTTTGAATGGATTCCAACTATGGAAGGCATTTTTAAACCAGTATTACAACTAGATTAATTTTCACTCGCATTGGATCGATCCACAAAGGGATAAAATGTTGGTCATTGTGTTATTCTATATATGAGCGAGATTCGAACCTCTAACCTTAGTTAAAATCTTTAATAAATCTATACATATATGAAAACGAATGCATTCCATAATTTTAGCAATAGGATGTGGACACTCTCAATGGCAATTTTTTCTATTTCTCTTCGTTTATGTTGTTTCACATTTTTAATTGCTTTCTTATTCATTTTTTTTCACTTATTCTTATTCTGGTTGTTTCCTTGGCCTTGCCTTCTTTTAACAGCAACGTTTTAGACACAAGGTTTTTTTATCTTCATTCTTCCTCTCTTTTGTAACCGTTTTCAGTCTCTCACTTTTTTGTATCTGTTGCATAAATTAAAAACTTTCACATCCATTCACTTAATTACCTTTTTTGTAACCCCTCTCTCTAGTCCCTTAATAGATGTTGCTGATAATGTTTGATTTTTCACTTCCACAACTCAATCTCAAATGAACCTTGCCAATTTAATTACATTTTCACCCAAATTCACTCAGTAGAGTCTCTACAAATCCTCACTCTGTCATTGAATCATCTTTCTGATCATGGTTTTCCATCATCACCAGCTGTAAGTGAAGCTTTATTTCTGATATTTCCTTCTATTCTCTTCCATTTTATGGTTGTATTTCCTTAGTAAATATACATATCAATGAAACAAAATGAATAAGAACTGAAAAGTGTTGAAGAGGGAGAAATTTGTCTCTCACTTTTTTTGCATTTCCAAATTGGTGGCAGATATATTATATCATCAATGCAATACTGCAGGCTGTAACACCTCTGAATGTAGATAAACCTGCAAAATCTACAGGAAATGAAGATCAGGGATTAATAAAGAAGTTGAAAAGTTTTTTATGGGTTTACAATGTCAATAGGCAATGGAAATAGTGATGGAGAGACTGCAAATTTATTGTTATTTTTTTATTTTTAACAAAAATCAAGGAATATAAAGAAAGATAAATAACAAAAACAATTGAAAACTACAATTAAAACAACAAAAATCAACTAACACCAACAAAAGCAACAAAATTTCATAGTTGTTAATTTTTGTTGGTGTTATTTTTTCAATTTTTTCATCATTAATAATAAAATTAAGATTATAAATATAATTTTTATTTTTATTAGTATAAATGATAAAAATAAAAATAATAATTTATTTAATATGTTTCATAATTTTGTTGTTATTTTCATTGAAAAAATAATTATTGAATATTATATGTAATTTTCACTTTAATTAGTTTGATTTCTAAATTTTTAATAATTATGAAAAAAAAATAATTATTGAAAACTATGAGGTATTTTTTGTTTAATTAACTTAATTTTTATATTCTAAATAATAGTAAGTTTTAAAATATAAAAAATTATTACTTAGAATATAAAATTAAATTATTTAAAATATATAAATCAAATAAATATATACAATTAATTTAAATTTTAAAAAATGACTTCAAGAATAATAAATAGATAAAAAAAATTTAAAAAAAAAAAAAGAAATACATCAAACACCGAAGATGAGGCAAGATTTTAAAAAATGTTCCATTTTTGTGATGAAAGTGAAAGCAATGAAATTAAATGGGACAAAAATGAAAGTAATGAAATCAATTTTGAAAGAAAAAAAATGAATAAACTATGAATAAAATTAAATGAATTGATCGGGTCATGAGACGAAATTTAGGTCTGAAATAGAACATCAGTCAATTTGTATTAGTACATTACAAATTTTTAGATACTGGGCTCAGAACCATCTCTAAGAAAGGGCCTATTGTTTTGTGAGCTTGGAGTAGAATTTCTAATGGGTACTAACGGAAGAGATAATAACTTTTCTAAAGTTTGGTTGACTAAACTGTTCCGACGGTTGGTAATTGGTGCTCCATTAATATCAAGTGTTTGAAAAAACTATTTGCATTTATTGATGTTTAACTAAAAGCCCAAAAATTAACTAAATTTTTTAGAATTTTAAACTTTTCATTTCATTGTTATTTAATTGTTTATATGTTCAAATTGTAATCAGTTATGTATTAATTTTATAAAAAAAAAATTCTGTTTTATAATTATTAATATTAAAAATAATAATTAAATACAATAAAATTGCATAATAATATAATTTTAGTAATTATTTAAAAAATAAATAAAATTAATTAATAGAATATGAAAGAACTAAAAAAACAAAAAGAATTATGGAGGGAAAAAGTTAACCTATAAAAATATAGCAATTAGTTTAATTAAAATAGATAAGTCAAATTAACTAATTATATTTAAATAGATAAAAATCAATAAATGATAATATTTGAATTGCTAGGAGTTGTTCATGAAGATATTCAAATTAGATATGAAAGGTAGCTACTAGGTGTCCAATAACATTAAAACTTGAGTAGTTCAATTGTAGGTTAAATGAATGAGAGAATATCAAACTTTATCTTTATTTTAATTCAGTTATCAAATTTTAATTTATATCATTTTAAATACTAAACTCTATTTAATTTCATAACAGTCACTTAAAAGTTTTTTTGATATCTGAACAATTCAAAATTACTAATTTAATTCATAATTAAATTTTTTTACAAATAAATTTAAATTTTTAATATATTTATAGAAAATAAGGAAAATTTTGAAATTTATTTTGATTTTGCCAACTAAAAGTAGATTCATCCTGAGAGGTATTACAACCTAGAAGAAGAAGTAAATTTTAATTTTTTTTTAATTTCTAGACTAAATGGCAAATATAAAAAAATTAAAGGATTAAAATAGTTTTTAAAAGAAATTCAGAGGACTATAAATTTTTAATATCCAAATTGCAACAAGTGTAAAGTTGGGTGACCACCATTATATTAAACCCTTCAGTTGCATTACTTGTTTAAAGTATTGTATAGGTCAAAAGTTTAATTTTTACCTTCTCCATCCTCCAGTTCAATATATATATATATATATATATAACTAATATAATATTGTAGTCGGCAGTATTTAGCGCGCGCTTAAGTGTTTGACGACCATGACATTATGTGGCCTTGAGTCCCACTAGAAAAATCGATATAGGTCTTGGGCATATTCGGAGATAGAGTCACCACCTGAATAAAAGTCGAACACATTGTACAGCCACGGAGGTTCCCAGAAGCCGTCATCAAAATCGGGTTCGAAAAATGGGTATGAGCATTTGAATGTTCACCCAACCTTGCAGTTGGCCTCTGTTTGTGTTTTGCGTTTTATTACCATTTAATTATTTAATTATTTCCTCATTTACATTCAAAGTTGCACTTGCCTTCATTTACTTTTGAAATTTTATAGTTAAGTCCAAGTTTGCACATTAATCTAATTTCTTGCTTTTGAGTCCCAACGTTCAATAGAAATGAAATAAATAATAATTTACAATCATACATTCAAAATCAAATGGGGGAAAGGGATTAAGGATTACAACGCTTTTAGGCTAAATAAAAGAATAATATATAGAAAATAAACTAAACATATACCGAAAGCAAACTGATAATAACATAAATGCAATAATATAAAAGGGATAACTAACAAAGGCGACTACTCAATGATGAAAATCATCAAGTAATTCCTGCTAATAACACATAGTTAGTCCTTCCTTTCAAGAAATGAAATCGTATATAACAATACTTACAAAGGAGTGATACAAAGAAGGAGTTTCACATTATAAACTAAGGAAATTATCAAATAATCAGGATAGTCATCATCATACAATGAAAGATCCATGTGGTCAAAGTTTAGGGGTCAAAAGACACATGCTAAATGGATGTCACAACAAGCCTTAATAGAAAAAGTAAAGCTAAAAGCAGGCCGACCTGTCAATGTGGAGATTGCCTCATTAAGATGAGACGATTGACTCATTGATGAGGTGACACCTCATCAACAGGGGCCCCTAACATTTCTAAGGCAAAAAGAGCATGTAACACACATAAACAAAGGAGAGAAACTTCCTAGAGGCTTGTCAATAGGGCGATCGCCTCATTAACAATAGGTGATAGAGGTGTCACCTGATGAACAGCCTGATTCCGACTCTCAAACGTTTAGACTTCTACTTTAAGTAACAATACATGCATATACACACTCTACAAGCATCAAACTACAACTACATGCGAAGATATTCAAAGATCACATCAATAAAGTAGGATTTTAAGTAAGATAAACTAGAAATATACCTAAAATATACTAATGACTTAGTCACACACAATCAAGAACACACATAATGAAAAATGTGTTAAGTTTAAATGTAAGTTTTCTACCAAAATGAGAGACCCTCAGAGATATTTTTGATTGTGATCTTTGTTAGGATATGATCTCCACTTTTGACGTAAGCTTCTCCTCCCTTTTTTTCTTAGGAGAATGTGGACTTCTTTGCTTCAATCTCTCCTTCTTCCTTAAGGATTTTTTTTTCTTTACTTTCCTCTGTTTTTTTTTTCTTCAGAGCTCCTCTCTCTATTTTTTCCCTTTTTTTTTTTCAATAATGGCCTCTCCCCCCTTTTTTCTCTCTCTTTTTTTCCTTTTATTTCCTAACTTCCCGATGCCCTTAAGCCCTCTAGCTCATCATGAGCCTCCATAGCCTATTTCTCTTCCCTAAAAATCTCTTTCTCACGTAAAAATCAAGTTTTGAGGGTGGGGCCCATACCACTTGGCCACCATGGTTGCAATTGTATTTAATGCAGCTACAAGTGGGCTGCCATAGAGGCGGTGCCTCTTTGATGAGGCGATCGCCTCTTCAGCCCAGGCCTGCGTTGGGCTAGACAGGCTTGGGCCAATTTTGGATAGTTGGGCTAGGTTTTGGGCTTTTTAGGCTTTAGGTTTTCAAGTCCACTTTCCATTAGAGATTCAAGTTTCATTCTCATGTCCAAGTTTCATATTCTCATCATCGGGCTTGGCAATAGGCCAGTCAAACCGAGCACCCCTCATTCGTCCTCTAACACGGGCCGATCAAATCGGGTGACTACAGTTTGCCCCCTGATTTTTTAAAAAATCAAATGCATACAATGACCATTTTTCAAAAAGTCATATGCACAACAAACAAACAAACAACAAGATAAGCAACATACTTGACTCTCGATTCTCACCTGAGAGATGAATCCTTCAGTTCTGAAACATGACCGTGATCCTCGGGTTTTCCTGGCCCGATCAGCCACTTATTAATATTTGATAAAGATATTTAAAGACTGTTGACCTCGGGTTTTCCTGGCTCGGTCCTCACAATACTGAAACTCGATTCTCGGGTTTTCCTAGCCCAGTCCTCATAATACTGAAACTTGATTCTCGATTTTCCTGACCCGATCATCACTACTCATGAAACTTGATTCTTAGGTTTTTCCGGCCCAATCATCATAACACTGAAACTTGATTCTCAGGTTTTCCTGGCCCAATCATTACTGGGGATGTGATTTTGTAGATTTTCCTGGTCCGATTATCACTCCTCTGGACACAGACTTTCGGGTTTTTCTGGCCCAGTTATCATTCGTTTTTGACTTTGGGGATACTACCCAAACAGTCATCTCAATCTTTGAGCTTCGAGAATTCAAACCCAAACAGCCCTATCCGTTAAGCTTTAGGGATTCTAACTCGAATAGCCCTCTCTTTGAGCTTTGGGGATTCAAACCCAAATAGCCCTCTCTTTTGAGCTTCAGGGATTCAAACCCGAATAGCCCTGTCTTTAAGCTTTGAGGATTCAAACCCTAATAACCCTCTCTTTGAGCTTTGGGTATTCAAACCCGAGCAACCCTCTCTTTGAGCATTGGGGATTCAAACCCGAACAGCCCTGTCTATTAACGGCATGGGTTTTCCTGGCCCACTCTTCCCGAAACTTTACTTTAGAAATCTCAACCTCTGAATTTCGCCTTCTTAGTATATGATAATAACCATCATTTTTTCATTTTTCATTTTTTTGGAAAACCCTACACCTTTGCCCACTATAAAAGTAACCTTTTCCTTATCTCCCTTCCCTTTTACTTTTGTCACCTTTCTCTTTTTTTCTCTTTCCTCCTCCTGCACTTCCTGTACTCTCTGTACCTTTCCTCTTTTTACCGTTAATGGAGAACAAGAGAACACCCCCTGTGCCTGAGTGGGATCACATCCCATCTTTTGTTAGTGCTTTTAGGAGTTTGGGATTGACCCGAGGAGACTCGGTTCCCCTTTTGGTAGACTTAGGGTCCCATATCTACTCGTCTGCATCTTGAGAGGTTAGTGCCCCAAAATTTTCTATAAAATCATGTTGGGTCAGTGATTATTCTTGCATAATTATCATTCTAGGGCATTATTTAATTAAAAAAACATGAAATTTATGTTTTAATTGCCAAAAATTAAAAATCATCACTGTTTGTGCTTCGTAGAGGTGATCACCTCTTCGATGAGGCAATTGTCTTATTAATGAGGCGATCACCTCATCGATGAGACAATCGGCTTCTGCAAAGAGGTGATTGTCTATCACCCTTTAAAAGGGCCGATCGCCTCTCTAATGAGGCGAACACTTCATCAATAGGGTGAATTGCGCTATTTACATGTCCGTTCATTCTGAATTTCTTTTTAAAACCATAAAATGCATAAATTTCACTTCCCTATCTCTTTGTTTGCAGCATGACACTCAGACATTCAAGGGCATCGGGAATTTAAATGGAGCCCGAGTTTTCTATAGCGAGTTGGTCGATGAGCAAAGGGATTGGATTCAGGAGACGGGGCTCGAGAACTTCGTACTCTCGCTCCCTTTCGAGCAGGGGCACACGAACTATCAACCACTGCACGCTTTAATGGAGAGGTGGTTCGATATGACTCATACTTTCCATCTCCTATTCGGTGAGCTTACTCTGGACCTTGTGTCATTTGCTGCCATCATGGGGATTACCTATACTGGGGACCTCATCCCTTTTGATGTGAGTCTACATCAGCTATCTCCGGATAAGGCTACATACATCGAGCGATTTTTGGGTATAACTCCTGACATGAAGGGGACTCATACCCTTAAGTTAGACTCGATCAGGAGATTCTACACCTGAGAGCGAGCTGCGGCGATGATTACTCCCCATGAGATTGATCAGGTGGTAAAGGCCTTTTTGCTCTATCTGCTCAGTACCACCTTCTTTGCTAACACCGCCAGCTCCATCGACCTAATGTTCCTGCTGGCTCTTCGAGACTTTGATCAGGTTCTTACATTCGATTGGGGAAACTACGCTCTGACGTACTTGTACCGGAGTATGGACGAGGTGGTCCAAGGGGCTAGGAGATTTTACGACTTCTGGCGTGCTGTTTTGGTACATCATGATCCTCTCTTTCCCTATCTTATTATGGCCTATTTTATTTACATCAGTTTTCCCCATTTCTCCTATTTTACTTTTTCAGGTCTGGGCTCTGGAGCTAAAGTTGCTAGTGGGCATGACACGAGTAGGATCACTTTCCAGCTCTCGATAAGTGGGGCGCCAGCAGCGTTGTGAAGAGGCACCTCGCATAAGTTCACATCCACTGATAACTCTCTGACACATGATGCAGTAAACATAACCTTTCTTATTAGTAAATTATGCATATTCAACTCACTTACCTATTGACATCTCCTTTTTTGCATATCTGAAATGACTTGTGGGGGCCTGAGGATACTTGGACCATTGAGATGACTCGCTCCAGGCCCTTAGCCCCGAATAAGGTACTCTTTTTATGGCCCTAGGTATCAAGCTTGGTATTTAAGGGAGCAGGTCCTAAACTGGAGGGCAGGCGTTAAAGTAAGGCGGGTCCCCAAGTATCCTCCTAATAGTATACTTTAGGCTCATGAGCTAGAGGGCGATGACCTCGCTCAAGCTGTTGCAGGCTCACCAACTGTGGATCACATAGTTTGTGTGCAGAGCCGGTATGCGAAGTTTGTTTGCACCCATCTTCTACCAACGGTTCCCTTCCAGGCCACTTCTACCTCTCAGGTATGTCCCTACCGGCTTTCCTCACCTTGAGAATTGATTATGTTTTCACATGTTTCTCCTATTTTGCCTTCAGGCCGCACCTGCTAGACTTGTGGCCCTAATTAGGTCCCGAGTGCGAGAGAGAGAGCCCCTGAGGCGTCGACTAGATCCGGGCAAGGAGGAGACCTTTTGCTGCTGGCGAGCAGGTCCGCCTGACTACTGCCCCTAGTTATGAGTTCATCCCAAGCAACTTTATTCATGTCCCCAACCCTTTAGCCTAATGTTGGGTTCCTCTTGGAGAGTTATCGTGTCAGTTCTTGACATTGGATGAGGACTTGACCCCTGCATGCACCCCTGGTGGTACTACTCATGTAAGCTCCTTTTTCCTGACCTGCTTTCATTATGATTCTCAAACCAACCGTTAGTTTTAACATTTATTTCAATAATGTAGATTCCTCTGAAGCAAGGCCTATATATGTATCATATGATAAAGGCCAGCAGGGCGAGGATAACCACTCTCGAGTGTCATATTAATGTATTTTAGATCGATAAGGATGACGAGGATGAAGATAGGAGTGGCAACGGTGCTGGAGGAGGAGATGAGACCCTGAGGGTACCGGATCAGATGCTTGATGTACCGGGGTTAAAACTTGTGTAGTCTTTGAACAATGAACACATGTTTTGGTTTGTTATTGATTTATTAATAAATAGATTATTTACAGAACTCGTTATTCTCCCCAATTAAATTCATTTATTTTTTCATTCTTCATATATGAGCTAATTTCAATGATTACATATGTATCTGCCCTATTATATTTTGACTTGCACCTATTAAGACTGCCCGATTCGAAGAAGTGTAATGGCATGCACTGCTGATAAGGCAATCACCTCATTGACTTTTAATGAAGAGGCGATCGCCTCAGCAACAGGCAGTCCTGCCCCTTTTAAAAACCCACATTCTTATGTTGAGCCCACTTCTTGAGTTCCCTTTGTCCCTAACCTCCTATTTCTCTCTCTAAGAACCTCTAAAAGTTACAATCATGACTGAACAAAGTATGAGGCTGCTACAGCTGATCTTGAAGGGTTTAGACAATAAGTCTTGGACTAGGTTAGAGCCCTTTCACCTTTTAGTCTTCAAATAACTCCATACTAGGAGAATTAACTTCCCTTTTCTCCATGTCATGGTTCAGTTTTAGGATCCCCATAAACATATTTTCTAGTTCAATACAATATAAATATTTCCTCTGTAGGAGAAATTTGAAGCAATTTTTGGCCATCATATGGATTCTACTTGCCGACTTGCGGTTCCTGACCTTGAAAACCCAAATTCTCACTCCATTTAACACCAAATGGCACGTATGTTCAACCTTTCACCCTTGTCTTTTCTTCACTGCATCCTCGATTCAGAAATCAAACTAGAATCTTTTCTCGAGGTGATCATGAATGTGGACAAAGAAGAAACATATTGGCCTTACATGATGGCCCTCTGCTTGTATGCTTAATTTCTGCTGGTTTCTTCCTTAGGACACTGCGACTCGAAGATCCTTTCCATCCTTGATCAAGTAGAGTCAGGGTTCAATCCGTTCCCTCTCATCTTAGCAGAAACTATCATTGGATTGGGTGACTTCATGAAGACACGATGATTCTCAAGAAGTCCATTCTTGTTGGAGGTAAGTTTCCCATTGTTCCTTCCTAACTTCCAACTGTCATACTATCTGCATCTAATCATTTGTGAACCCGCAAATGTGGTTTTATGAAAAGTTGGGCCTGATCGAACCTCCTCAAGACATTAGAGGCTATAAAGCGAAGCATTATTGAACAAGAAAACTACATCCCATCCTTGCAGATATTCACGGCTGGCTATCAACATTCCTTGATACATTGATCCACTGGATGTGCCCCTGGTGGGGATTGCAGCATGTGACCATTCGATCTTACACATATTATGTCCCGATTGCCGGTCTCCATTTTGCCACTTTCTATAATCCAGCCCGCCTTTGCCGTCAATACGGTCATAAACAACTGATTGTGGAGCTAGTTCATGAGTTCGAGCCAGGGCCCCTTTCTCAAAATTTCCTGGATCACTTGGTGGCAACTTGGCCTCGAAGAGTTATTGAGAGAAATTTAAGCTACAATGAAGATCTGACTACTGATGATCATTAAAAGGCATGGGTTTATTTCCAATAGATAGAAAGAGATGAATTTATTAAATATAAAAGGATAAGAGAGTTACAAATGTTAAGTTCCCAAGGTAGGCAATAAAAGAAAAGAAAAGAAAATTAGCTTATGAAATAAAGTTGTCATTTCCCCTTTTATTAGATGTAATTTTCCTTTTGTACTAGTTAAACGACTTGTAATGGACACATTATGCAATGTTTAACAATAATTAAAGTAATCCATTTTATTTTATTTAAGCACAAACGTATATACATTTTACTTTTAGTACATCTCATATTATTAGTTGTCTTGCCCTTGCAAGTTGTTCAACTAATCATTTTGTGTATCTCTCTCTCCTTTTACATGTCCTTAACTTTTACTTGGATTGCCTCTTTTGAGGTTTTCAATCCAGTAGGACCTTTTTCTTTTTTCTTTTTAGTCTTTAACTTTTGCTTAGATAGCCTCCTTTCGAGGTTTTCTCCCTAGTGAGACTTTTTACAGAAAGTATTTCTTGAGCTTATTTAGGTTAATGGGCTCTTTGAACTCATTTCCCTCCATGTCAGATAAAATGGCAACGCCTTTCAAAAATAACTTCTTTACTAGATATGGTCCCTCCCAGTTAGGCTTAAACTTTCCTCGAGGGTTGGTCATGACTAATCTTGTAAGTTTCAACACCAAATCCCCTTCTCGAATCTTGCCTGGCTTGATCTTCTTATTGTAGGCACGGGCTATTCTTTTTTGATACAGCTGAGAATGATACATAGCCTTCATCCTCTTTTCATCTAGCAATGTCAACTGAGCCAACCGGCTTTCGACCCATTGATACTCGGGGAGTTTAGATTCCAAAAGTATTCTCAACGACCTTATCTCGACCTCTACCGGTAAAATGGCCTCACACCCATAAACTAAAGAGTATGGAGTGACCCCTGTTCAAGTTCTAGCAGTGGTTCGATACCCCCATAATGCAAATTGTAAGTATTCTACCTAATCTCGGTAATTCTCCAACATCTTGGCTAGGATCTTTTTCACGTTCTTATTAGCTACTTCCACCACCCCATTTGCCTGTGGCCTATATGCAAATGACATGTGTTACTTAATTTTGTAGTCTTTCAGTAGCGTGGTCATTTTTGCTTAAAATTGAACACCATTGTTTGTAACTATATGGTGCGGCAAACCATATATGTAGATTATGTTCTTTTCGATGAACCTCAACATTTGCTTCAACCCCACGGTAGCATAAGATTCAGCCTCAACCCATTGGAGAAGTAGTCGATAGCCACAATGATATATTGATGGCCATTAATTTCTTTTGGCCTCACCTCTCCTATGATGTCAATCCCCCATACAACAAACGGCCAAAGAGAAGTCATTCCTTGAAGCTCTATAGACGGTAGGTGGCTAACATCACTATAAGTTTGGCAATTGTGACATTTCTTCATAATTCTAACACAATCTGCCTCCATGGTGAGCCAAAAGTACCCCTAATGGTCTATTTTCTTTGCCAAGATGGTTCCATTCATGTGTGGCCCACACACCCCTTAATGAATTGCTTTCATAAGCTTTCGGGCTTCATCCTTATCAACAC
This sequence comes from Mallotus nudiflorus, assembly GCA_947683625.1. NCBI lineage: Eukaryota > Viridiplantae > Streptophyta > Magnoliopsida > Malpighiales > Euphorbiaceae > Mallotus > Mallotus nudiflorus. The sequence continues at coordinate 3,362,012 of CANTUR010000156.1, forward strand.
ACCTAAGGTGAACCCCGGCTGGCATTCTTTTGTATAACATCCCATTGTGACTTATGAACTATTGAGACAACATTTGTAGGGATATTCTTTCTTTCTTATCAGCGTCATTCATAAACTACCCAGTTTCTAAATACCTTTGTAAATCATAGAACCAAGGTTTCTTAGTAACATCAACTAGCGTTACTCTCACCTCCTCATAACAGGGGACTCGAGACTTCTTGAGAATTAAGGGCCTGGCTTCTGGTTGTTTCCCACTTTCCTACATGGAGGCTAGTATGGCTAGGGCATCAACTACCTGGTTTCCTTCCCTCGGTATGTGAACAAACTTACACTGAGCAAATGAGCACGAGATAGCGGTCAAGTATTCCCAGTACAACCGTAATCTATCTTCTTTTATCTCCTATTCTTTGGTGACTTGTTTTATAACTAGCATGGAATCCCTGTAGACATTAACATTTTCTGCCCTTGCGTTGCGCAATGCCTTTAAACAAAAAATGCAAGCCTCGTATTTTGCTTGGTTATTATTTGCTTTAAACTCAAGTCTTTTTGCCATCGGGATCATTTCTCCTTCTAGCGTAACCAAAATTACCCCTATTTCAACCCTCTTGTTGTTGACAACTCCATCAAAGTACATTTCCCAACCTTGTATCTCTATCGCCCCTAGATGTTCGTCAGGAAACTCTAACTTCCATTCTTGGTCGTCATCCACTGGGCTCTATGCCAAGAAGTCTGCTCTGCTCTTCCTTTCACTGTCTTTTTGGCTATATACTCTATGACAAATTCTGTGAGTAAAACGAGCCACTTAGCCAATTTTTTTGTAAGAGACGGGGTCTGTTGGAGATACCTGAGAGGATCGTGTTTAGAAACTGCCTACACTTTATAAGACTAAAAATAGTGTCGGAGTTTTTTCATCGCCCAAATTGCTGCTAGGCATGTTTTCTCCACCAGGCTATAAGTAGTTTCGTAGGTTAAAAGCTTCTTACTCAAATAATGCACAACATGTTCTATCTTCTTTTTACCTTCCTGTGCCAATATTGCCCCTATTGCATCTTCCTCAATTTCCAGATACAAGGTCAAGGCTTTACTCAGTCTCGACGATTGTAAAATTGGAGGATTCATCAGATAATCCTTGATAGCTTCAAAGGCTTGTTGACATCTTTCATCCCATACAACAGGTTGGTCTTTCTTTAGAAGCTTAAAGATAAGATTGCAGATGGTTGTCAATTTGTTTATAAATCTACTGATATACTGTAAATGCCCCAGAAACCCTCGAACCTCTTTTTCATTCTTTCGTGTAGGCATATCCCTGATTGCCCTAATCTTATCTGGGTCTACCTCTATTCCTTTCTGGTTGACAATGTGTCCCAATAATTTCCCAGATGTAACTCGAAAAACACACTTCTTTGGGTTTAGTATGAGATTATACTTTTTTGCCCCAGCTAGAAACTTGTCTAGCGCTTCAAAATGCCCTTCCCTAGTTACAGACTTCACCATCATATCATCCACATACACTTCTACCTCTTTATGGATCATGTTGTGCAGCAAGGCAGTCGTCATCCTTTAAAAAGCAGCCCCTGCATTCTTCAACCTGAAAGGCATCACTTGGTAAAAATAAATGCCCCATTCGGTGATGAAAGATGTCTTTAATTTATCTAATACTGCCATCATGATCTGATTGTACTACAAAAATCCATCCATGAAAGAGTACATTACATTGGAAGTTGCACTATCAATTAATATATCGATATGCGGTAGCCGGAAGTCATCCTTGGGGCAGGCTTTATTCAAATCTCGATAGTCTACACACACTCTGACCCTTCCATCCTTCTTAGGAATAGGAACTATATTCGCTAACCATTGGGTGTCCTTTACCACTTCTAGAAACTTTGCCTTCAGTTGCTTTTCGATCTCTTCTTTAATCAAGAGAGTCCATTCTGGCCTTAACCTTCTTTGTTTTTGCTTTATTGGCGCTATATGAGGATATGTAGGGATTCTATGTTCAGAGATCTCCCTGTTGATTTCGAGCATGTCTTCATAACTCCAAGCAAATACTTTCTGTCTCTTTTTTAAGATTTCTTTCATTTTTTTCTCTCTCACCATGAGTTAAACCAAAAGTAAGCAATATATTTTTAGGATTATCATTTATGCCTAAATTAAATGACTCAGTTTGTGTGGAATTAATGTTAAACATATGCATGAAATGATCATCACAAATAGAATAACCATTAGGAAACACATCACACAAATAAGCAAACTTAGACTTCATTGCATTCACTTTTAAAAAGAAAAGATCATCAGTCTCAAACAGAGAAGCAATAAAAACATCAAAGTCATTATAAGAGGTATCTATGATAGAGTTGAGGATGTAGGTTTTAAAGTCAAGGTCTTTGCTCTGATCATCAACGTCTTTCTACTCTGAGGTAGCTTTATCCTCTTTAAACTCCTCTTCAGCCAGTACCAGCTCCTCAGTAAGGGCTTTTTCAATAGTGACTCCTTCAGCTTTGTTCACAAATTCAGCAAAAATTTTAAATCCTGGGATAACTCCCCCAGCCATCAGGAGAGGTTCTGGAGTCTCATTGTATGGGTGCCCGATGCCTTCCTTTACAAAAATTTCCCATAGAGTTTTCTTTCTAGCCATGGTCTCCTTTTCCTCCTCTTCAGACTGGCCCCACACACTTACCTCTTCCCCAGCTCCGTCAGCCTCTTTGAACCCTAACCCGTGCTTCAAAATAGGTACTTTATTTCCTACAAACTTTGAAGGTCCACTTTGATTTTTCCCCAATCCCATGCCGGGAAAAAATTTTATATTGCACATCATTCTTAGAACCTTTTCATCCATCTCATCCTCATAGATTACATAGACTTCAAAACTAGGGCTAAGGGAAATCTCTTTAGGGATTAACTTCAATGCAGCTACGACGACTTCAATTTCAGCTGAGATGGTGACAACCCTTCCTTCATGTGGAAATTTAATCTTTTGATGAACAATGAATGGAACACCACCTAAAGGGTGAAACCATGGCCTCCCCAATAAAATGGCAAATGTCACCGAGATATCAATCACATGCAAGTCAACCCAGACTTCTATAGGTCTTATTTTAACCAATGCCCTGAAAGTTCCTTCCACAGACCTTTTGGTGTCATCATAAGCCTTGATAACTACCTAAGAAGGCTTTAATTCAGCCACCGTCAACCTTAGCTTCGGTAAAATCTTCAACGGACACACATTAATGGCAAAACCGTTGTCGACCATCACACAAAAAGTCATTTTCCCTTTCACCTCAACTTTGATAAATAGAGCTTTGTGGTGATCCCTCCCTTCTAGAGGTAGATCATCATTGGAAAATGTTATCATCCCTTGAGGGGTTTCCATTAGTGACTGGACCATCTGCTCCGAAATAGAATTAGTCGAAATCTTTTTCTGACCTAGTGCTAGGACTAGGGCTTCCCTGTGATCCCTAGAATGCATGAGTAATTCTTAGACGCTGGCAATGGTCTCTTTGCTTTATTCTATCTCCTTTCCCTTCTCTGCACCTTCTACCTTTTCGGGCCCAGAATTGGCAGCCTTGGTTTCCTCTTTCTTTTCTTCGACCTTCCCCATAGACTAACTTAGCTCACACCCCTCATTGTCCCATAGGTCAACTTGTTCTTTGCTCTCATCATTGAAACTCCATATGTCCAATACGTGCACTTGTAGCTCCATGGGTTGTTTGTTTGGTTTTAGATTTTCAGGTTTGGTTTTTAGGGAATTGTGAGAGCCATCAACAAAGAAGTTTAGGACTTGCTCTTCTATTAGGCCAGAGTTGACCATCAGAATGGGTGGATTTAGTGGTGGTACATTTCGATAATTAGGTAATGGGTTGGTTTATGTGTTTGGTTTTCTATTTTTTGGGTCGATAATTTTGCCTGAGTCTATTAAGTCTTGGATTTCATACTTTAACTGGGCACAACTGTCTGTGTCATGTTCGATGGTCTGATGAAATTTATAAAAAAGTTTTGGGTTGGCTCCAGGCAAAGGTCATTATGAAGGTAAAGGCCGTAGCAGGTTCTTCTCAATAAGCTTATCAAGGACCTTAGACATAGGATGTCCCAAATTTGAAAATCTTCGAGGCTGGCTAACTGCACTAACTTGTACATTGTTGCTTGGTGGTCGAATGGCATGAATCTGAACATTACCGCTTAAGCTGGCCCCCTCTTTGTCCCCAGATCCTCTTCTAAAGAATTTCTTCTGTGGAGCCAAATCTGACTCCTTCTGGACCCTAAATCTATATAATTCTTCAAAGCTTTTGATTCTCAGATCTCTTAATTTCTTAAACAATGCTGGAACACACCCTTTTATTGTTAGGACTAACTGGTCCGACTCAACAAGCCTATGCCTTATTAAGGACAACTTTCCCCTCCAACGAGTCAAGTAGTCAACAAAAGGCTCATTATAGTTCTGTTTGGTATTCTGCATATCTCTCAAGGACACCTCTAGTTGAACATTAAAACCGTATTGCTTGATAAAAGTGGCACATAATTCCTTCTAATCTGACTGAACATATGGTTACAAGGTGTAATACCAATGGATTAGTGCCCCCTCCAATGAAATAGGGAACTACTTAATAATTTGGTTCTCAGTCAGCTCAGTAGCCTTTATGTATGTCACATACTGCTTCAAATGCAAATGGGGATCCTTGGAGCTAGTATACTTCTTCATGTTAAGGAATTTAAATTTATGAGGTAGCGGTTCATCACCCTTTTCTAGATTCAGATTATAATCTAGAGGAGCGACCATACCCTTCTCCTTCATCATCACCCGCATCTAGTTCATTACCTTGGTCATGTTCTTAGCCTACTCAGTTTGACCCACATCTTCGGCTGGGATAACATTTCTTCGATTTGTTGGATTGGCCAACACTGTCACATCATTTTATTCCTTACCTATAACCGGTATTTCCTTATTGAGATCCACTAGGTCGATTGGTAGTGCATTAGGTGGTTGTGCTGGCTGACTCTCTCTAATGAGCTTAGTAATTTCCCCCATCATTTCTCTCATCATAGCCCGAGTTTCTGCCATTGCTTCTTCTTTCAACCGTGCCCTAAATGCTTCTGGATCGAACCCTCCTACCATTCCTATTTCTGAATTCCTGACCAGGCGACCTGAACTAGCTTGAACCCACCTTGCTGAGCTTGAAGGATCTATAGTGCTGCAAAATAGTTGGTTAGAATGATGCATGATGTGTATGCATGATATGCAAGTCTGTTTTGTTTTAAAATTTTGAGAAATAAAAGTTCACACACAAAAAGATATACAAGATCAAAACATGAAGCTTAAACGTGAAAACTTCCACCTTTATTTCTCCCACACATGTATTCAATGGCGAGTATCTTGTCTTAGGATTTTTGGCCTAGGTTTTAATTATCAGCGGGGGATAATAAAATCGACGTATGCAAGAAAACTCTCAAAATGATTTAAATAAGTAATGGTTCCTTTAAATAAAGCCCAAGTTTAGTTTCTATGAGCCAAGATCCTTAGCACCATAAAGTTACTTGTCAAGGCCCATTTGAAATGGGTTATGAGTAGGCATGAGAGGCCTTTATTGAATAGCTTATTTATAATGGGCTTTGGTTGGACATGAGGGCCCATTTTATTTTGGACTGCTTATTGATGGGCTCGAGATTTATTTTAAGGGTCCATTATATGGCATAATACACATGCATGTGGGAAAATTCCTAAGGATAGTTGCTAGGTCATTACATGGGCTTGAGTCTTAGGTAAAAAGGATTCAGCTCCCGCAATGATATACATCCATATATGTCTCCCCACTCATGTGTCAAACAACGTAGATTAGTACGTGTCATGAGTGACAATAATCAAATATTCCACCACCAGGTTTAAGTGAAACATAGGTAGCGAAGTACTGATTATTGTTGAGTTTATTCGGGACTAAAGTGCTCATTATGTGCAAAATTTATAGTGAATGCATAAATGCAAGAAGAAATAAGAAAATAATTAAAGCTGATAAAACGCAAAACACTAGAATCAGTTTCTCTATCCCAAGTGGAGTCGCCACTGTAGGTGGTGGGGTTTAGCATACACCCAAGTGTTTGGCGACCACAGTACCATGTGGGCTCGAGGCCCACTAAGAAATACGATATAGGTCTTGGGCCTATTCGGAGATGGAGTAACCACCCGGATAAAAGCCGAGACACACTGTACAGTAACTGGATCCCACGGAGGTTTCGAGAAGCCGTCATCAGAGATTAAGTTCTGAAACTGGGTATGAACATTTGAATGCTCACCCAACCTTACGGTTGGCCTCTGTTTGTGTTTTTCATTTTATTACCATTTAATTATTTCCTCATTTACATTCAAAGTTGCCCTTGCCTTCATTTACTTTCCAAAATTTTATAGTTAAGTCCATGTTTGCACATTAATCCAATTTCATGCATTTGAGTCCCAACGTTCGACAAAAATAAAATAAATAATAATTTACAACCATACATTCAAAATCCAATGGGGGAAAGAGATTAAGGATTACAATGCTTTTAGGCTAAATAAAAGAATAATATACAGAAAATAAACTAAACATATACCGAAAGTAAACTGATAATAACATAAACACAATAATATAAAAGGGATAACTAACAAAGGCGACTACTCAATGATGAAAATCATTAAGTAATTCCTCCAAATAACACACAGTTAGTCCTTCCTTTCAAGAAATGAAATCGTATATAACAATACTTACAAAGGAGTGATACAAAGGAGGAGTTTCACATTATAAACTAAGGAATTATTAAATAATCAGGATAGTCATCATCATACAATGAAGTAGCCATGTTTAGGGATCAAAAGACACATGCTAAGTGGATGTCACAACAAGCATTAATAGAAAAAGTAAAGCTAATAGCAGGATGTCCTGTCAATGTGGCGATTGCCTCATCATTGAGATGAGGGGACACCTCATCAACAGGGGCCCCTAACATTTCTAAGGCAAAAAGAGCATGTAACACATATAAACAAAGGAGAGAAACTTCCTGGAGGCCTGTCAATGGGGCGATCGCCTCATTAACAAGAGGCGACACCTTTATAAAGAGGCGTTGCCTGATCAACAGGTCAATTCCGACTCTCAAATGTTTAGACTTCTACTTTAAGTAACAGTACATGAAGATACACACTCTACAAGCATCAAACTATAACTACATGTGAAGATATTCAAAGATCACATCAATAAAGTAGGATTTTAAGCAAGATAAACTAGAAATATACCTAAAATATACTAATGACTTAGTCACACATAATGAAAAACGTGTTAAGTTTAAGTGTAAGTTTTCTACCAAAATGAGAGACCCTCAGAGATGTTTTTAATTGTGATCCTTGCTAGGATATGATCTCCACTTTTGACACAAGTTTCTCCCTTTTTTTCTTAGGAGAATGTGGACTCCTTTGCTTTAATCTCTCCTTCTTCCTTGAGGATGTTTTTTTCTTTGCTTTCTTCTGTTTTTTTTCTTTAGAGCTCCTCTCTCTATTTTTCCCTTTTTTTTTCAATAATGGCCTCTCCCCTCTTTTTTCTCTCTTTTTTCCCTTTTATTTCTTAGTTTCCCCATGCCCCTAAGTCCTCTAGCTCATCATGAACCTCCATAGCCTTTTTCTCTTCCCCAAAAATCTCTTTCTCACGCAAGAATCAGGTCTGGAAGGTAGGGTCCACACCACTTGGCCACCATGGTTGCAGTTGCAAGTGGACTGTTATAGAGGCGATGCCTCTTCGATGACACGATCGCCTTATTGGCAGCTGACAAAGTGGCGATTGCCTCATTGCATAGAGGCGATGCTCCTTTGGCCCGGACCTGCGTTGGACCAGGTGGGCTTGGGCCAATTTTAGATAGGTGGGCTAGGTTTTGGTCTTTTTATGCTTTGGATTTTCAAGTCTACTTTCTACTAGAGATTCATGTTTCATTCTTATGTCTAAGTTTCACATTCTCATCATCGGGCTTGGCAACGGGCCGGTCAAACTGAGCGCCCCTAATTCGTCTCCTAACATGGGTCGATCGAATCGGGTGTCTACAAATATTATTTTTTAACTATTGGGAGATGAAGAATTAGAATTACTCTCTAACAAGATAGACAAAATTATTTATTAGTCTTTACTTAAAAAATTGAATAATTTAGTCATTGATTAATTAAAATTAAATTGAATTAATCAAAATTTAATTAAAAATATGTTTTTTATTCTAATTAGGTTAACTTTTAATTTCTCTTTTATCTCTAATAAAAATTAAATTAATTAAAATGTATTTCTAATTTAATTAAAAGTATATTTTTTAATTAGATTAACTTATATTTTATCTCTAACAAAAATTAAATTTATTAAAATTTTATTGAAAATATCTTTTTTTATTTTATTAGATTTGCTTATATTTTATTTAATATAAATGAAATTGAAAACTTTTATCAGTCTTATGTAATTAAATTTATGCAATAACTAAACAAATAAAATTAAAATTAATAAGACTGAAAAATAGTGTATGGAATAACTTTGAGAGTAGCATTTATGCTATATAAACATAATAATTATTTAATTATCTAAAATATTTAATTAAAGTTTAATAAAAAAAGAAATAAAATAAAATTTATTATATTTTTATTATCTAATCATTAAAATTATACGGAAAATGGAAAATATTAAATAGAAATATTTTCAAAGTATAAAAGTGTTAACGTTAAAAGTATTGAAAAATGATGTAGTTTAAATAGAATATCTATTAAAATTATAACGAATTACAAGTCTATTAAATTTATAATATTGGATAGCTATATAAATGAAAATGGTGCTTATATTATCTTAGAAAGTTTTACTAAAATTTAATAAGCAAATAATTAATTTTAATTTTATAAATTTTTCTAAAAGTTAGTTCATGTAATTTTTTTTAATGTAAATTAAATAGAAATCTTATGATTTTCAAATATTCCATTAATTTTAATAAAAATAAATTAAATTAACTAATATTTATTCTTTAATTATTAACTAAAATATATATTTTTTAAAAATGGTGGATAAAATTTTTTAGAGTAAAAAATAATATTAATATTAAAAAAATTGAAAAACGTGAAGTGCAATTGCTCAAATAAAAGTGCTATTTTTTTTAATGGAGATAAATAAACAAAAATAGACACTATAGACCAAAAAAATTAATTTTTAGGAAAAAAAAGTTTAATATTTTTCTACTTTATTTATAAAAATATTAAAATTTATTACTGGAGATAAGATCTTACATAAAAGTTTGTTAATTTCTTTTACAATAATATTATTGTTAAAAAAAAAATATTACATTACCACTTATATTTGGATGGGGTTAAATATTACTCGTATAATACATTAACCTCCATTATTCTTGTTTGATAAACTTTAAAAGTTCAAGATTAACATTTAACTCTTTTAATGATAATATGTTTTTAATAGTGCACTCTTTATTTATTTTTTTTATTTTTCTACCTTTATTATATTACTCTAACAGCTACTAATTAAATCTATAAAAAAGGTACGAATCAATTTAAATTTTTATTATAACATTTAAGTTACTTTTTAAAATGCATATGAATATATTATTTAAATAATTATATAAATATTTAAAAATTTAAATGATTATCTGTTTATTTATTTTTTTATTTTTAAATATTTAATAATAAATTTAATCAACTATATAATTTTTTTCTTAAAAAATTATACATTACAATTTATCAGTTATCTTTAATTCGTCAAATAATGTTAACAACTTAATCATTACACCTGTAATTATTACTTCCTTAACAATTACATATGTAATTATTACATTATATTTTTTTAATTCCGATCTAAATGCACCCCTAAAGATGAAAAGATAAAATACAATTTTTAAAATAAAAAATATACTAAGATTATAACATTAAATTAAACATGATAACATTTTATATGAATATAATAACATATATATTTTGATACTTTTCATTTTTATTTTAAAGTTAAAAAATTGTAATCTCAAATAAATATTAATCGTGTAAGAATATTTAATTCAAAATTAAAATTTATTTTATAAAAAATGATTTTAAAATTAATAAAAAAAATTACATGTGCAGCATGTTATATATACTAGTTGTTAATAGATGCATTTTTATTTTATTTTAATTTGAATCCTAAATTTTAATTCATATAATTTTAGTGCTAAATATTCTATTTGAATTTCACAAATCAATATCTTGGAGAATACATGATAATATAACAATTAGGGTATGTTTAGATGAGGGTTAAAGGGAGTTAAATGTTATTCTTATAATATATTAACTCTTTTTACCCTTATTTGGTAAATTTTAGAAGTTTAGGGTTAACACCTAACTCATTTAATGATTAAGTCCATTTATACATATTTTTATTAATCTAGTTGAGACTAAATTAAACACTTGTATATAAAAAAAATACTTTTAAAATAACACTCTTTATATTTTTTATTTTTCTACCTTCAACATATTACCTCAACTTCTTCTTTTTTTAATATGAATAAGTTACTAATCAAATTTATAAAAAAATGTATGAATTAATTTAAATTTTTATTATAATATTTATATTACTTTTTAAGGTGCATATGAATATATATTTTTAAAATATTATTTAAATAATTATATAAATATTTAAAATTTTAATTGATTATTTATTTATTTATATTATTCTTAAATATTTAATAATAAATTTAATCAACTATATAATTTTTTTCTTTAAAAAATATCACATTATAATTTATTAGTTATTCTTAATTTACCAATTAAATTTAACAGTTTAATCATTATACATGTAATTATTACTTTTTTAACAGTTATATCTTTTATTGTTACATTCTATTTTTTTTAACTTCGATCCAAATGCACTCTTAGAGTAAAATATTTTTAAAATATTAGTCATATCATCTTTCACCTTATAACTTAATTTACCTAGTCAATATGCGATATCAAATGTGTTCTTCCCACAGTTTATAAAAATTAATATATTACCCTAACTCAAAGTTCTGATAGAATGGAGGTGGACATGGCGGAGGCCTTAGCGATTCAAAAGTTCTTATCTCGAACTGCTGGTGGCTGATATAAGGCATCTTAGCCTATCCTTTAATTCAATCAGTTTTTCCTTTGTTCCTAAACAGGCCAATGTGGTAACTTATACCTTAGTTAAATTTTCTTTATTGCTTGATGATAGTGTTTGTAGTTGGCTCAACTGTGTTCCTCTTCCCCTTGAGGAACTAGTTTACGCAGACTCTGTTGTTTCTTGATTTTGGCTTTTCTAATATATTCTATTTTCCTTAACAAAAAAAAAAAAAAAAAAAAAAAAAAAAAAGGACATGAGATTAAAGATAATATGACGGATATTCAACAAAAAACAAAATTCTCATTTTAATTGTCACATAATGTCATATTACATTAATTTGTGATATTTAAATAGAAAGCTTGGTATTAAAAAATAAAAATAACAATTGAGTATCTAAATTTAAAAAAAGTTTAAATTTGGTAACACATGCGCATTTAATTCTATATTAAATTAGGTGACATAGTAAATGATATATATGGTGAATATCTTTAAAATGCTCTTTCTCCTATATATCACATACTATCAAAATCCAACTAGGTGACTGTCTTATGATATCTAAATAGAAATATAATAACTAAAAGGAGAATAAATTGAAATTTATTAGCCAAATTATATTACAAGTTTGAATAACACAAGTACATTGAATCCTATCTTCCATATAGACTGTTACGATGGAAAAAAAAAAAAGGAGTTTGTCTTCCTAATTATTTTGATACAACATATACACAAATTTATATCAGAAGAATTATGAAAATTAGATCCCCAAAAATTCATTTTGATCTCTCTATGGACAAAAGTTAAGGTATTAGAGAGAAATTACATAAAACTTTTTCTTATGAGGTAAAAAAAATTGCTAATGGCATGAAAGTATACATTTTTTTTTTTTTTTGTGTTTGAATTAAAAAAAAATCAAAGTATTCATTAGGAAATCCAAATTCTTGGATATTCATTGGTATTAAAAGAGAATAAATGTAATTAATATCGAATCATACTATATTTATTTTTCAAAAGAGATATACATACTGATAATGTGACAAATAGTATTTTATTATATTATCTTAACAACAAAGAACTATAAAAAACTTACCAAAAAGCTATTATCCAAAAATCCAGACACACAGATTTTCTCAACCAAAATGCCAATGAATCTTAAAAATCCAAACCCGTATGGCTTTTAACTTTTTGTCCTATACCCTTTTTTCCATTTTCACCATCTAAAAAAAAAAACATTTTTAGTCTTATCTCTTCATTTCACTGCTACATAAACGACACCTTTGCTAGGGTTTAGAGCACAAACATTTCTAGTCTTTCATTAGCTAAAGAAAGAAAACACCATCTTTGGCTATAGACTTGGTCATAGTTAGCAAGAATCATGACTAGAAAGAAGGTTAAGCTAGTGTGGATAGTTAATGATGCTGCTAGAAAAGCTAGCCTCAAGAAAAGGAGAGTTGGGCTGTTAAAGAAAGTGAGTGAGCTTACCGTCTTATGTGGTGTTAGTGCTTTGGCTATCATCTATAGCCCTGATGAAGCTGAGCCAATGGTGTGGCCATCAAGGCCAGTAGTGCAGCAAATGCTGATAAGGTTTCAAAATATACTGGAGATAGAGAGCTGTAAAAGGATGGTGAATCAAGAAAGCTATCTGAAAGAGAGAAAGGTTACAGCTCATGAGCACTCGAGAAAGAACCAAAAGAAAAATAGAGAGATAGAATTGTCATATTTAATGGATAGACTCCATAACCATTGTAATGAAATCGATGATTTTGAAACAAGTGACATGCAGATCTTGATATGGTTGCTCGAAGAGAGGATGAGGGATATTAGGAAATGAGTTGAATATTTTATAACAAGCTCCTCCTCTTCTTCCACCAGGCCATGATCTTGTTCTTCCTCGTCTGCCTCCTCAAGAAAGCCATAACATGGAGGAGATGGCTCAGCTGGTAGAAGTTAGTTTTGCTGTTGGTGCTGATAATGTGATTAGTGATAACTAATCTCTGGAACTCCTGGGCTAGACGTCCTGCAAAGCACGAAATAGGGGGAAATTTGAGAGGTGGGGGATCCCCACAAACACTCTGATGCCTAAGTTAAAAAATAGAAGTAGAGAGGAGGTGAGATAGCTTGAATGTGTGTGGATGAGATGTCCCCTTATGAGGGGTATAGGGTTCTATATATAGCAATACTCAAACCTGGGAGGAATGAGATTCTTTATGGATCAGTGAATCATAATCTTTGTAGGAGAGTGTTCCTTCTTCGGTTAGAATTCCTCTTTAAGGTAGTTCCTTGGACGGATCTGTCTTCTCCTTTGTCCATATGTTCCTATTTAGGGGGGTAGAGGACCCCTAATTATGTGGGAACATTCTAGATGATATTAAGAGTCCCCCCCTCGGAGTATGCGGATATTTATGTCTGTTGCGTCCGAGTAGGATGCAGATGCCTTTATACAGGTTATAAGATGCAAGTGAGCTGAGGTGGCCAGCCTTAGTCACAACAAGCGCAGAGCTTGGTGCCGAGTATTTTGGTTGGTCATCATCGAATCGTAATCTGTGGAACTGGGGTACCTGACAAGTGAGTATGATCACCACAATAGATTAACCCGTCCATTTTGGAACAAGACGGAACCAGTCGTCACTAGATTTGTAGATGCTCGGCTCAGGGGCACGAGGCTTACATGCTCGAAACCTCAGTACTATGGAAGCGACCTGAGGGTGCCAACTTCAGTCACTGGACTTATGTGAATGAGACTTAGATGCTCGGCTCAGGGGCGCGAGGCTTACATGCTCGAAACCTTAGTACTACGGAAGCGACCTGAGGGTGCCAGCTTCAGTTACTGGACTTATGTGAACGAGACTTAGATGCTCGGCTTAGGGGCGTGAGGCTTACATGCTCGGAACCTCAGTACTATGGAAGCGACCTGAGGGTTCCAGCTTCAATTACTGGACTTATATGAACGGAATGGGCTGGGAGTGATGCTTGAAACGTCTCCCGATTTGCTTGTTAGAGCGTCCCACTTGAAGATGTGGGTGGGCCAACACGTGGTGGTTTTATTTCAACTCTTGAGATCATGTGATTGATGCGTCGTTTCATATGTCAGTGAACGAAACGGTCGTACAGTCGTTATCGCGACTGCTCGCCTAATGGGTTATTTTATTCCCAACAGGCCCTTGGTGGCCTAGGGAGGAGCATAATAATAATGATGGCAATTAATGACGTGCTTCTAGGTCCTTCCGTGTCTCTATAAATACTGCTGCGCTTGCTAACTGGCACATTCTGCTTTCTTTTCTTTTTTATTATGTTTTTACTACGTTTCTACTACATCCACTGTTTCTATTCCTTCTTGCCATAATTCTTGCTTGAGGTGACCAGGTGATTTTTTTTATCTTTTCTTCCTCCTCCTTTTGCCCATTTTCTGTCATTTGGTTTTTGTCCCCTTCTTTGCTATGGCTCCCCGGGAAGAAATTAGCTCTGACCTCTTTATGTCCAACGTAGATAGCAAATTGCTAGGGTGGTATCGGCGGCGGTTTTGCATCCCTACCGATTATGCCCTCCATACTGTAGATAAAAGGTTTAGGGCGTATACCCCTTTATCGGGGCTAAGTAGATTAGTAGTGTACTTCGACCAGTTAGAGAGGGGTCTGAAATTTCCTTTAGATCCCTTTGTCAAAGACTTTCTTAATAGGAATAACATTGCACCCGGTCAGCTTCATCTGAATAGTTATAGGATATTGACCGGGTTCATCCAGTTGATGCATGAAGAGGGTAGGGTTCTCAATCTAGATGTCCTCTGATATTTGTATAGGCTGACTAGAAAGAAGGGAGAGCTGATGTTCTCCCTTTCGGCCGTAACCAACCATTAACTTTTTATTAAACTTCCGAATCTCCACAAGAAGTGGAGATACCATTTTTTCATTATGGAGCATCAATCAGACTTCCTGGATGTCCGGAGGATATGGTCGGATTAGTGTCATAAAGTGACCTGTCCAGCGAAACTTTTCGATCTTGATACGGAGTTAGTTTTGCGGCTACATCTAGACGGACTCACCGAAGCTCGATCCGCGGAAGATGTGTCCTGTAGGTATCTGTGGAGAGTCTGTCCGAGTCGCAACCATTCCCCTGGTATGATTATTTTGCTTTAAGCTTTGTTTTATCTGACTAGTCTTATTTTTCCATCTATAGATGGCTGACTTTTTTGATTTTACGGGTGGGATTTCCCTAGTAGATGAGCTAGCTGTAGTGAAGGAGCGCCAAAATTCTCCTTCCCCAAAAATTGAGGCTCTTCCGGCTTCGAAGGCTGTTCCTGCCGACCCCAAGGGCAAGGCACCGATGGAAAGTGAACGATTGGAGCGGGTTGGGTGAATAAAAAGGCGACTGATCAACACTGGGTCAGATGTAGAGGGGTTAGACGAAGAGATTTACATCCAGCGCCCCCGGTTATCTGGTTGTCCGGATATACGGGGCTGGATATTGAAAACGATGAAGCCCCCGAGCATCTCCAACAGTTAAGTACGAGACCAATATGTCGAGTCACTGCGGTTACCCGGTGACATGCAGCGTTGGTCAGAGGAGGGGTCGAATGGATTGCTAGATTCCATGATTGGCCAGTCGTTGGAGGTAAGGGAGTTTCTGCTACTTAATACAACTTTTGTAGTGGATTCTTGACTAAGTTGCCTAGTTGTTTTTGGCAAATGACTCAGGCCTTTCTGTTGGCGAAGGATCAATACTTCTACTTGAAGAGCCAGTACAACTTAAAGGAAACTGAGGTGGGGACGATAGCTATAGATTTCGAGAAGAAGCTAGATAGCGCCAAGGCAGCTCTGGAGCACTACCAGACAAGATACGCGGAGGCCAAATCTGATGCGGAGGCGAATCAAAAAAGGTTTATGAATTGGAACATAGCCAGGCCAACTGACAAGGAGGATCGAGGAGCAGGATCTTCAAATTGCTGAGCTTCAGGGGAGGCTGGCGGAGCTTGAGAAATCTCATGTGAACTATAAGAAGGCATATCAAGGCATGGTAGGGGGGTTTCTCAAGGCTTACTGGGCTCAGTGCAAAAGGATCCTGCTCTCTCAAGACTCAGGATTGGATTTGGGGGCCTTAGATCGGATAACTCCAGCCGATCTGGCCAGGCTTGCCGTAGAGGAGGATGCTCGTTGAAAAGTCTGTTCCTTTCCTATGAGGGAGTCTGAAGAGGCCACTATTATAGTTGGGTCTGGCGAGCGTCCAGAGGCTCTCGATGTTGCTTCCCCCTCAGTTTACGGGACTGGGGGTCTAGGTGTTCAAATACTATAGTAGATATGTATAGGTTGATGTGTATCTTCTATATATATATATTTTTTATAACCAATCATGTGTAAAGACATTCTTTATCAATGAAGCCTTTTTATTATTGAATCAGATTAGGTATTTGAGTACAAGATTACTGATAATATTTCCTAAGAGAGTCTGAGTTCCAGAACCTTGGTAGTTATCTACCTCCTCTTTCTCTTAGTCTGTATGCCCCTTTATTGTGCATTCTGAGTTCTGATAAGGCCCTTCCTAATTCGGACCTAATTTGTCGGTACCCGAGGTGCCTTTGCTAATATCTGCTCTTCTGAGTACCCAGTCACCTGTCCTGAAATTCTCTGTTGGTTTACGCAGATGGTGGTACCAGGTTATTCTTTGTCGATGTGCCTCAGCCGTTATTGCCACTTATTCTCTTCGTTCCTTTAGTACGTCAAGGCATATCCATGCGTTAACGCTATTGACGGCGTGGTCGAGGTCTTGGCTTACCCAATAACTTGGGGACCCAACCTCCACTGGAATTACTGCATCCATGCCATAAGTCAATCTGAATGGTGTTTCTCCAGTGGACGATCAGGGTGTGGTTTTGTAGGCCCAGATTACATCATTCAGCTCTTCAACCCAGTTCCTTTTCTTATCGTCGAGTCTTTTCTTCAACCCTTACATGAGGATTCTGTTGGTGACCTCAATTTGTTCATTCATTTGCGGGTGAGCTACTGAGGTAAAGCGCAATTTTATTCCAAGGTCCGAGCAAAAATTTCTGAATTTATGGTTGTCAAACTGTTTGCCGTTGTCTGTAATTAAAGTGTGGGGGATACCGAATCTACAAATGATCTCCTTCCAGAAAAAGTGTTGTATCCGGGCTTTGATGATGGTTGGGACTACTTCTGCTTCTACCCATTTTATAAAATGGTCAATGGCCACGATTAAGAACTTTTTCTACGAGGTAGAGGGAGGAAAAGGACCCAGGATGTCCATCCCTAAATGGCAAAAGGCCAAGGGCTGCCGATGGGATGAAGAGGCCGAGAAGATTTATGGCTAAGTCGGGCATATTGCTGGCATTGGGGACATGATTATGTTAGCTGTTGGGCATCCTTAGACATGGTGGGCCAGTAATACCCTTGGAGCAAAGCCTTTCTAGTGAGCGAATAGTGGGACTCATGTGCACCGCAGATTCCTTCGTGGATTTCTCGGAGTATGTAATTTCCCTCCTCCGGGGAAATGCACTTTGACCAGGGGTGCAACAGGGATTTTCGGTAGAGCTCCCCTCGGTGGAAGGAATAGTAGGTTGCTTTGGCCTTGAGCTTTTGAGCTTGCAGCTTGTCTTCTGGGAGGGTGCCATGATCAAGATATTGGATTATGGGCTGTATCCATTTTGAGACTACTTGTGTTCTAAAAACTTTAATGTCCTCTATGCTGGGACTGGTGAGTGATTCAGTGAAATTCATGTCCCTAAATGCTTGACTGTTCTTGGCTGCGAATTTAGCAAGGTAATCAGCCTCATTGTTGTCTTCCTGGGAATCTGGACGATCTTCCATTGGCCTCCGTCTTGCTTGATGTGTTGTAAAAGTCACCTGGCTTTGTCTACATACTTGGTAATGCAGGCATCTTTGACTTGAAATGCTCTGCTGACTTGGTTGACTACTAGTTAGGAATCTTAGTATATGATGAGGTGTTCGGCCCTGACTTCAGTTACTAGTTTCAACCCTATGATGAGTGCTTCGTATTCGGCTATATTGTTGGTGGCATTATACTCTATGCAGACTGCGTATTGGATATGAACTTTATGCGGCCCCTTGAGTATTATTCCCATGCCGGATCCCTGAGCCGAGGATGCTCTATCAATATAGAGCTTCCATTCTGGTATCTTGGTCAAGGTTATATCTTCCGGAGCCATTTCTTGTACAAAATTTGCTAATGCTTAGGCTTTCATCTGCTACCGGGGCTCATAATCAATATCAAACTCGCTGAGTAAGACCGACCATTGCACTAGCTTTCTTGAAGTCTCTGGTCTCTGTAATATTTTTTGTAGTGGGAAACGGGACCGCACTACAATATGGTGAGCTTGGAAGTAGTGCCGAAGCTTTCGAGAAGCATAAACCACAGCTAAGGCTAACTTTTCCAACATAGGGTATCGAACTTCAGGTCCTCAGAGCATCTTACTGACATAGTAAACAGGGCTTTGCTGGCTTCCCTCTTCTGTTACCAAAACTAAAGCGATGCATTCTTGGCCAATAGAGAGGTATAAGGTATCAGACGGCTGATTAATGGTGGGGAAGATAAGAATATTTTAATTTCTTCAAATGCTGCCTAACAATCAGCGGACCACTAAAACTTGTCGATACTTTTGAGAGCTCGGAACAATGGTAGACATCGCCTAGCCGAGCAAGAAATAAAATGCCCCAGTGTGGTTATTCTACCATTTAGCTTTTGTATATCGCAGATGCTCTTCAGTGCCGCCATGTTGAGTATGACTTCCATTTTTTCTGGGTTGGCTTCAATGCCTCGATGAGAAATCATGAACCCCAGGAACTTTCCTACCTAAACTCTGAAGATGCATTTTTCAGGATTCAACTTGATCTTGGATTGGCTTAGTAATTGGAGGACTTGATCCACGTCCGCTGGGTGATCCTCCGGGTGCTTGCTTTTGATGATGATGCCATCTTCATATACCTCTACGCTGTTTCTAATCTGGCTCTGAAGGACTTGGTTCATCATTCTTTGGTATGTGGCTCCAGCATTTTTCAGTCCGAAAGGCATCACCTTGTAGCAGTACAACCCTTCATGCGTGACAAAGGATGTTTTCTCCTAATCTTCTTTCTTTATGGGGATCTGGTGATAACCTTAGGCAACATCTATGAAGCTGTATAAGCCGTGGCCAGTGGTGGAATCCACGAGCTAATCAATCGTTGGTAACAGGTAGCTGTCTTTAGGGCATGCTAGATTGAGGTCAGTGTAGTCTACACACATTTTGTACTTTCCGTTTGCTTTTTTAACGAGTACCATGTTGGCTACCCAATCCGGGTGAGTAACCTCTTTAATGAATCCGACTACCAATAGCTTCGTCGTTTCCTCGGTAATGATCTTTTGTCTTTCGTAGGCAAAAGTTCTTTTCTTCTGTGCTACTGGCTTGGCTCCTGGTTTGATGTTTAGGCAGTGACAGGCAACCCGTTGGTCCACGCCGATGATCTCGGAGGCTTGAGAAATAAAATCCTTTGAGTTTCTGGTAAGGACGTCCCTTATTGTGTCTTTGATGTTCAGATCAAGGGCATTGCCAATTTTCATGGACTTTCCTCCCCTGATTCGTAATGTCTCTGTGTCTTCTATCGATTGTGGGTCAGTGCCTTACTTCTTAATTTCCCATGCCTCTAAATGAAAAGCCTTCGCCAGAGACTTCATGGTCATCTGACAGCATTTTCTGGCCATTTGCTGATCTCCCCTAATAGTAAGGGTCCCCTTCTTGACTAGAATTTTCATGGTTAATTGTCGGATGCTAGTGACTGCATCTGCTTCGTAAAGTACCGGCCATCCTATTATCCCATTATAGGCTAGTGCTATGTCTACCACATTGAATGAAGTCCGGACGATTTTTGTTTCCTCATCCTCTTGGTTTCCAAATTCTAGGTCCAGATTGATAATCCCCATTGGTTGCACCATTCCCCCATAAAAACTAGTGATGGGGTTCTGGATGGCCGTTAAGTTGGTGATGGAGCAGCTCATAGCGTTGTACGCATTCCAATATAAAACATTGATAGCACTCCCGTTATTGACCAGTAGCCTTTTAACCCGATACTTATTTATGCATGTAGTTATCACCAGGGCAACACTGTGAGGGTGATGTATATGCAAATTGTCTCCCAGGTTGAAAACGCTATCGCTTTTCCCAAGTATCATTTTTTCTCCTCTACTGTGCTTTAACCATTTTTCGGTGTTTTCTCCTCCTACAATCATGTTGATCATCCTAATAGGTTCTTTCCTAGCTTTCTTTGCCTCAGCTTTGTCATGGTCATGGTTTTCTAGGTTTTCGCATCCCCTCGGCACATCAGTGAAATTATCAAGCTTTCCCTGCTGCACCAGTTTTTCTATGGCACTCTTTAATTCTCTGCAGCCTTCTATGTTATATTTGTACTCTCTGTGGTACTCACAGTATTGGCTTCTGTCACAAGTAAATCTCCGGCTTGGGCTGATTCTCTTGGCCGGTGTAATCTCCACTCCATTCTGCCTGACCCACATGAGGATCCTGGATCGAGAGGTGTTCAGGGGTGTATATCTGTCTGCTTCCCTATCAAATCTATCTGTCGGAGTTCTGAAATTCATTTTTAGGAAGCTTACTCATCTCTGTTTTGGCCATTCATCCTTGATCGATGGTCTGTCTTCTTCCCGACGCATCCTTCTGTCTTCGTCCATCTTTATCATCCGAACCACTATCACCATTACCTCAGCAAAGGTATTCAGCTCTTTAGTCATTAATTTTTCTTTTAGCTTTTCGAGTCTAGTGTCATTTTTCAAAGCTTCTATGGAAACTTCATCAATGAGGTGCTCAATTTGCATAGCTATTTTATTGAAACGGTCAAGGTAACTTCGTAGAGATTCGTCAGCCTCCTATCGGTACATCCGCATGTTGTTGATGTTTTTTACGGGAGGGATATTAGTGATGAATCTGATACGGAACTGCTCCGCTAGGTCCTCAAAAGAAGTGACAGAATTCTCCGGGAGCCGATGAAACCATTTTTAGGCACTCTTCGTGAGTGTACTTGGAAAGACTCTACACATGATTCCATCGTTCACATTCTGGAGCAGCATCTTTGTCCGGAAAGTCAATATATAATTGATAGGGTCTCCTGTCCCATCGTACTGATCAAGCTGCGGGATTCTGAACTTACTAGGAATCTCCGTTTGAATTATTTTGCTGATAAACGGAGTTCTTCTACCCATCACCCTTTCTTCTTCCTTTCTAGGTTTCGTCCGAGCTTTGTTCATTGCTTCCTCAACCTTCTGTGCTAATTTCGAATCATCAAGAGCTAGGATGGACAAACTACACTCCCCTTCTGGTGCTTTACCCATCCTATGCTCATCCTTAGGGCTTGTCGGGGTGCTGTATTATCATTATTTGGAGCCGGTTAGTATGCCCGCTTTGTATTATAGTGCTTAGCTGTTGTTGCATCAAGGCTATTTGTGCCTGAATATTTTTTATCATGGCCTCTTTGCTTACTTGGTCAAGGCCGAGTGTTTGGGTTACAGTGTTTAGGTTTAGAGTGGTTATTGTTGGCGCTTCTAGTATACTTGGAAAAGGTATTAAGGGTATTGATCGATGGTGCTGCAGCGGAGCGTAATACGGGAGATTTGTGCCCAAGGATGGGTATCTCGGGGTATTTTTCGGAAGTGAAGGTACATGTCCGGATGAAGCTCTAACATGCTGCAAGGTGGGCAGTAGTATTATTACTGGGAAAGGGTTTGAAAGGTCAGTCAAAAGGATAGGTGTCGGCCTCAGGAATTTGGGCTGGAGATGGGCTAGAAGTCATAGTGAAGGTGTCTTTAGCTTAGCAAGTAAATGAATGGCTTTTCCCAAGGAGTTCCCACAGAAGGCACCACTTGATAACTAATCTCCGGAACTTTTGGGTTAGACATCCTGCAAAGCACGAAACAGGGGACAAGGTGAGAGGTGGGGGGAATCCTCACAAACACTCTGATACCTAAGTTAGAGAATAGAAGTAGGGAGGAGGTGAGATAGCTTGAATGTGTGTGAATGAGATGTCCCCTTATGAGGAGTATAGGGTTCTATATATAGCAATACTAAAACCTGGGAGAAATGAGATTTCTTATGGATCAGTGAATCATAATCTTTGTAGGAGAGTGTTCCTTCTTCGGTTAGGATTTCTCTTTGAGATAGTTCCTTAGACGGATCTGTCTTCTCCTTTGTCCATGTGTTTCTATTTAGGGGGATAGAGGATCCCTAATTAGGTGGGAATATTCTAGATGGCATCAATTAGTAACAATAATCCTCCAGATGCTATGCCGTGGGATAAATGGTTTCTTGACATGATCAACAACAACGAAAATAGTGCTGTTGCTAGTAGCAGTTGTACTAAGAATGGCATGTCCATGGGTATGGGTGGGGGCATGGGCAACCTACCACCATATGCCTATAACTTTGCTCCAGGTTACCCTGGTGGTACTTCACCATGGGGCCTCTTGGTCTAGGGCTCCCTTTTCCTTTCCCTCATTATAACTTCACCATGGTTGGCAGCGGTAGTGGCAGCGACAGTGGTGACTTCGGTGGAAATGCTTGCTTGGATATGGGGTTGCAACTTCCTATAGGTGGAAACACTCTTGGGTTTGGGCCGCCTCATGGAAATATTACAGGAGGCAGTACCAGTGCTGAAAATACCATAGGACTAGGGCTACCTCTTCCCAACAAATATTATTTGAGGTAGCTCTGGCAGTGATGAAATAGGGCTGGAAGGATTCTTTGCTAATGGAACTGACATGTTGCTGCCATTTGATGGTTCAAAGAATTGGCCTCATAATTAACTTTCAGTGATGGTGGAATAAACGACGTCTATTATCGACCTTTGCATGTTCCTCCATTATAGGCTTCTCCTTCTTCTTTTTTGGTCATGTTTGATGTGTGTCTGTGTTCGTTTCTTTCGAAGTCATTCATGTAGGTCTTGGCCTGCGAGGTCTTAGCCTGTTGGCCAAGCTGTTAGGGGCACAAGTGTCCTCCCCCTCTCGTTTAACTTCTGTTGTAACAAAAAAGAAAAGTCAATCGTGTAGGAGTATGATCCATCAGTTTTCCTTTAATGAAAGTTTTATTTTATATATTTCTCTTGTTCATCTTCTCAGACATATTTAATTGTCTATTTTTTTTTAATAAATTAATAAACAAGCACAGATATGTGAATAAAAAAAACTTGTGATAATAAATAAATTATTAAATATATATTTTGATATTATTATTATTATTTGATTGACTAAAAGGGTAACAACACTATTAATTATATAAATTATATCATTTTTTCAATTAAATTCTATAAATAATCCTTCCTTGTCCTATATGCCAACAAATTACTGAATTACTATTGTACCATATGTTCATTATGTATTTTTATTTTATACCTTTAACCTACCTTTATGTGGCACCTATCAGAATTTTTTTTTTTAGAAAGTCCCACATCTCACAGTTGTTGATGTGGGCGGCGCCTGGTATTGATGCCCCCTTGTATATAATGTAGTCATTGAACCCCACCTCCTTTATATGGTATGGAATATCTTTAAAAGCTAGTAAATGAGTCAAGCTACCAAACATAGCAAGAATTATAATTCACTTACCAAAACACAAAATGACTTGAAAGCTTGAAAAACAGATTTATTAACTTAAAATATGCAGGCTTAGGGCACTCAGAAACTCAAAATGACCTTGAACTTTTTAATGTGCTTTCCCAATTTCACCCTTAAAATTGTGATTATATTTCAGTCCATATCACTCCTTGCTTGCTATATAAACATCCTCTTGGTTAGGGTTTAGCGCAAAAAAGAGTGAGAGTAGCATAGAACCACTAATGGCAAGCAAGAAGGTTAAGTTAGCGTGGAAAGCCAATGCTAGTGCTAGAAAAGATAGTCTTAAGAAAAGAAGTGCCGAATTCTTTAAAAAAATGAGTGAAGTCACCACCTTATGTGGTGTCAAAGGCTGTGCTATCATTTATGGCCCTGATGATAGTGATCGGCCAGTGGTGTGGCCATCACAAACTGTGGTGCAACAACTGATGAGGAGGTTCTGGAGCGTGCCAAAGATGATCGGGTTCGAGAAGATGGTGGATCAAGAGAGCTACCAAAAGGAAAGGGTGCTTAAAATGCAAGAGCAATCAAAGAAATACCTGAAAAAGAACATGGAGATTGAATTTTCATATCTCATGGAGAAACTTCATTACCAAGGTAACGGAATAGATGATTTTGAGACAATTGATATGCAGGTTTTGATATGTTTATTGGAGGAGAAAATCAAAGATATAAGAAAAAGAGTTGATTGTGTTCAACAAGCTAATGTTGTTCCCGATCAATATGATCAAGATGATATGCCGTGGGATCAATGGCTTAATTTTTTCGCTAACAAGAGCAATGAGTATCTTCTCAGTCCTGGTTCTGGACGTGCCATAGGGTTGAAACACGGCCTCCTTCTGATTGAACTCGAGAAAGCTATGCTAGAAATGATGTAAGGCTGCATGGATTCTTCAACAACAACATCAAGCTGCCATGTGACTCTACAAAGTGTTGCCTCCATATTTAGTTTCTTCTCTTGAATTGCATTGTCTTTTATTTTATATGAATCGTTGAAAGTCTATTTTCTTTATTCCAAAACACCATTGTATAAGTTATCAAATTATCATTAATGGAATATTGTGGACTTTTGTGCTAATAACCTCTTATGTTCTTAAAGTAATTCAATTTCTAATTAATTGGTAAGACGCACGGATATATATATTGAATATTTTACACTTACATATTAAATAATTAATGTATAATTAACAATTTCATATAAATAAATGTACATTACTCGCATCATTTAGCCTTACATTTAGGTGGAAATATACACTTGAAACGATAAAATATTTTTCTTTCTTAATTCCATAAAATTTTACATTAAAATTCGCAACTAACATAATGTATTTTCAATAGAAATTCATATGGGACATTGATACTTGTTGCAAATTGCAACACATACTATGTGTCGTAAATGCGGCAAATAATCACTTTAGTTCTTAGAAAATAATTTGTTTAACGTCTATAAAAAAATTTACTTTCTTTTTTCACCCCAATACAAGGGGCCAATCTACCTTTCGGAGTGTCATTTTTTGATTTTCACCATTTGTAATTTATTTGAATGTCGTAACTCGCAGCATCTTACAACATCCAATATTTTCCATTCATATGACTTATATAGATATACTAAGTTGGTACAAAAGTAGACATCTTAAAATTTTTAAGTGCTCTAAAGTCAGTTGAATCAAATACTTATAAATAACATAAATATTTATGTTAATTTAACATAAAATAATATGCAAAAATAATTTTTTAGTAAGTTCTTAGTTAATTGTATTTAGTAAGTAAATTTTATAGTGTAACATATAATTAAGCTGGCATTGAGTCAACATACTAAACTTCGGTTATCCGTCAACAAAGTGAAATAATTCAATAATATTTTAACATTTATATATGGTAGCAATACTATATGCGATATCTTTTCTTTTCTTTGTTATCCTATGTGCCATTTTATTTTATTTTTCACTATTTGTTTAATTGTGATTAACTTATACTTCAGTTATTATTCGACTAAATTTCATAAATTATAATAGAACCAGCTTAGGAGTATGTGTGGCCCTGTACAATTTTTTTTTAAGTTTCTAAAATACAGAATCACTAATAAAATGTTTTTATATATTAATTATTTTTAAAAGTAAAATGCTACTAAAATCAAATAAATTAATACATAGTTTAATATTATATATACACCATGACAACAATAATAATATTAATAGTTAGTTACAGTTGTCCTAATTGTTAATAATAGCCTTGTGATGGTGAACAGGAAGAACCGTCCAGAAAAAATAATGTATCTCTATGGGTAGCTCATATGAGTTCAACTTCTATCAAGTTAAAAGCCCAAATTATTAAGTAAGTCTACTTAATCTTATTTATAAAACTAATATCGAATTGGTTGTTTTTAACATGTGGCACAATAATATATCCATATGAGCCAGCCACTCTAATAACAAAATGAATAAATGAAGAAAATGGATCAAGAATATATCAATTACTAATTTGAACCTCTATACAACTTAAAACTTAAAAGTGTAGACTCATTTACTGTAGTATTTAATTGGGGTATAAACTCATTTAGTTTTTTTATAAAACCGATATTGGATAACTTTTTTTTTTAAATATATTGTGGATAACAAATTAAATGAACTTCTTGATTTTTTTATTATTAATTACAAGAAATCTAACCTAAACTGAGACTGAGAGATTAAAAGTCTAATAAATTATTATTAGTATAAGAGGTGAATATATTTCATATTGTTCTAAGATGAATGTGACATTAATTATTGTGCTGAACAAAGTACTACTTTGCGGAAATCAACTACCTCTATTATTTATATAACTCAATAATTTATTGGACCGGGCTCTTATACCTCACAAAATAATAATAATAATAATAATTAATTAAAAAAAATGCAGTGATGACAATTTCACCTGACTAGGCAAATGTTCATTTTAATTTTAATCTAATGGATGGGGTAAATTTTGCAGGTAAAATATAATATAAATTTATTAATGATCCTTAAAATAATAATAATGTTTGCCCATCCTTTCTTCATTCAAATTTTGTTCATATTTATGTAATTAGTTTGCACATCTTTTGTTCATTTAAAGTTTTTTTATATTTATGTTTTAGTTGATCGCCTTTTCTAATTTAAATATCACGATATAAACAATTTAAAAAAAAAAACTTTAAAATCATTTAAACCACATAAAATAGTTCACTTTTTACTTCCATTTTTCCTTATTCTCCGATATCAATAAAATCTTCCCTCTCCAACTCATTTTTTCTTAATGAAAAAACATTTAATTTCTTGTGTGTTTATTTTTTAAGAAGGCACCTCATTTTTTCTTCAATTTCTTCTCTCTATTTTATTTTAGTTAATTCGAAGATAATAAATACGATGATATATATATATTATGTACTGTCAACTAACTACATAATAAATAAATTTTCCACTTGTTATTATTATTAAAAAATTATATTTTCCAGTGATGCTCTTGTTCATATCGTGGCCCGCTAAAAAACATTTCCCTTTTGCAAAATTTTAAAAAACATATTTCAAATGAAAATTTAAACAAGAGTGCAGAATATATTAAAATAGTTTAAATATTAAAATTATATACTAGTTATTATAACAAGAGTATTGAATATGTGAAAACAGTTTATTAAAAATATTAGTAATTTTAAAATAACACAATAAAATAATAAGAGTCCTAAATATATTACCAACAAATACATCTAACAAAATATAACTAATTTCACCAATAATCATCTTATTTTTGTTAAAAGTCACCTACACAACATATTAAATAAAGCATAAATTTTGTTAGCGAAATAGATTGAGGTATTTTTATCCTTATCCAATCCAGTTGTTTAAGATGGCAGAATGATTTTCCTTAAATAAAAAATCACCACAAAAAAGAAAATAGTTTCAAATCAATTAAATCGAAAAATTATTTCAAAATTTTCCATAAAATGACAAATAGGCCCAATTTTTTTTTTCATAGCTCCAATTTTTAGTAGTGGGAAAGATAGGATTAGTGCCTTATGTAAGAAATGTACAAACTTCTTGCTTAGCTAATTATGTAAATTTAATAAAGTTAATAGCAGATCTAAACTCCATCTTCATACATACCAAATGGAAGAAAAGAACAACAAATTTTGTATTATGGACTGAAAAACATATATGTTATACTTCCATTGATTGCCAACTTTTATAATATTTCAAGTTATATGATTTGATAAATACAAGATAATAGCAATCTAAACCAACAACCTAATACATGATACACATAGCTAACAGCAATACAACACTTGACTAGAGAAAGGTAACAGAAGATAAGAGTTGACCATAACATTTTAAACAGCCAAAGTTGCAGAATTAAAAATCTGATGATTATCCTTCTTGCATGGTATTGCTTTCAATGGTACAAGCTTTCTAACTGTACTTCCCAACCTTTCACTCATGTCTGTGGTTTCTGGAGCAGAATTGCTGCCAAGCTCCCAGTCAAAACAGTGAAGCAAAGAGGCTAGCGCAAGATGAAGTACGCGATGAGCCAATGGAAGGCCCACGCAAACCCGCCTGCCGGATCCAAATGGTAGTAACTCAAAGTTCTGCCCTTTATAGTCAATATCCGAGCCTAGAAATCTCTCAGGTTTAAAGGACAAGGGATCCTTCCAGGCATCTGGGTCTCTTCCTATAGCCCATGCGTTTACATACACTTGTGTCTCTTTGGGTATGAAGTATCCCATGAAGGTTGTGTCTTCTAAAGTGTTTCTTGGAACCAATAAAGGAACTACAGGATGTAACCTCATTGCTTCTTTAACTACTGCCTGCAAGTATGGCAAGTCATCTATATCACTCTCCTTAACCTTCCTTTTTGTTCCGATAACTCGATTAAGTTCTTTAACTCTTCTCATTGATTCTGGGTGGCGAAAAAGCTCTGTCATGATCCATTCAATCGTGCCACTTGTTGTTTCTGTTCCAGCAAAAAATAATTCCTGCAGAATATCAGAGTCAGCTTCAAATAAGCACAACCATGCATGTAGTTAAACATTAAATCTACTCTTGAGCTCTAGCTTTCAATATTGGTGCTCTAGAATTGGGTGGTTTATATAAAAGACTGCACATGTTGAAACACTTCACAAGTAGTTTCTGAGAGAGAGAGAGAGAGTGTACCAGTATGATTATGAGCATACTGTGAGTAGAGATCTCATCAGGCTCTTCTTTGAATCACCTTTAAACTCCAACAGCGCATCCAAAAAATCCTTTTTCTCTCTTTCTTCTATTAAGTTTCACGAATCTCTCCACCACTTCAATTGTTCGACCCAAGAATCGTACCATGTTCTTCTTGACTCTCTGAGGATCCAATCTTTGCAAAAATGGAAAGAAATCAGCGAAGTTTGGCTTCCCAGACCATTCCATCACCTTGTCCATGGCTCGAAAAAACTCAACCCCTTCTTCTGAATGAGAATTCAGAAGATCCCTCGAAAGCACGAGGTTACCTATCAAGTTAAATGCCATGACAAACACATAATGAGATATCACCAACTCTCCTGATTCTCCTGTTGCACGCGCTGCGGCAGTATCTTCCTTAATATATTGTATCATATCATCGATGCACTTTTGCCTGATGGAAACAGTTTCATTGATTCGCTTGATGATCATGAGCTCCAGTGTGACAAAGCGGCGATGAAAACGCCAGTGAGAGTCATACCGGCCTAAAGCAAGAGCTGACTTGTGGTAGTTATGAGCTGTGAGAGATGATGAATTTTTCGGTCACAGAAACTAATGTCATGTTTCTTGAAAAGCTCTTGAGCTGCCCTGGCAGATTGTACTACAAGGGTGTTAACGCAGCCTAGTTTTAACCAAAGTAAAGGCCCGTACTTGAACCTAAGCTTGTACAATTTTTGGTGTGGATTGTTCCCAAGATGGAAGATGTTACCAAAGAGAGGCCAAGCAGGAGGACCAGGTGGTGGTCGTTTCTTGGCATCATGTCTTGAACGTCTTTGTTTCAACAGCACAACTATAGTTACAAAGAAGAAGAAAGGAAACAAAGCAAGAACGTTGTCATAGCTCCACTTCATTTTATCTTCTTTCGTTGTGTTTAAGCTATACGTTCACCATTTCTCAGCTCTACTTATGCATAAGCAACTTGTAGTTTTTTTAATTTATTTTAGTGTAGAACTGGAAAATATTTTTTCCCAGATACCTCCTAAAAATAGTTTTGTCCCGTAGCTGGGAAAAAACCAAAAGAACTCGTATAGTAAAATTGGATGCATAGTGATGAAGAAATTTTAATACACACAGGGGTGAGAATCTGTTTATAATAAGGTGAGACAGACAATAAGAACAAAATATAATCGAAAATACATGTATATATAAATAAAAAAAATATATTAAAAGATCTAATATATTCACTATTAAAAAATTTTAAAAAATCAGTTTATATATATATATATATATATATATGTTTCTCTTAAACAAAATTTTTATGAATCTAAAAATATTGTTGCAAATTTGTTTTTATGATAGTACAAGTTCAATGTTAGTAAAATATTTTTAAAAAAACTATTAACTAGTAGCTATATTTCATGTTTAATATATCTTATAGTACCATCTCTTGCAAATTTTAAACATTAAACAGTCTAATAGTATAACTCTTTTTAAGATATATATATGTCAAGAATTTAATTTTTTTCTCATCCTCCCAAATTTTTCAAAGAAAATCTTAAACAAGTATGATATTTCTTTTAGAAAAATTTGGTGCACATAATTTTATCTATCTAAAATACTTTATGGGTCAACTATACACATATAGAAAAACTTTAATCTAGAAACACAAAGGACACGAAAATCTTTTTCTTGAATATAGTTTTTATATTATATAAATGTCACCTCAAAATTTTTTATTTTATTTTTTTCGCGAGTTTTATTTATTTTCAAATGATTGACCCCAACCTCCTCTCTCTCCTCCCCACCCTCCACTCTTTCCTGCTTGTGGAGTTAAAAATTAAACATTTATGCTAGCTAAAAGAAAAAAAAAAGGTTGCTTGCCCAAATATGTAACTAGTATTTCATAGACTAATAATAGTGAAAGTTGCCATCATATCTACCTCATTTTTATAATCATAAATTCAATGATACTTGTCTTTCATGACCATTAATGATAGTTAATTTGCTTGATACCATCAAAGATTTCGTGGATTCTCTCATATTTGCAAGTATGCTTGGTGACTAGCTAGGTGTATTGTTTCATCCATTAATTCCTTCCAGCTTGATATTAAAAAAGAAAAAAAATAACAAAAAGGTATAAATGATTTAAAGACTTATTGGTTTCATAAATTTGAAATGTTTGCAATTTTTTGTAAAACGTTCTAATCTAGATAAATATTTTGTAGTTTAATTTAGTATATAATTTGCACTTTAATTAAATTTAATAAATATGTTGCATATGTGACCACCTTGAAAAAATCACCTCAAATATTAAATTTATATTTTTAAAATTTTAATTAAATTGCTTATTATGTTAAAATTATAATAAATAATTGATCAAATTAGAAAATATGTATTAAACTTTAAAATTTAAAATTAATTATAAATATTGTAATTTTTGACACTAATATAATAATTCAATAATAAAATTAAAGTAAAACCATTAGTTATATTATGAACTTTGAGCCAATTATTAATTGATATCTATTTTAAAAGTCATTTTAATTTACTCTTTCAATTTTATAAATTTTGACAATTCTATCTAATTTTATTTGAAAATTTTAATTGTATTTTAAAAATTACTTTTAAATTCCTATAAAATAAATTTGACACTTAATAAATTTTTTTATCCTCTTTTTTCTATAAGAAAATATAAAAAGTAAAAAAAAATATTTTTAAATTCTAATTTTATTACTCTTGACACAAATTTAAAAATTAAATTTTAATATTTTCATCAATGTTTAATTTTTTATTAAAAATTCTTAAATTTTAACTATTTTAAAATTTATTTCTCAACTTTTATTTTGAAGTTTTTCTAATAGAAAAAAAAATATTAGATAAAAAAGAAAGAATTTAATTGAATCTAGCCTATACAAGAAGAAAAGAACATGCCAGACCAATCCCTTTTTCGAAACTTTTAGTTTTTGGGGAAAAAAAAAGCCCAACTTGAATCCAATTTTAGTGTCTGAACTTGAAGGGTTTTGTAGCTGTTGCTGATCCAAAAAAAAAAATAATAATTCAGTAAAAGTTTAAACTTCAAATTTTTTGCTATAAAACATTACAAGAAATTCATTGTTTAGTGCTCAAAAAATTCATTACTAATCTATTACTAAAAGGATTAATGATGAATTTTTTGTCATTAATATTTTGATTATTGCTAATTTTAGTGATGTACTTTTTAATTTGTCACTAATTTTAGAGACGGATTAATAACGCGGATTACTAACGGATCATTTGAGTTTTTTGACTGCCGTCTATCACCTTCATATTCCAATAGAACATCTAGAAAATCCTTACTCACTCCGTTAATAATACTGCATTATTTATTGCTTTTATTTATTTTTATATCTGCAATGATTTAGCTAAACCGTGCACCACATTATAATCAGATGTGAGCTCTCCTTTTCAAAAATCAGTAAATTTTATTGACTTTTGTTGGTTTTAATCTCTGCAACTTTCTGATGACATCTTTCTTTTTCTCAATTGTTTGATGATGACATCTTTTTACACTCTTTGTGTTATCTTAGTCAATTGTTGCTGTTGCTGTGGTTTGGTATAGACTTTGTAAAAGTTTTAGTCATCTCAGACTCCTCAATTCAATTGCAAATCTTACCGTTGGATTCTTTTTTTATCTTTTTATTTACTTGTCAAATGGGGAAACTGAATACCGACAACCCCTTGTGTCTGGCTGTTTGTTGCACTCTCGTGCTTTTGTGTTTGTTGTCCTTCCTACATTTTCTGCCTTTCAGAAGTAGAATCACTGTTAGTACTCCTTGACCAAAAAAGAGAAATACGTCCATTTTTGTAGCTCGTGATTGATGTCTCAAACTTCTAGCAAGTGCCATTTTATATAGATTCAAGTATTAAATATGTATTTTAATGATGAATTGTTTTCGGAACTCTTAAATTTAAGATTTTACAAACAATGAATAAAAGATAAATTGAGAGATAGAGAGGATTCTCATAAACACTTCGATGTCTAATTCAGAAAACAGAAAGAGAATTTAGAGAGAAAGTAAGAGACAATTAGAATATGAGAGAATAAGATGATTGAAAATAAGAGGTATGAGGTCCTATTTATAGTGATACTTAGACTTTAAAGGAGTAGGATTCATTTTGGAATAAGATTTCTAAACCAAATAACAGAATATTCCTTTTTTATTTAGAAGTTTTCTTTGAGGAAGAGTCCCTTCCATAAATGGATTCAGTTACCTTCCCTTTTCAAGTAACTCTATTCAAGAAATAAAACTCTTTAATTAAACATGAATATATATATGCGGTATCAAGAGTCCCCCTCACGGGTTTGTCTGGATATTCATGTCCGATGTATCCGAATATATAAATGATAGAACACTTATTCTTTTGTATAGAGGGAAAGTGGTTAGTCATTGCTTAGTGACATGGAAGGGTGAGCTGAGATGGCCAACCACAGTCACAGGAAGAAGGTAAAGCTCAGTACCAAGTGTTGAAACTATCGTATTGTTGAAGCGTCATCTAGACCTCGGAGTGCGCAAAGTCTGCGAAAATGAATGTAATGGATTGACTCGTCAATGCGAAAATGACGTGACGGAACCAGTCGTCATTGGAGTTTTGATGCTTGGTGCATTAAAAGTGTAGCCCGAGTGCCAAACTTCAGTACTATAGAAGCGACCTAAGGGTGCCAGCTTCAATCACTAGACTAATGTGCGAGGCTTAGACGCTCGGTGCAAGGATGCGAGGCTTATATGCTTGGAACCTCAGTACTATAAAAGTGACCTAAAGGTGCCAACTTTAGTCACTGGACTTAAATCTTAGTGCATAGAAGAGCGGCCCAAGTGCCGTATATTCTCGGTGCATTAGAAGCATGGCCCGAGTATTGGATAACCTGAGTGTGCTATAAGTATAGCTCAGATGCTCATCCTCAGTACCATAGGAGTGACCTGAGGAAGCTAACTTTAGTTGTTGGGTGGTGATACTGGATCTTGATGTGCCAAGTTGTAAACAAAAACACAGTTAGCAAAGATGCGCCTAGGCTGAGTAATAGCTATGTCGCCCTGATGTCTAGACATTTGAAATTTGAATTGTGTAACCGACGCATCTTTTTAGAAGATGAGATGTTTCTGTTGCCATTATGATGACCACTTGATTAATGGGTTTTTCATTTCCCAGACTGCCTTTAATAATGTGTAGAGAAGCGAAGTAGTGATGAGGGAAATTAATGGTTTGCTCCATAGGCTTATGTTGCTTTATAAATATCCCCTTTATTATGAGTTGATACATTTTGCTATTTTATTTCGTCGGTGTCGCATTTGCTTTGCCATTGCTACTGCGCTTTGTTCGCTGTGATCGTCTCATTTTGCAACCAAGTGATCCTATCCTTCTCCTTTTTCTTCTTGTTTTCTTTGTCGTACATACGCTTTTCCTTTTCATAGAAAATATTATAGCACTGAGGGAATAGGTTAGTTCCAATTTTTTTGTGTCTAAAATAGATGATGAACTGCTGGGGTGGTACTAAAGGCGGTTTTGCATTCCCGCCGATTATACCCTCCATATCGTAGATAGAAGATTTAGGGCTTATACGCCCATGTTAGGGCTTAATAGGCTAGTGGTATATTTTGACCAACTAAAGGGGGGTTTAAAGTTTCCATTAGATATTTATGAATAGACATAACATAGCTCCCGGTCAACTTCACCTGAATAGCTATCGTATTCTGACTAGGTTTATCCAGTTGATGAATGAAGAGGGTAAGGAACTGGATTTAGACGTCTTTCGGTACTTATATAGCTTGACCTGGAAGAAGGGAGAACTGATGTTCTCCCTATCAGTCGTTCCCAACCAAAATCTATTTGTGAAGCTTCCAGACCTTCATAAGAAGTGGAGGCATAACTTTTTTATTGTTGAGCACCCTACGAACTTCCTGGATGTCTGTCGGATGTGGTCAGATGAGTGCCATAGGGTAAGACGGCCTTCGAGATTACCCAATCATGATACATAGATGGTCTTACGGCTGCACCTTAGTGGACTAGCTAAGGCTCGATCGATTGAGGATATATCCAGAAGATACCTGTGGAGAGTCTGTCTGGATCGTGCTCACTCTTTTGGTAAATTTGGATTGTCAAGAGGTATCTTTCTAACTTGTTTTTTTATTTTTACAATTGTAGATGGCTGACTTTTTTGCTTTTACATATGACATTTCACTTTTAGTTGACAAACCAGCAGCCTAAAAAGATGTATGGGTCTCCCTTTCTCCAAAACATGAAGCTCCTACTGCCTCAAAAGAAATGGCTACCAATCTGAAGGGAAAGGCCACAGTCGAATTATCCTGTGTTGGCAGGGAAGGTAGGCGAAAAAGATGGCTGATCGAGTAAGGCTAGGATGCTGAGGAGCTAGATAAGGAGATATACATCCAGCATCTGAGGTTGT
The DNA here is from genome assembly GCA_947683625.1 of Mallotus nudiflorus. NCBI lineage: Eukaryota > Viridiplantae > Streptophyta > Magnoliopsida > Malpighiales > Euphorbiaceae > Mallotus > Mallotus nudiflorus. The sequence goes on from CANTUR010000156.1 coordinate 3,397,315, forward strand.
CCGAGTGTCCGGATATGAGGGGATGGATTATGAATAAAATGAAGCCACTGAGCATCTCAAATAGCCAAGTTCGAGACCAATATGCAGAGTCGCTGAGGCTGCCAACAGATATGCAACGCTGGTCTGAAGAGGGTCCATAAGAGTTGTTCAATTCAATGATTTATCATTCCCTAGAAGTAAGAGAATGGCATTTGTGTGTTAATTTTACATTTTCTTATATTGAGTGGCACTAAGTTTCCCTTTTCATAGATGACCCAGGCCTTGCTGTTGGCAAAGGATCAGTATTTCTACCTTAAAAGCCAGTACAACCCGAAGGAGATGGAGGTAAGAATAATAGCCATTGATTTTGAGAAGAAGCTGGATAATGCCAAGGCGACACTAGAGCTCTACCAGACCAAATATGCAGAGGCAAAATCCAAGGTAGAGGAGATCTAAAAGAAGATTGTTGATCATTTTAAATGTAGGATAATGCCAGCGGATCTGAATCGGATAATGCCAGCCGATCTGGTGAAGATTGCTATCGAAGAGGATGCTCGACAAAAGTCAACTTCCTTTTATGCAAGGGATGCTTCTAGGTCTGTTGAAGAGTCTTCTATGGAGCACACCGTGCTTATCAGTTCTACGCAGATTATCCCCCCTCTCGTTTCCAAGCCCGAAGGGTCGGATGTACAATGAGTAGAATAAAGATTTTTTTTTGTAATCGAATCTTTGTAAGATGATTATTTCTTCAATGAATAGATACTTTATTTAATACCATTCTGAGTACATTTATTTATAGTATTTCCAGAGACAATCCAAATTCCAAAATCATGGCAGTTCTTTGCCTTCTCTATTTTTAACTTGTAGGCCCCTTTAGATGTATGTTTTGAGATCTGATAGGGGCCTTCCCAATTTGGACCTAGTTTTCCAGTGTCGAAGTTGCCTTTGCTAATATCTATCCTTCTGAGTACTCAGTTACCTACTTTGAACTGTTTTGGGTAGCTACGCTAGAGGTAATATCGTGCAACCCACTGTCTATGTGCTTCAGCTGTGGCTAATGTCCATTCTCGTCTTTCTTCTAATAGGTCCAAACATATCCGAGCATCAATGTTGTTGATGTGTTGATCGAAGTTATGGCTAACCCTGTAACTTAGTGAACCAATCTCTACTGGTATTATCGCATCCATGCCATAAGTTAGCTTGAATGGTATTTCCTCTGTGAATGATCTAGGGGTGGTCCTGTAGGCCCAAATTATGTTGTTAAGCTCTTTGACCCAGCTTTTCTTTTTTTCATTGAGTCACTTCTTTAATCCCTACATAATAGTTCTGTTGGTTAGTTCTGTTTGTACATTCATTTGCGGGTGAGTGACTGAGGTGAACCGAAGCTTTATTCTAAGGTCTGAGCAGAAACCTTTGAACTTTTCACTATCAAACTGCTTGTCATTGTCCGTGATCAGGGTGTGAGGTAATCTAAATCTACAGATGACTTCTCTCTAGAAGAAGTGTTGGATCCGAGCTTCTATGATGGTTGGAACTGCTTCCACTTCTACCCATTTAGTGAAATGGTCTATAGCCACAATTAAGAACTTTTTTTTATAAAGTGGAGGTTAGGAAGGGACCCAGGATGTCCATTCCCCATATGGCAAAGGGCCACGGGCTTCCAATTGGATGCAGGGGGTGGGAGGGCTTGTGATTAAGATGAGCGAATTACTGGCACTTATCACATTCTTGAGCCAACTTTCGAGCATCATTAGATATGGTGGGCCAATAGTATCCTTGAAGTAGCACTTTTATGATTAGTGTGTAGTGGGACTCATGTGCTCCACAAATTCCTTCATGGATTTCCTTAAGTATGTAATTTCCTTCCTTTGGGGATACGCATTTGGACCATGGGTGTGAAAGGGATTTCTTATATAGCTCCCTATGGTGGATAGAGTAGTGGGCAGCCTTTATCTTCAATTTCCAAGGCTTTAGTTTATCTTTAGGAAGGGTCCCGTGTTCAAGGTATTAGATTATCGATTGCATCCATTCCGAGACTTCCCATACCTCTAAGATTTTGGGGTCTTCAGTACTAGGTTTTACTAGTGCTTCAGTGAATTCTATACCCTTGAACGCTTGACTATCTTCAGTTGCTAATTTGATCAGGAGGTCGGCCTCAGAGTTTTCATTTTTAGGTATTTAAATGATCTCCTACTAGCCCCCTTCTTGTTCGATCTACTTCAAGAGTTTTATGACTTTGCCCACGTATTTAGCAATGCTTGGATCCTTAATTTGGAATGTCCCATTCACCTGATTTACTATTAGTTGGGATTCCAAGTGTATTATGAGGTGTTCGGCTCTGACTTCGACAACCAATTTCAATCATGTGATGAGTGTCTCATATTCCGCAGCATTGTTAGTCACATTGTACTCTATGTGAACTGCATACCGGATATGGATTTTATATGGTCCTTTGAGGATCACTTCGGCACTGGATCCTTGAGTTGAAGATGCTATGTCAACATAAAGCTTCCATTATGGTGCCTTGGTCATAGGGAGGACTTCTAGCGTCATTTCTTGAATGAAATCTGCTAATGCTTGGGCTTTCACTTACTGATGGGCTCATAATTGATGTCGAATTTTCTAAGTAATACTAACCATTGAGCCAATCTGCCCGAAGTCTCAAGCCTTCGTAAGATTTTCAGCAAAGGGAATGTAATATCTCGAGTTTTTAAATATTTTTATACTGCATCGGAATATGCAGTGTTAATAATTTTTGAATATATTTATGATATTTTATGAGTTTGTTGTTTGTTTAAAGCTAATTTTAATTATTTTAAGTACTTTATGTAAAATTTTCCCGGGAATTGTATTTTCGGGAAAATTGACATGTAAATAATTTAATATTAATTATTTTGACTAGTTTTACGAATTTACATGAACTCATACATAATTTTGAAGTGCTAAAATAAAATGTATATATGTGTATTTATTTAAATTAATTAGGATTTAATTAATTACCTTAATTTTTATTATTTAGTTTTAATATTAATTAATTAATTTTAAGTGTATAAATTATTAAATATATTAAAATATTTGTGTGGTGAGTATTATTTGTGTGTGGGAATATATATAATATTATTATATAAGGTGGGCATATATATATATATATATATATATATATATATATATATATATATATATATATATATATATATACACGTTTTTTATCAAAAAAAAAAAAAAAAACTAAAAGTTGCAATATATTCAGTTTTGCCATTTTCTGCATCTTCTTCTTCCCAACGCAATTTCTTCCATTTCCAGCTATTTCTAGCTGGTTTTCTTGCTGTCACTATGCCCCTCGGCCTTCCTCCTCCCTTGTCAGCCATTCTCGACGCTTGAATCACCTTTTTCCGGTGTGTTTTGGCCGGAAAATCAAGTAGAGGCCGAATTTCATCTCATCCATTTCTGGTCACCAAATTTGACACCACTGATCTCTATCTTCTCCTTGAGCTCTGGTGTGTATGATTCCAAGTTTTTTTTTCACTTTATTTGGTTTAGAATTACTTAGGTTTCAATTTCTTCATTTTAGCCATTTAGGGTTTTGAATTTTTTTTAGCTTCAATTTGATTGATTCATGAAAACTTTCTTCACAAACTTTGTTCCCGGAAGCTTAATCCACATGCTGTAATTTTTTTAGAATTTTTGGAATTTATTTTAATTTTTGTGAATTTTTGATTATTTTATTAATATTTTCTAATTTTCGAAAATTAATTAATTAAATTATGAAATTGTGTTTTATGGTGATTATAGGTGTTGAAATGAATTATAGAAATTTATTTTTAATTTTTGTGAATTTTTATATATTTATTTGGAATTTATTAAGTTTATGTAATTTTGAAAAATAGGGTTAATTATGTGTTTAATTGAAATAAATTGGTTAATTGAGTATATTTATTGATATTACTGAAATATATGTTAAGAAAATTAATTTTGATTTATATTATTTTTGGTGAATTTTTGGATTTATTTTAGTAAATTTATATATATAAGGGAATTTTGGTAATTTTACACTAAATTGGCTAAAAATGTAATTAAATTAGTTTTAATAGTTATTTAGGGTATAAAAATAATTTCTACAAATTATTTAGTATTTTTAACTAATTAAAACTATTTTTCGTAAATTATTTTCAAATTATATATATATTATACAATTTTTCTAAATAAATGAGTTTTTATCGGTTTGTAATAAGTTTTAGGGTTAATTATGTAATTTTGAATTATAAAATGTATTTTTATTATATAAGGGCATTTTTGATATTTTGTCATTATTCTGTGAATTGTGGATCTTGGTCAGTGAATTGTAGTTGGAGTCCGACCAAGGGATTGTGATTGTGATTGTGAATTCTGTGTTTATTCTTGAAGTATGTTTTCTTTACAGGACCGGCTCTACTCTTTGAGTAGAGAGATATCCGTTTTATAGGGGAGGTTTTGTCGGATTTTCGGTAGAATTCTCGAAAACGTGATGTTCAGTCAAATCCCTATTCTAATGCTCTGTCTAAAATTTTAGATCGAGTCTTTAGAATTTCCGTTAAATTTATTCTGATTCATATTGTCATTTGTTTGTTTAGTTGCGTTGAGACCAAGGCCTAACGGATCAGGCCCGTCGAGTTTGTCTCGTGAAGCGCTAACATGTGAGTTATTATACTGTAGATATATGCTTTGCATATAGGATGCATGACTTAGGATTTTTCATTTTCATTACATGTTTAAACAGTAATTTAATTATAATATGATTTAGTATATTTTCGGTTTATTTTTAGTATATCTTGATATATAAATGTTTGTATATTTTCTATATATATTTAATATATCATTGGTATATTTAGAGTTTATTTTTGATATATGTATGTTAGATATTTAGGTTTATGTTTGTTATAATTTAATATCTATACATGATTTAAATGTACATTGAACCATAATTATTTTATTAAATGATTAGTATAATTTAGGTTTATTCTTAAATAATTGCATGCTATATTATAAACCTACACTTAAATTATTTTTAAGTTTATTTTTGTTATATTTTTTATTTATTTCCAAATAAATACATGTTTTATTATTAAATTAAACCTAACACATTAGTGGTATATTTAGGGTTTATTTTTGATATATGCATGCTAGATAATTAGGTTTATTTTTAGTATATTTGTGAATATATGTTAAACCTAAAACACATATTTAAATGAACAGTTATACATAAATGATTTGTGTACTTAGTGCATATCTTTTGTATATTTAGGTATATTTTTAAGAAAATGCATGTTATATTATTGTTATACATTTAAATTATTTTTAACAATATTAATGATTTATCTTTAGTTTATTTCATATTTTATTTGACATATATATATATATATATATATATACCTAAAATATACTGGGTATATTTTTGGTATATATATATATATATATATGGTTGGTTTTACTATTATGAATATTATTCTACATTAATTATTTTCCGAATAAATGATTTATTTTAAGTGAAGGATATCAATAGAACGTGCTTCTTAATGGGCAACACTAGGACCGTGTACGTACCAGTGCGAAATAATAGGGTTAAGCAAGAGTTAATTTTGGGTGATTACAATTGATTAGATTGATTTGACTAAGATTAATGGTATGATAGATAGTGTGATTACGGGCCAATCACACTGACAGTCAGATTGCTGGAGCTCGGTTGACTTAGTGTCTCGGGGCTAGTCTACTGTCCATAAGTGGATTGAATGATCTATTGGGTTGATTGAGATGCGAGGTGATAGATAGTGTGATTGCTGGAGCTCGGTTGACCAAGTATCTCGGGGCCAATCACACTGACAGCCAGATTGTTGGAGCTCGGTCGACTTAGTGTCTCGGGGACAGTCTGTTGTCCAGTTTGGAATAAGTGTTCTATTTGGAATCAAGTGAGCCTGTATGGCTAGAGTGATGATGGGGTTGATTGCGGATTGCTATTATTAGGGTTCTATGGATCCTTCATAATTTAAAACAAACATTTTCTACATTTAATATATTTATAAAGGCAGAGTTTGGCATTCGTGTGAAATGTGTGTGTGTATATATATATATATATATGTAAGAATGCCTGATTGTTATGATTTAGTTTGCATGTATATATAGTATAATAATTCACTCAGTGAGGTCTGACCCCCCTCAATTATTTTTTTCAGGAGATCCCATATCGTCAGACCTTAGTTGTAGAGTTCCTCGCCGGTGTTCTTCAGTCCCGGCCATTTTATGCAAATGTATATTTTGAATTCTGATTTGTATTCTAGAAACTACAGTAGTAGTGTTATTGTATCGGAAGAGTATTATATTATTTTGATATTGTATACTCTGAAAAATTGTATTTGAAACTGTACGAATATGTATTCATTGATAAAAGGATTTGGAGTATTTATTTTATATATTGATTTGAAAATTTTTAATTATGTCGTACTTTTTATTTATTTATTGCATGATTATATTTTCTAAGGCTTGCTATGGGTTCCGGATTCGAAAGAATTCCCGTTCCCTAGCGCCGGTCATGACTCTTAGTTTAGGTTGTGACAGGGAAGCGGGATCTGACAATGATAGGACGAGCCTGGAAGTAGTGTCAAAGTTTTTGGGATGCATGGACAACAGCCATAGCTAGCTTATCCAACGTTGGGTACCAGACTTTGGATCCTCAAAGTATTTTATTGATGTAATATACCGGGTTTTGCTGGCTCTCTTCTTCTCTTACTAGCATTGAAGCAATGCATTCTTGACCTACCGAAAGATATAAATACAGCATTTCATCTGGGATCAGTCTGCTAAGTAAAGGTGGTGAGGACAGGAATTTTTTAACGTCTTTAAACGCTGCCTGGCAGTCTATAGTCCAAAAAAATTTCTTAAAATTTTTTACAACTCGGAATAGTGGTAGAAACTATCTAGCTGAGCATGAAATGAAACATCCCAAAGCCGTGATTCTGCCATTTAGTTTTTGTAACTTGTGGATATTCTTTGGGGCTTTCATATTGAGAATGGCATCTATTTTTTTTAGGTTGGCTTCAATACCTCTGTGGAATATCTTGAATCCCAGGAATTTGCTAGCTTTAACTCCGAAGACACATTTCTTTAGTTTTAGCTTGATCCTAGATTCGCTCAACAATTAGAGAACTTGATCCAGATCCACTAGGTTTTGTTTTTCATTTTTGCTCTTGATAATAATGTCATCCACATATACTTACACATTTTTCCCAATGTGGTTTTGAAGTACATGATTCATCATTCTTTGATATATTGCTCCAACATTCTTCAGTCCGAAAGGCATCACCTTGTAGCAGTAAAGGCCTTTGTGAGTGATGAAGGATTTTTTCTCCTGATCTTCCACTTTCATTGGTATTTGGTAGTACCCTTGCACCGCATCAACAAAGCTATATAGTCCATGGCTGGTAGTGGAGTCTATGAGTTACTCAATTATAGGCAGTGGGTAGCTGTCCTTGGGGCGGGGCATGCTCGATTAAGGTCAATATAGTCCACACACATCTTATACTTTCCATTCGCTTTTTAACAATTACCACATTAGCCACCCATTATGGATGAGTAACCTTCTTGATAAACCTGGCTTTTAATAATTTTTTGTTTCCTTAGTGATTACCCTTTGCCTCTTATATACAAAAGTTCTTTCCTTCTAGATCACTGGCTTCACCCCTAGTCTAATGTTCAAGTTATGACAAGCAACCTGGGGATCTACTCCAATTATTTCAGATGCTCAGGAGGCGAAGTCTTCTGAGTGCCTAGTGAGGACTCCCCTTATTCCTTCCTTGATATCAAAGTCAAGCTTGGTACCAATCTTCACTGTTTTTTTATTGGCAATTTACAATGTTTTAGTGTCATCAACCGATTGTGGTCCAACACCTTATTTCTTTATTTCCCATGCTTCTAGGGGGAAAGCTTCCATATGAGGCTTTATGGCCATCTGGTAATATTGTCTAGCCATATACTGGTATCCCCAGATAGTGAGAATCCCACCCTCGACTGGAATTTTCATAGTTAAGTGTCAAATACTAGTGACTGCATTTACTTCGTAGAGTGTCAGACGCCTTATGATTCCATTGTATGCCAGCAGGAGATCCACCATGTTGAATAAGGTTTTAATAAGTTTTATTTCTTAATCATATTAATTTCTAAATTCCAAATTCCAAATTTAACTCCACAACTCCCATTGGCTATATAGTTCCTCCGTAAAAGCTTATGATAGGATTCTGGATGGCCTTAAGGTCGATGATGGTGCCTCCCATTGCTTTGTAAGCATTTTAAGACAACGTATTGATCATGCTTCCATTGTCGACCAACAACCTCTTTACTAAATAATTATTTATTTATGCATTTATCACCAGGGCACCACAATGGGGATGTTGTACATGTAAACCATCTTTTGAATTAAACACAATCTCTCTTTTCTTGATGGCTGGCTTTTCTTCCGAGCTCCATTTGAGTTTCCTGTTGTCATTTTCTCCATCAATAATCATGATAATTCTAGCTGGCTCATTCCGAGCTTTTTTTACTTCTGGCCTATCTTGCGCTTGGGCTTCTAGGTTCCTGCTCCTTCTAGATGTGTCCATGAAAGTATTGAGTTTACCATTCTGCACTAGTCTTTCTATGGCGTTCTTAAGCTCTCTACAAGCCTCAGTGTCATGCCCATATTCTCGATGATATTGGCAGTATTGTCCCCTATCTTGAGCGGACCTTCAACTTAGGCTTATTCTTCTAGCTGAGGTAATTCCAACACCATTCTGCTTGACCCACATAAGAACTTTAGATTGAGAGGTGTTTAAAGGTGTGTATCTGTCTGCTTTTTTATCAAATCTTTCTACTGGGTTTCTGAAGTTTATTTTTGGGAAGCTTGCTCATCTAGATCTTGATCTTTCATCTTTGGTTGGTGGTTTTTCCTCCTCCCTTCGCATCCTTCTATCTTCATCCATCATTATCATTTTGGCAGCCATAGTCATTACCTCCGCAAAAGTGCTAGGTTCCTTCATAATTATCTTATCTTTGAGCTTTCCAAGTCTAGTGCTATTTTAAAGCTTCTATGGCAACTTTGTCCATAAGGTTTTCGATCTATATGGCTACCTTGTTGAACCGATCAAGATAACTTTATAGGGACTCATCAACTTCTTACTGGCACATCTGAAGATCATTGATATTTTTGGCAGGGGGAATGTTAGTGACAAACCTGGTATGAAACTTTTTCTCCAGATCCTCAAAAAAGGTGACGGACTTCTTCGGAAGTTAATGAAACCACTTTTGGGCATTCTTTATAAGTGTGCTTGGGACGACTCTGTTAGTGATATGCACTAGGTCAATCATTTGTGATTATGTATTGACTTTCTTATTTTATTAATAAAGAGGTATTATATTATCATTTGATTTTATGATAATTACATGAATGGTTAATTCTTACTAAGGCCATCAAGTATGTGACTTGATAGTAAAACCCTTAGATTAAAATAAGAGTTCTATTCTAATTATCCCTAGCCATTTATTCATTATATGAATATTAAAGTATTAAGGCTAGTATAATGTTGACTGATGGTTATGTTTTACTAATCATAAATATGAGATATTAAGTCAACTCATAGGTACATGATGAGAGATCATGTACTGGATTGACCCACTATGAGAATACTACATAGATTATTGTCATAAGTATTTCTTATTACAGTAATTTTATTTCGGTCCTTTGACCTTGAAATCATCATGGATTTTTACATAGCCATTTTATGTTTTGACACATTCTAACATTGTCTTTAACCGGATGATTAAAAGAATGTTGTTGGATATAAAATTAGTTATGTGAGGAATATGAGTGATTTAGAAGGAATTTATCCCTCATTAATATGGGAAAGATATCTAAAGGCCCCTTGATGAGATAGACTGAATAAAATGCATGGCCATGCTGAAATGAATTGATAAAGAGTTATCATTTTCAGTCTACTTGGAATCAAGTCATAATATTGAACTATATAAGGATGACATTTTATGCCTTATGTTCAATTAAGATATCATGTGATAAAGGGACAATAAAATTCACTGTAATTAGGTTATGTCAGATTATTGACTTCATATGACTTGGGTAGTCATAATGTCTTGCTAGAGGCCACTTATGACTTGTAGGCCTAAATAGAGATTTAGGCCCACTGCCAATGTTATGTGAACCTACAGGGTCACACACTTAGAACAAGCCCAAAACGGATATGGGTTTAATAAGCCCAAAATAAACTCTGTGGAAATAAATAATTAAAGTGTTTTATTTATTTATTTATTTGTTTATTTATTTAAGATAAATGTTATTTTAAATAAATAAATAAGATAGTATTTTTGATTTATTTTTAAACAAAATCAGAATATAATAAATGGAAAATTACCAAAAGGTTATTGGTAAGTGAAACCCTAACTTGGAGTCTATAAATATGTTATATTCTCTAGGGTTTCACATACTTGTTTTTGCCTCCAAATTCATTTTCTTTCCTCTTAGAAAACAAAGACAGAGTTTTTCCTTTTGTTCTTGATTTGTGAGACAGTCAAGAGGTTGCTAGCACACACACTCAAATTCATTTTGTGAAGGGCTATTCGTGTGGATACCTATAGAGGATGCATCCTTTTGGAGACGTCTTGATCCGAACAATCAAGCCAAAAAGCTCGAGGTAAGGTGTCACCAGTGTGAACCTCCTCTCACCCTTCCAGAGAATCTTGCCTCTTCTGCGTTTTGGTAAGATTATTAAAAACCCTAGATTTAATCAATTAGTCGAATTACATGGATCCTGGCTTGGGAACGTGATAAAATTTTAATTTTTTCGCTGCGTTTGCATCACGGACCCCAACAGACTCTGCACATGATTCCATCATTCATATTATAGAGTAATATCCTTATTCTAAACACAGATATGTTATTGACGGGATCTCCAGTTCTATCATATTGATCAAGTGGTGGGATTCTAAACTTGGTAGGGGATTTTGTCTGGATTATCCTTCTTATGAATGGAGTTCTACCTTTTATAACACACTCATCCTTCTTTTTTGATCTTGTACGGGCTTTATGTATAACCTCTTTTACCTTTTAAGTTAACTTTGAGTCATTGAGGGCTGGAATTATTGAACTACATTCCCCTTCTGGCGCTTTACCCTTTTCCTTATTAATCTCAGGTGCCTCCTAAGGTATTGTGTCATTATCTATACAGGCCGGTTCAGAGTTGCCACTTTGAATTAAAGTGTTTTAGCTATTATTGCATTAAGGCTATTTGAGCTTGGATATTTTGTATCATAACTTCCTCATAGGTGTGGTTAAGATTGAATGTTTGGGTTACAGTGTTTAGGTTTGGCGTGGTAACAACCAGTGTATCTATTAGGCTTGGAAAAGGTATGGAAGGTATTGGATGATGATGGTATTATAATGGAGCATAATATGGAAAGTCGGTACCTGAAGTCGACCATCCCTAGGTATTAACAAAAGGTAAATGCCTATTTTTGGATGAAGTTTTGGCATATTGGAAGGTTGTTGAAAGCATTACTGTTGGGAGAGGTGTTGACAAATTAATTAAAGGAATGGGTGCAGAGGCATTAATATTACTTTTAAGAGTCGAAGCTGGCGGTGGGCTGGAAGTCATAGTGTCGATGTCTTTAACTTAGTAAGTATATAGGGTTTTTCCTAAGAGTTCCCACAGACGACGCCACTTGATAACTTATTTCTAAAACTCTTGAGATTAAGACCTTGTAAATAATGAAAAAATGGCAAGGTGAGAGGTGGGGAGGATCCCTATAAACACTCTGATGCCTAAGTCAGAGAACAAAGAGATAATTTAGAGAGAAAGCAAGATGCAATTAGAATATAAGAGAATAAGATGATTGAGAATGAGAGGTACGGGGTCCTATTTATAGTAATACTTAGACCTGAAAGGAGTAGAATTCCTTTTGAGATAGGAATCCTAAACCAAATAAGAGAGTATTCCTTCTTTGCTTATAAGTCTTCTTTGAGGCAGAGTCCTTTCCGTAAATGGATTCGGCTACCTTCCCCTTTTGAGTAACCCTATTCAGGAAATAGAACTATTTAATTAAATAGGAATATATATATGCAATATCATTTAATATTATATTTGAAATTAAAAAAATTTCTTAACACCATAGGAGCAATTCCTCATTCTTAATAATTCTCTTATTTCAAGCCAATAGACTTAGTTTTAAAATAATAATAATAATAATAATAATAATAATAATAATAATAATAATAATAATAATAATAATAATAATAATAATAATAATAATAATAATAATAAAATTAAAAAATTATGACCATTTTTTTAAATTTACTTTCTTGCCTCCAAATAAAGGGATATATAGCTAAAGAGGGAAAATATTTAAGGAAATATATGACCCATAATAGTGCTATACATTGTACGGGTTGTGACATGAATCATTTTCCAATATTAAAGTATATATTTAACACTTGTCATTTTGATAATACACGATAATAATCAAAATTAGGTGAATAGTTCTATCATTAAGACGCCCAAAAGATTACATGCAATTTTCCCTCTACACACTAATGATGGATGACTTGACCTCCTCAAATAGTTACTATCAGAGAATAGAACACTACTTCTTAGTTTACTTTCTTTTAACTTAAATGATAAAATTTTATTAATAATTAAGAAAAATTACAAGAAATTGCAAAAATTAAACAATTAAATTCATCAAATTCTAAATTAAAATTAGTCTTATAGGCTAACTAGATACAAACTAATAAAAATAGATAGAATGGAGAAATATAATAGATAAATTAAGTAGTTTTGATAATGTATAAACAAGTTGTGGCAAAAGTTTAAATGGTTGTGAAATTCACAGGGTTACATGTGTTTGTGAAAATCATGGCGTTACATGTGTATGTGTGTGGTTAGCTCTAAAAGTATTCAATTAAATTTTTGATAAGTGTGATATGTGATGTTGAATTCTTTCCTGCAAGTGTACAGGTCGACAAGTAATATAGAGAGAGTAAAGTATCATTCCCACAAGAATTGTGGACTAAGCACCTATTAATTTTAATTTAATATGTTTAGAGCTTATAAATTGGGTAAGAATGTAATAACGAACAAACTAAAGAAAAAATAATTAATAGAATGCAGATCAAGCTACTAACAAGGTAACTAATTGATGAAGAAATTGGAATTATGTTGTTAGGGGAATGGCATACCACATTATCCTCAAGTCAAATTATAGTTCCAATCAAGTTATTTGCACATCTTAAGCTTCCAAGAGTCATTTAAAAATCTCTCTCAAGTAATTTTAAACTCTACTAATATGCATCAATTAAACCTCAGAATCATAGCATAATTCTCATAATCACTATAGAAAGTAAGTTAACATCAAATACATTAGGCATGAGGTGAGATTACAGAGGATTGAATGCTATTAAGTTCTCTCAAGTCATTGATCACTCAATATGCATTTATAGGTCTATTAGATCTACTATTTCTCAATGTATAGCTCTAGACTAAGACTGCATTTAGCCAAAACACTAACACTTAAAAAGGCACAATAAATACAATATGCATTGAATAAAAAAGGATATATAAAATAAACTTAATTCAAATGGGTTTTTAAAATCCTAGCAACATAAATAAACTTACCCAAACATGGCTTCAAAATCAATTATCTAATATTCAATAACAACCTAAGATAATATCAAAACAATAATCACAAGAGAAGGAGAAAAAAAATGTTATCAAGAAGCTTTGGATCTTCAATGGAAGCTCTTCTTCTTTTTAGCTTCTTTTTCTCCTCTTTTCTTTTTTTCTCTTTTTTGGTTATTATGGGTCCTTCTTTCTAGATTAATTCCATTTTTAATGATATTCTCCAAATTGTGGTCCTGTCCTTTCGCAACCTCTAAAAAACATCCCTTCACCTCCCTTAAATTTTCTCTTTTAAAAAGTCCACCTCAGTATATTCTATACTAGAAACGAACTTATTACGATCGTGGGTTAAGTTGTGATCATAAAAGAGGGGCATCTAGAGAAGAGGTGTCAATCACAGAAATGTTACGCTCACCACAAAGAGTTTGGGCTATTAGGAACCTGCGATTGCAAAAGGGCCTGAACCTAGGATTGCCTGAAGCTTCAATCAATTCGCGATCGCAACAGCATGCAGGCATTGCTCCTTTGTTCTTATTTTTCTTTTTTTTTCCTCTCAAAATACCACCAAACACCTCCATACTTCTTTTCCCCTATAAAAACAAAACAAAATATGGAAGTATGTATTGCTATATGATAACCTATACTAGATGCTACCTAAAATGAATGAATGAATGCTAAAAATATGTCCTAATTCTATATGTAATTTGGCACCAACACGTAGCTCATTAAGCAGTATTTACTCTTAAAATTAGTTATGAATTTGCATTTTGCATAGGCTATATATATATATATATATATATATATATATATATATATATATATATATATATATATATATATATATATATATATATATATATATATATATATACTTAAAATAAATAATTAAATAATTCTAATAAATTAAAACTAAAAATTATTTATATATATATATATATATATATATATATATATATATATATATATATATATATATATATATATTAAAAACTATGAACAAGGAGAAAGGATAAAAATGATTTTTGATATATATTTCTCAGGCAATAGCACTATATTTGTACTATACAAAGTCAATTATATCCAATAAATAAGGCATAATTACAGTAGCTATTTTACACAAATTTATAGCATTTGATTATGATGTTAATTCCTTTGATTTCTATCCTTTCCTTTAATAATCCCCTCAAACTGATGACGAAACAATATCAATTTATTATGATAGACGTTGTGACAAGATTCGGTCTGTGATTTTGTAAATAAATTAGCCAATTGATCTCTAGATGAAATATGAGGAAGAATAATAAGGCCTTATTCAAACTTCTCTTAAAGAAAATGACAATCTACTTCAATGTGGTTAGTACATTCGTGGGACACTAGATTACTAGCAATTTTAATTGCGCTTTCATTGTCACAATACAAAGGAGCTGGGGAGGTAAGAAAAATGCCAAAATCTTGTAATAGTTGTTATACAAAAATGATTTCATCGCAAGCCGATGACATTGATATATATTCTGCTTCAATGGAAGACTTAGACATGGTTGATTGCTTTTAGGACTTCTAATAAAGAAGAGACTGACTAAGGAAAACACAATAGCTAGTGGTATATTGTAGAGTATCTGGGCAACCTGCATAGTTAGCATAAAAAAAGGCTTTTAACATTAAAAAAGAAGTAGAATGATAATATAAACCCATGGTCGAAATAGGTCGAAGATAGCAAATAATACGGTAAATGGTTGTAAGATGTAAAGTTTTAGGATCTAATATAAATTGACTGATGATGTGCAAAACATGGGCAATATCAGGTCTAGTAATAGTGAGATATATTAAACTACCAATAATACTGCGATAAAGAGCTAGATCAGAAAGTGGTTCACCATTAGTAAGACTATATTTAACATTGATCTCAAGTGGAGTATCCACAACTTCATCATCAGTAAGATTTACCAAACCAATAAGGTCTTTGGAGTATTTTCACTAACTAAGAAAATACCCAATTGAAGATCTAGAAATCTCAATTCTGAGAAAATATACAGTAACCCCTAAATCTTTCATATGAAAAGATTGTTAAAGAAGAGTCTTGAGTTGTTGGCATTGCGAATAGTCACCCCCAATAATTAAAATATCATCAACATAGATGAGGACAAAGACCTTGCCATGAGGAGAGGAATGAAGAAACAAGGAGTAATCATTGTGACTCTGTTGATAACTAACAACTAGTAACACACCTTTTGATTTAGAGAACCATGCATGAGGTGGTTCTTTTAAGCTATAGAGAGCCTTGCATAATTTGCAAACCATATTTGATGATGTAGGATATCTAGGTGGTGGATGCATATAAACAGTCTGTGATAGACCACTATTAAGAAAAGCATTTTAACATCTATTTGGGTGATGTCCCAATTTTGTATTGCAGTTACAGTTACAGTTACCAATGTATGAACAATAGTCATTTTTGTAACTAGGGCAAAAGTCTCATAATAATCAATGCTATATTCTTGGTTAAAGCCTTGAGCTATAAAACAGGCTTTATAACGATCCAATGAATCATCAACTTTTACTTTAGCAGTATAAACCCATCGACGACCCACCACAGGATGGTTTATAGGAAAAGGAACCATTTTTTATGTGTGGTTATTTTTCAATGCCTTAAGTTCCTCATCTATAACATTGCACCACTCTGCACTTACTATTACTTACTTATAAGATCGAGGAATAGAAAATGGATCAAGTGCAGTAAATAAATAAAGATTATTAAGAGCTTTAATTACACGAGTGGTTCATCGAAGTGGGGGTGGTGAAGTATATGGAGTTGCTGGTAAAATAGGTAATAATAATGGTGCAATGGGTGATAATGGTGGTGAAGTAAGTAAGAAGGGTGGAGAAGAGGAAGAAAGGTTACCTGAATATAAAGTTGGTGAAAGTAGAAGCATAATTAAGGGAACTCGAGGTCTTCGGTGGTATGTCAAGATTGGTTGCACATGGTTAGGTAAGCAAGACAAAGGAACACACGAATGTAAAAATGACAAAGAAGAAGAGAAAGTAGGAACAAAAAGTATCTTAAAAAAATGAACTTTCTAAAGATCCTTATTTTTTATATTTCTCAATTATAACATCAGTAACCTTTTTAAGCCTTAGGGTATCCTAAGAATATGCAGCATATAGACTTGGCATCCAATTTTGAATGCTCTAAAGGTGGCAATAGAACATAGCAAGTACATCCAAAAACTCGAAGTAGGTTGTACTTGAGAAGATGGCTAAATAATTTTTACAATAGAGAGATGTTACTCAATAATAGAGTAGGTAGAAGGTTAATCAAGTACACATCTATTGAAATACTCTTAGCCTAGAATGTCTTGGGTAATTTGGCATGCAGCCGAAGGGCTTGAGCGGTCTCTGTAATATATCTATGCTTCGTCTCAACTACACCATTTTATTGTGGTTGATGAGGATAACTTCGTTAGTGAATAATCCCTTCAGAAGATAGATATATGGTAAATTCAATAGAAACATATTCTCCACCTGAATTTGTATGAAAAATCTTAATTTTTTTGTTAAACTGAGTATGCACCATGGCATGAAAATACTTAAAAACTCCCATAACTTCATATTTGCAATGTAAAAAATACATTTAAGAAAAATATGACTAATCATCAATAATGAAAATATAATAAAGTTTTCCAGTTAAAGATGCAATAAGAGATGGCCCAAATATATCGAAATGAATAATGTCAAATGGGGAAAAATTAAAATTTAAACTACTACTAAAAGGCAATGTACAAGCTTTGGAAAGAGCATAATCTTCATAAGACATATTAATATATGATTTTTTTATTAAAATTTGTCTAATACACCAGAGAAAAATAAAAAATGCAAATTAGAAGAATTAAGATGTCCTAAATGATAGTGCCAAAGTCACCAAAGTTTATTATTAGAGCTCATATCATTTGAGCATAGAGTAAGTAAATAAGTTTTTGAATTAGAAGGATGTCCCAAATCTAAGACAAAGTGTTCCCCTTTCCTATGGCCTGTCCCAATCACCTCCTCGGTCCGTAGGTCATGTATGATACAACTAGAGAAGAAAAATGAGACAATACAATTATTTTTCACTAATTAGCTAACAAAAATGAGATTGGCCAAGAGTTTAGGAATATTGAAAACGTTAGAAAAAGATAAAGGCAGTGAATCATGAGGTTTAATGGTTAGTGAACCAAATCTTTATACTAGAAGAGTCTGTCCATTGGTAATGTGATAGTTTCACCTTTAATATAAGGAATAGAATAATGAAGAGTATTTAGATAAATAGTCATATAGTGTGTTGCTCCTGAATCTAAAGTCCATAAAGGTTTTAAAATAATCTTACCAATACTAAAGGCATAAAGAGATTGAATGACTTGTTGCAATAATTCTAGAGAAAGAGTTGAACACTGACCAGAGTTGTTATCAGATGTATCACTTGCCTTGGCTGAATCAGAAGGCATGGATGCAATTGCACCATTAGATGAAGCTTTAAAATTTTGTCATGGCAGTCATCATCTGCAATTTTCTATGACATGTCCATTTTTCTTATAATAACGACAATAGGGAGCTAATGAATCTTGCTTTTTCTTACATTGATAAGCCAAGTGCCTAATCTCATGACAATTATAACATTCAACCTTGTTAGTGCCATGAGCTTTTGGCTTATAAGTGCTAGTCATAAGAGTCATATCTTGTGTTGAATCATGAGATGATAATGACTGAAGACGAGTTTCTTTTGCAAGTAATTCAGTTATGATGTTATCAATGTAGTGGTTGGTTTTACAATTTAGAATGGATGCATGAACATGTTCAAATTCAGAATGAACCTTCATAAAAAATTGACAAGTTCGATATTGTTGTTTTAGTCGCACAATAGTTTCAAGAACTTCTTTAGGAATGTCGTTACTGATCATATCCATCTCATTCCAAACTTTAGTCATAGCCAAATAAAAGTCTTGAATACTAAGGGAGTTTTAGGATAAGATACTTATCTCTTGTTTTATCTAATAAATTCGAGCCTTGTTACTTTGTTTGTAGATTTTCTGTAAATAATCGCACATCTCCTTGTCTATTATTAATGAACTGAGATTTGTAGCAATAGAACTCTCCACAAACTCCATGATCCATGTTTTTTTTTATGCATTATTAATAATCCATTTGGAGGCAGTTGATCCTTCTGAAGATTTAGACATGGAGCCATCAATATACCCCCAAAGATCATGTCCTTCTAGTAAATTCTTTATATAAGATGACCACAAAGAATAATTCTTTCTATAAAATTTGATGGCTAGACAATGATTGTGTGACTTCATTAAGAGAAGACTGAATATCAATTGATTAATGTTGAAAATGAGATATTGGGGATGAAACCTAACAATTGCAAAAGAGGAAAACCATTATATATAATGAGTTTTTAAGTTGTCATTTTTATAAATGATTTGATTAATTTATAATTTAATGTTAAGAAGTTACAGATTTTTTTACATTAAATAAAAGAGGAAAAAGTGTTTTAGTTGAATAAAATACATAAAAGATGTTTTACGTAGAGTAGAAAATATAATTTTTTGATGGAGTAGGAGAGTGATGTTTTATACATAATAGAATTAGGATACTTTAAATGAAATAGAAAGCACAATTTTTAAAACAAGGAATTTTGTATTTCTTATAGAAAAAAATTATAAATTTTAATAATTTAATACATAAACTTTTGTAAGTGATTATTGAATTATGGAGAGAGACACTTGTCAAATTTTAACTTTAATGATTTTAAAGCTCAACATTTTTAATGTTTAAATGAGGTTTAAAGAAGTAATGTAAAATTAGAATTCTATCTAATATAAGGATGAGTGTGAATAAGTAATTTAATTAATAAAAATTTTAAAATGTTTAATTATCATAAAATTTATCCCTTAATGAATGTTATTATAATTAAAGAATTACCATGTTCCAAGAGTTCTTAAATTAAATGGTTCAAATCTTATTGTTAATATTTAGGTTATATAACTTCTCTAAGATATAATGAATAGATTCTTGCAACTCAATCCATTATAATCTTTGTTATTTATGTTATCACAAGGCAAACTAAAGATATAAACCTAGCTAAATTTTAAATTTTAATATTTATATTATTTGTCATTCTTCAATCGCAATTTTCAAAATTTTAAACTAAAAAAATAATTTTTTGCATGAAAATCTTTGATTTAGTTGTATTGTAGTTATATGGATAATCTATTCATGAAATTTTATTGTTCATCAATGCCAATTTTATTCCCTAAAAAAAAAAAAAAAAAACAATACCAAATTTACGATTTGTGATTTAACGAAGGAATTGGATCTATTTTGACTTTATGAATGTTAACTTGTCATGAGGAATGGTTGAAGAACTTTCTGGTACGTTAAAAAATTTTTAGGGAAAATTATAATGGACACTTTTTTCGCAAAATGTTTTTAAAAACTACGGTCTTTTTTTATTTTCAAAACTATGGTGATTTGTTTTTTTTTTTTTTAATACTTATTTGTTTTGTCAATTTTATGTTATTCTTTTCAAAGATCAAAATTCCTTTCTTCTTCTCTTCTATTTTGCTATTTTTTTTTTGTTTTTTTTTTTGTATTTTTTTCTCTTATTCTTTTTTCTATTTATTTTTTTAACCTTTTCATTTGTACAGTATTTTTATAGTTGTTTTAGTAATTATTTCTGATTTTTTGTTGCTTCACCTTTATTATTTATAAGTTTGTTTTGTTTTATTTATTTATTTATATATTTTTCTTTTTCTTTTTATTTATACTATGTTTTGGTAGTCATTTTTATGGTTGTTTTGTTAGTTCTATTCTAGTTATTGTTGGTTCCTTGTTGTTTTTCTAATTGTTTTGACATTTTTCTACTTAGTTTTATTTATTGTTTATTATTTTTCTAGTTATTTGTGGTTTTTTTCTTTTTTATTTTCTTTTTCTTAATCTTTTCACTTTTATAACATTTTTTGGTTATTTTGGTGGTTTTTTTTATTTTTTATTTTTTTCTTCAACTTTATGTTTTATGAAGTTATTTTGCAATGATTGTTTTTCTAGTTATTTTTGGTTGATTTTCTAGTAGTTTTGATTGTTGTTTTTCTAGTTAATTTTGACACTTATTTTTCTAGTTGTTTTAGTGGTTATTGTTTCTAGTTGTTTTCTTGATTATTTTTAGTTCCTATTTTTTTTTATGGTTATTTTTGTGTTTTTTAGTTGTTTTTGGTTACCGATTGTTTTTGCGATTATTTTTTCTCGTTATTTTGTCTTTTTGGTAAAAAAAACAAGTTAAAAAAACTGAAAATGAACCAAGAAAAATTTAAAAATTTAAAAATAACTAAAAACAACCACAAAAACAACTATAACAAACAACTGAAAAATAAAAAAACTCAAAAAATTGAAAATTAACCAAGAAAAAAAAACTATAAAATAAAATGAAAACAACAAAAACAAGAAGTGGAGTTGTTTATATTATGTCATTAGAAAGACTTCCTCTTCCATCAGATATGATATATGTTTTTTTTTTTTTTTTGTATAGTGATAAGATTTAATGAAAAAAAAAATCTCTAAGAAATAGTTGATATTGTTGAATCAGTCCGTCAGATATGGGTTTTTTTTTTAAAATGGATTAAGCATGGGTGATAGGATTTAACTAAAAAAAATAGAGAGAAGAAGAAAGAAAGAAAAAGACCTTTTTTTTGAAACGATTTTACCGTCTTTACATATTTTTGAAAAAGTTTTTGTGTTTTGTGTTTTTAAAAAGTTTTTTTTTTCTATACATTTCTGAAAAAAAGTCTCAAAATTTTATATTTTATGCATACAGAGCGCAAAACTATCTCTAAGAATATAGAACCTATTAGTTTTGTGAGCTTGGATTTGATTTTCTAATGGGTTAATGGAAGAGATGGTAACTTTCCTAATATCACTAATGATATCACTAATTAGATATCTGATAATTGATAATGAGATAATATCACTAATGAGACTATTTTGGTCCATTCTTTTTTTTTTTGTTGGAATGCCTTTTTTTTTTATTTTTCAAAAGTAACTTTCCTTGTTTTCATCTCATTTTTTCGGTGTTTTCCCTTGATTTATTTTTTCATTTTTGGCCATTTTCTTTAATTTAGCTTATGAGCCACTTCCTTTCTTTTAATTCTAAAGTAAAATCCTTTGTCTTTTTTAACAAAAACCAAAATCCTTCGTCAGCATGTTGATGTTTTGCTATGTGATTCAAGCCCATACTTGTGCTTCCTCTAATTGATGTACAAATCATTGAATGTGAACATTCAGAAGCTCAACGTTATTTCTATTTTATTATTTTTTAATTACGCTTTATTTTATTTTTGTTTTCATTATTATTTATTATTATTATTTTAATTTATATTTTAATTAATTATTATTTTTATTATATTTTTAGCCCTTTTCATATGCTCAAAAGGTAACTTATGCTTTTTTGAAAGATCCCTGCTTGTTGTCATCTTCCATCACAAACCATCATTTCATTTTTTCTTATAGGTCGAGCAAATTGATTTAGAGGCCTTATGAGAGCGGTGATCCAAGAGGGATGAAGTTGATCAAGGCTATTTGGAGGTCATTAATGTTGGGAAGGACTAAGGAAACCAAAGCTTAAAAAAAAAAAAAAAAAGGTGATAATTCTTTGTTGCATTAAAGCAGGGAGAAGAAGCCATGCTTGTTGTCTTTTTTGTTGATGAAAAAAAAATCAATTAAGAAACACTCCTCTTCTCAGTTTTCTTTTTTTCTCCTTTTAAATTTTGGTTTAAAGAAGACACATTTTTATTTGTAATATAAAGAGGAGAAGAAAAATATATACAAGAAATAATGAGCAGCAAAAAGAAGGAAAATAAAGATACAGAGAAAGTGAAAAACCTATAGATAATATAAACGTATTTGTTAGAACCCGAATTTTTAAATGTTTTTATATTATAATGGGATATACAGTATTAATAAATTTTAAAAATATATTTGATTATTTAATTATTTTGTGAATAATTAACATTATTTTATGTTTATTTAAAGTTTTCTACATAAAAATTATTTCAAAACTCATTATTTTGAAAAATAATATTTAAATAATATTTTATTGTTTAATGTTATTTTATTTTAACAAATTATATTGTTTCATGCATTATATATATATATATATATATATATATATATATATATATATATATATATATATATATATATATTTAGGGTTATTTTTATGCATGTGTTATATATATACATATATATGTATGTGTGTGTATATATATATATAAATATGTATATAATATATTGTGTGGTGTGTGTTATGTGTATATTTATTATTAATTTATATTATTATAAGTTAAAGTTATAATATATATATATATATATATATATATATATATATATATAAAAGAAAGAAAAACTATCATCTTCTTCCTTCACCCCTCGACATCATCCCCTTCCCTCCCTCACTACTGCAACGCCGATCCCAAGCCATCGATGTGCTTTTTGGAGTGCCGCCTCGTCCACCAGCTGCTCCGCCACCTTCCACCATCTTCTCCGGCAACGTCATGCGCTGTTTTGGCCAAAATTGCCAAAACTCCTTTTCTCGTCGTTCATTGACTTTTCGACGACCAAATCCGGTGATTCTGGTGCCTTTGAACTCCCTAGACTCTATAGAAGCCGATTCCAAACTCCTTGTAGCTTGAAAACTCAATTTGGTAAGGATTTGAGCTTGATTTCATTTTCAGCCTTTTATGTTTCTTAATTTTTTTGAACTTTGATCTTTGAGATTCAAGCTTAGTTCCTTGACAAAATATGCTTCCTTTAGCTCAATCTACACTCTATAATTTTTTTTGGAATTTTTGAAATTTATTTTGATTTTTGTGAATTTTTTATTATTTTATTATTATTTTCTAATTTTCATAAATTAATTAAATAAATTGTGAAAATTGTGATTTTTAGTGTTTATGGAGGTTGAAATTAATTTTAGAATTTAATTTATAATTTTTTTGATTTTTTTATAATTAATATAATTTTATTTAGTTTATGTAAATTTTGGAAATATAGGTTATATGTGTATTTTGTTAAAATTAATTGGTTAATTGAGTATAATTGTTGATTTTATTGAATTATATGTTGAGAAAATAATTTTAGAGTAATTATATAATTTTTATTGAATATTTGAGTAATTATAGTATATTATGTGAATTTTTATATATTAGGAGTATTTTGGTAATTTGATAGTAACTATAGTTAAATATTAAGTTTAATTGGTTTTAATAATTATTTAAGGTATAAAAATAATTTTTACAAATTATTTACTATTTTTAACTAATTAAAACTATTTTTCAAAAACTATTTTCAAATTATATATAGTATACTATTTTTGTGAATAAAATGGGTTTTTAGTAATTTTTAGTATGTTTTTGGAGTAATTAAATAAATTGGATTTATAAAATGAATTTCTATTAATATTTGTGAATTTATTGAGAATTATTGATTTTTAATAATATTATATTAATATTAGGGTTTTTAAGTAATTGTTAGTTGAATAATTATTTTTAGTGTTTAAATATTTAATTTGCTATATTTTGGTATCAAAAGGGTATTTTTGGTATTTATGGAATTTTAATATATTTTGTGTATATTTTGTGAATTGTGAACCTCGGTCGGTGGAATTTATAGTTTGAGATTCCGACCGAGGTTTGTGAGAATGTTTTATGAAATCCATTCGAAGTGTGTTTTCTTGCAGGACCGGCTCTACTTTTTAAGTAGAGAGATGTCCGTTTTACAGAGGAGGTTCTGCCGAATTTTCGGTAGAATTCTCGTAAAATGTAACATTCAGTCAAATTCCTATTGTCCGTCTATGTCTAAAATTCTAGATCGAGTTTCTAGAAATTAAGTTAGATTTATATTGATTTTCGTGTTATTTATTTATTTGTTAGTTGCACCAAGATTGAGGCCTAGTGGACCAGGCATGTCGGACCCATCTCGAGGAGCGTACAAATGTGAGTTATTATAATGTATATGCATTACCTAGGGTGTATGTTTAGAATTCTATGTTTTAGATAGAAATTTTTGCATAATTGACTATTTGAATATTTAAGTATATTTTAGGTATACTTTTAGTATATTTTTGGTATATTATGAAATAAATGCATGTTTTCCTTTTTCAAATAAATATGAATTGTTTTTAAATATATTATTAGTTGAATTTAATATGTTTTGTGATTTATTTAAGTTGATTATATGTATATATATTTGAAATATACTTTGTTTATTTTAGATATATTTCTAGTATATATATGGTATATTTGGTTATTTTAAATATCATTATGCATCTGTTGAATGTATGTTTTATATAAATGAAGGATATCGATAGAACGTGCTTCCGAGTGGGCAGCACTATGACCGAGTACGTACCGGTACGATAATAAATTTTAGGTTAAATTACTAACCTATTGGTGGATTATGACTTGTTGATTGATTTGATTGATATGATTGAGAGTGTGATTACTGGAGCTCGATTGACCAAGTGTCTCGGGGCCAATCACACTAACAGTCAGACTGCTGGAGCTTGGTTGACTTAGTGTCTCGGGGCCAGTTTACTGTCCAGTTAGACTAAGTGAATTATTTGGAACTAAGTGAGCCTGTATGGCTTAAGTGAGTTCTATTGATATTTGAGGTTGCGAAAATATAGGGTTCTATTTGATCCTTCACAAACTGTTAGTTTTCATTATAAAATGATTTTTGTTGCATCTTCGTGTATTTGCCTGTATATATATTTATTATATATACTATTGAGTGTCTATATTTGACATTTAGTTATGCATGTATATATATTATAATAATTCACTCAATGAGATCTGACTCCCCTCTGTTGATATTTTTCAAGAGAGTCATCTTCTTCAGACCTCAGAAGTAGACCTATCCGCTAGATTTCTTCCGCTCCAGCTTTATTATGTAAACTGTTTACTTGAATTTTATTTTGTATTTTAGACACTGCAGTAGTGGCTGTACTTTAATATGTTGTGAGCTGTATTTATATTTATAATTGTATGAGACTTTAAATTCAAACTGTTACTCTGAAAATTTGTAATTAAAAGATTTGTATTTATATATAAGATGTGAATTATGTTGTTAAAGTGAGCTAAGAAATTATTATTTTATATTCAAAATTTAATTTTCGCTGCACAATTATTTTATTTATTTTATTATATTGCATGCTTTTATTTTTAAGGCTTGCTATGGGTTTCGAATTTGAAAGAATTATCATTCCCTAGCGCTGGTCATGGCCCCCTATTTTGGGTCATGACAGTATTTCAACAAATAAAAAAAATAAAAGTATTTTTTGGTTTTGTTGTTGTTGATTATACATGTTGTTGTTTATTGTATTTCAATTGTTGTTTTTGTTGTTTCTTATTTTTCTATTGTTATTTTTTGATTGTTTCTTTTTGTTACTTTTCAATTGTCTTTTGTTTTGTTATTTTTTCAGCATTATTTTTAATGAGAAACCTTGTTCTTTGATCTTTTTTTTTTTTGGAATTTTTTGTTTTTCATTTTTTTGGTTATTTTTTCAATTGTTGCTTTTTTTTTATTTTTTTTTTCAGTGTTGTTGCTTATTGTTTTTCAATGTTGTTGCATGTTGTTGTTTTTGTTACTTTTTTTTTTTATTTTTCAATTTTTTAATGTTACAAATACACCATAAGAATCGTAAACATTTTACATATTGATGATCAATAAGTTTAAGATTATTTTTTTTAAAACAACTTGGTATACATTTTAATAAACAAATCAAAGGAAAAAAAAAATCCTTAGTCTTTAAGAATATAAAAGGGAAAAATTTTGTTTGTTGCTTGTTGTTACAACAATTGAAGATATTTATTGCTTGTTTTTATAATAATTGAAGATGTTTAGTTTGTAATTATTTATCTAGAAAAAAAAAGTTTTGAAGAGAAAAAAATGTTGAGAAAAAAGATGAAGACAATACCTTAAAAATAGAGAAAAAAATGTTGAACATAAAAAAATATTGAGAAAAAAATGAAGATAATAAAAAAAGTTGAGCAAAAAACCCATTGAGAAAAAAAAAAGACATTACCTTAAAAATAGAAAAAAAAAGTTTAGCAAAAACAAGATGACGACAATAAAAAAATTGAAAAAAAAATACCCTAAAAATAAGAGAGGAAAGGAAAGTGGTCCATATTTCAAAGAAAAAAGTTATGGAAGTTAGTTTTGAAAAAGGAAAAGTTAGTTTTGAAAATATGTTTGGTCAATGCGGCTTTTGATAATATTTTTGGTTTTTGGTTTATTTATGAAAAAATCCCTAATTATTATTAATAGTTGTTAGTTGGTAATTGGTACTTGATTAATATTTTTTTTATATATAAAATTGGAGAAAGAAACATCAGATGGTGCACCAAGACATTCTAACTAGGCTAGCAACTCTTTAGCACCAACATCTCTTGAATCTTGCAACTTTATCATTAAATAAAAATTAAAAGAATACAATGTAACATCGACAACCAACTTGGGCAAGAAAATAAAGAGAACAACTAATAGAATCTCAAATTCTCTCTACCCATAGCATCATGAACCATATCTTCATGAATTCTTTAGGATAAGAATCCTAACATTTAATAGATGGAAGATGAATACCAAGAATGGAAAAATGGTTAGCGACACAATTACCTTCTCTTAAATTGTGATTGATATGAACATTGAGGTTGTCCAAAGAATGTAAAAAAACCTCCCAGTCATTACAAAAACACTATGGGACAACAACACTTTGATATTGAACTATGTGTACAACCAATGTAGAATCACATTCTAACCAAAACTTAACAAAAGGCATAGACACTATAGTCTTCATTTCAATAATTACAGTTAAAAACTTAGTTTCAAAAGCAAAAGAAAAACCTATAGGAGCTACAGAATAAGTAATTGTGCTCCCCTCATGATCACAGAAGACACCACCAGCCTCAGCCCCATGAGCTACACTATTGGTGTTGATTTAATCCACTTGACTAAAGGTTTTAACCATGACACTAAAACCACTAAAGGAGATTTTCTTGGTATACCACAAATATAAAGTCTTCAAAGATTCAGTAAATCATCAACAACATTTTGCATATTACCCATTTTAAAGGGCTCAATCTCTTGCAAATCAAATAAAGAGCATTAGAAATAGTAACAAAGCTGCCATGAGAAAGAACTTGATTCCTAGCAAACCAAATACTATAAAGAACAACAAGAACTCTCGCTCTCGATAAAGTGACCAATTAAAAAAAGAAATTCTAAGACCAAACATACGTGAAAAGAGAAATAAAGTTAGTAGGAATGGTCATGTGAACATTGAATAAACTACCCAAAGCATGTTAGAAGGAAATTGAAAAGCGACATTAAGTAAATATGTGATCAATAGTTTCTGAAGCTTCCTACATAAATGATACCAAGAAACCAATACTAAACCTCTATTACATAAAATGTTATAGTAGGAAGAGCTGCCTAAATTGCTCTCTATGCCAGTAAAAAGCCAGTCGAAGGAAGATAATAATGCCAAAGTTCCCTTCCCCAAGCAACTTTTGATCAAATAAGACAATATAACTGATAAAGGGCTTTACAAGAAATTAATCCATTCTTAGAGGAACAAAAGATAAATACGTCATCACCAGAATGAGAAAAAACAACGTTATCAATATTAGCACAAATCAGTAGGTAAGCCATTCGAAAATCTAATGAAAAATGCCAAGCATTTTGAAGGTAAATATTAGAAATCCAAGATTTTAATTATTTCCTAAAAGAGGGAGGGATGCCTATTTTATTAGAAATAGTGTAACCTAGCTAGTTGTCATTATAATAATGTAATTTGGAATGATTAGAAAATATCCATTGAGAATTGTTTTGAATATCATGAAAGCAATGCTTTACCAAATTCCAAATTGAAGAAAAAATATGAAAAGGCCTAGCCATATTTATAGCATTTAGATATCTTGAGCGAATGAAAGAAAAAACAAAATCTTGGCTACAATGAACTTTCCAAGCTAATTTACAAAGCATAAGAAAAAATTAATATGGTGAAGACATTTTAACCCAAGACCGCCCTCCTCCTTAGGAGCACAACAAATGTCCCACTTAACCATAACAAGCTTCTTATCAGTGATGGAGCCATTCCAAATAAAATTACAAATGGAATTTTCCAAAATTTTTAGTATTAAAATAAGCCATTTATAAATCATAAAAGAATGCAAGAAAGAATTATAGATTACTGAATTCACCAAAGACACTCTACCAGTCATTCAAAGGAGTTTGCCCGTCCAAGCATCAAACTTTGATAAAACCTTATAACCAATATTTTTTTTAGACTACTTTAAAAAAGAGGAACACCCAAATAATTAAGTGGAAAAGATGCCTTCTTCATACCCATAATACCACTAGCTTTATGAGAAGTAACTGAGCTACCAAAGTAAATATTGGATTTGCTCCAATTAACTTTTTGACCTGAAATAGCACCATAAGACTTAAAAACACTAGTAAGTTTATGAATATTAGCTTAAAAAGAACGACAAAAAATTAAAATGATATCCGCATAGAGAAAGTGAGAGGGACACTGGAATCTAGCATTAGCATATATAAGAACCAAAGAAGAATCCCTAAAAAAACTTAAGAAGATGTCAATTCAAATAATCTTTTACTAGAAAAAAAAGAATAGGGGAAGTGGGTCACCCTGTCTAACTCTAAAAGAACAAGTAAAGTAGCCTTTAGAAGAACTATTAATCATAATGGAAATCCGAGCTGAACTGAAAATAACCGAAACCCAATTACAAAACTTATCTAAGAAACTAAAACTTCAAAGAACAATAAGAAGAAAATCCCAATCCATGGAATCAAAAACTTTTTGAATGTCAATCTTTATTGCTAAGTTACCACCAACACATCTCATATCAAGAATATTTACATTTTCAGAAGTTGCTACAATACAATCTTTAATATAACGACCTTTTATGAAACCAAATTAAGGAGGAGCTATAATCTCACCAATAAAAGTCACCAGTTTATTAGCCAAAATTTTAGTAATAATTATGAACACAAAATTACTAATAATTGTTAGCCGAAAATTCTCAACCAAAATTGCACCTTGAATTTTCGAGATTAAAATCATAAAATTGGAGTTTAAACCACTCACAATATATCTTGAAAGAAAAAACTTCAAACTGCTTAACAGACATTCCTTCTCATAATAGACCAACAATGCTTGAAAAATAAGCCAATGAAGCCATCAAGACCTAGTGCATTATGAGGATCTAAGTCAAAAGCAACCTCCTTAATTTCTTTAAAACTAGGCACTTTACATATTCTGATCATCTGAAACTAATTATGGAATTACTTAAGACATAGAAGAAAAATCTTTTTGCAAATTATTAGCTACAAATAAGCTAGAGAAATAATCAATAATATGTTACTCAATAGCATATTCATCTAAAACCATAGAACCATTAATGTTCAGACTATGGATACCAGACTGAGGTTTTCTATATGCCAAAAGACCATGGTAAAACTTGGTATTTCTATCCCTATCAAGCAACCATTTAAGGCAGCATTTGTCTTTAAGAATAGCTTATTAATTTTGAAGATGAGAAGACAAAGCATGATTAGCAGCCAACTCTATATCATGAAGGTTTTTTTTTAAAAAAAAACTTGAGATTTCAATCTTAGTTTGAACTTGAATTAAATATTTTTTAGCAAAAGCAATAGAAGTATCAAGATTTCCAAAAATTTCTTTGCTCCAAGATCATAAAAATCCCTTAAGCAACTTGAGGTATTGCATTAGCACAAATATATGGTGACCTATAATGGTAATATTTTTAAAAATTTTCAACAGTAGCATAGAAATTATCATGATTAATCTACATATAGAGAAATTTAAAAGGTTTATAAATATGAGTATTAGCATGCTTAAAACTTAAGAGAATCGAATTATGATTACACTGATACCGTGCTAGAGCTGTATACTCAATAAAATTCCAATTATAAAGAGAATAAGAATTACAAAACACTTTATCCAATAGAATATCAACTATATCATTACCTTGTCTATTATTAGTCCAAGTGAAAAATGGACCTTTTGTATCAAGATAAATCAATTGACAATCCTTAACTACTTTGATAAATTCACGAAAATGACGGTGAGCTGAAAGCAATCCCATTTTTTCATGGGCACTAAAATAAGTGTTAAAGTCATTGAGAATAAACTAATTTAAAAAAGTTAGGCCCGAAATATGAGAAAGTTCTTGCCATAAAAGATGCAAGTAAAGGATAAAACATTATCATAAACATAGGAAATAATAGTCAAATCATTCCCTACCAAAAATTGCATTGTGATTTACTGATCTGAGCTAGCTAAAAGAGAGACATTACTAGCCCCCTAATTCATTAGAGACTAAAACTCAAATAGAAGGCAGTGCAAGATAATTTTGAGCAAGAAAAGACATCTTTAAACTGCGCCAAAAACTAAAAGAAATAGTATTAAAAATAATGTTTGGTTCAGAGAGACATAAAATATTAGGTGAATGTGCTTTATAGAAATTAAAAAGGGACCGTTGAGTAAGGCTATTATCAATCCCTTTGCAATTTCAATATAATGCATTCATTAGGATATTTGTTTATGAGACTGAGTGATCGATCTATTACCAGTTAACACTGGCAAAACTAAAGGCTTTTTTTGCTTCTTCTTATTTGAAACCGTAATCCATGGTTGCTCATGTTCAATTTGCTCCTATCAGTTTGATCTGCCTAAGACTATGTACTCATAATTTTCAACTCTAAAAAGTGACATTATTCAACTTTGCTTAAAAAGCTAAAGGAGAAGTGATTGAATCCTTTTCTAAATCATCTAGAATATTATTAGCATCATTATCCTTTGAATTAGAGTCCTTAGATTTTTATGAAATAGCTCTATCAGGAATTGCTAAATCTTCAATTAATGGAATGTTGGTTGTAACCTCATGAAGTGTTGCAAAAGCATTTGCGACTAAAAACTCCTCAAGTGCACCAGATTTGGGTTTCCAAATTTTTTAGATTCTTAACCTCTCTCTATTTTGATTAGCAATTAGGTAGTCTTTTCTTGCTAGAGGCTAGGGTATATTTAAACAATAAAGTGCTACATCATGCCCAATTAAGTGACATGTTGTGTAGAATTGTGATAAATTTTCAAAACTTACATTGATATCAAGCAAAGAACCTTCATATTCTAATACAATTTGATACTAAAGTGGTTGGGAAAAATCAATATCAATTAACACTCGAGCAAAATGCCCATAATCCCCTTCAAGAGTTGCTTTGTTTATTTGTATTAGGACACCAATATTATAAGAGATATCAATCAAAATTTGAGGATCCTATAATTTCCATGGTAATCTATAAAATAGAGTCCAAATTTGCATTGTTAAAGTTTTTTTTAAAAGGATCGAAACTAGGACTCCTTCATTGTAGATGTAAAATACCAGGCTTCAATGATAATGAACCTCTTCCCTAAAAAATTTCCTTATCACTAGCAACGTTTAACAACACTTGATAAAATCCACAACCTAATGAAATCAGCCTCCAATGTTTTATATCGTATAGAGTTGTGAGGTTTTCCTTTAATTTTGACAAGGTCCATAGGGAATCTCCTTTGTTTAGAACCACTATAGCGATCAAAGAATGCTATAATAAAGTTAGTCTCTTATAATAAACATCAGAGTTTGTTTTAATAGCTTGATATATTCCTGATTTAGGGATTGTATGTAATACCTTAGCTCTAGGTTGATTTGTAGAAATAAATAACTTAATTTGTAGAATAAATAATTGATTAAAGTTAATTGAATATATAATGAGAGTTAAGAGATTTTTAGTGTAAATTCTTAAGACCTTGCTAGTAGTTTTATGTGGCAATATTTAATTATTCAGAATAAATAAATAAATAAATATAGAGATAAATAATTGATTAGATGTAGATTTTTCTAGAATTAACATTTGTGGAAATATTTTATTTTAAAAAAAAAAGAGATAATATTAGAATAAGATAAGATTAAGAGGAGCATAAGAATAAGTAAATTATGGGATAAGATTGTGACAAAAAGAATAATAATAAGAAGAAGAAGAAGAAGAAGAAGAAGTAAGAATTAAAAAGAGAAGAAGGATATGACAGTGGCTTTTTAGCAAAGGGAGGTTGTCTTGAAGAAAAAGGAGAGTTTGAGAGAAGAGGGATGTGGGAGCTTGCAAAAAGAGGTGAGTGGATTTTGCTTCTTTTCTTTCTTGTTGTTGAATAAATTTATTTATCAAAATTCTATCAATTCTATTAATTTCCTTATAAATTTTTACTTTGATCCAAGTGTAAAATCTCTTCTTCTTTATGTAGAAATCCTTCTTAATCCTTTGATTCTTTGAGTTGTGATTTGATTTTTTGTAATTCTTGGCTATTAAATTGATCAAAGTTATGATTGATTGTTCCTTTGGTTTTCCTATCTTGAATCCTTGTGAATTTTGAGAAGGAAATTAAGTTTAAACACTAGACCTATAGAAAAATTAATAATTGGAAAGAATATTTATTAGATTAATTAATATCATAAAAATGACTTCAAACAATTTGTTGGTAAAGTGATTATATCTTCTTGGATCATCTTTTATGGTTCTTGATAATAAATCCTATCTAGCTAAACTATTTCTTTATATATGTTAAAATTATCAACTGAGAAATTAGAATTTATGAAACCCATTTGATAATAGCTCAATAATCTATAGTTGAGTTAAAGCTTAATTAAAAAATGGTAAATGTTTAGGCAAAACTAAGAGCTGTAAAATTTTATGTATTTGTGAACAGTAACATCGTATGAGCTATAATTAGAGTTTTGTAACTCCAAATGAGCTATTATTTTATGTCTATGAAAACTTCATTATGTTTTCTACAAATGTTAGAAATAGTATAAGCCCAATTCTGTTGTTTTACTTGGTTTTTAAAGCCAAGCTTTTTCTTGCGCAAAATCTGTAGACTACTTGACCCAACTAAATTGATTTTGATGTTTCTATTCACTCACATATCCAATCTAGACACCCAAAATTTTAGATCTGGAGAAAATTATTTGAAAATATGAACTATGGAATTTTAAGTGAATTTTTTATTGTCCTCTATGAATTTTATCAAGTTGAATAGACACCTCAATGAAGTTAGTTTGAACTAAGAATTTCAAAAGATCACAACTTGATTTCTAAAACTCCAATTGAGGTGAATTTTGATCTTATGGAAACTTGAAAATGTCATATATATCTTTGAAAGAAATAAGAAATATCAAATTCTACTATTTTGATGGTCTTCTAAAGCAATACATTGTATTGTGCAACATTAAGAAAACACCCTGACCATAATGAGCAACATTTGATTTAACTTCTCTGATATATATTCAATTTGAGTAAAATCAATTACAAAGTACTTTAAATACATGAAACTAATAATCCAAAGAAAATTACTTGAAAATATACAATGTAGAATAGTTGATGAAATTTTTAAGTGTATATTCCTAAACACTTGCACTCAAAGGAGTGCCATACTAAACAAGTGAATATATATATACTCAAAAAGGAACTAATGTGAAGATAAGTCTTGTATTGAATATTAAGTTAAGAACAATTAATAAACAACCATAAATTAAATGATGTAAAAATATGTATAACTGAGCATGACATAAAAATTTGGAAGGTTGTAGTAAGATCATGCTTAGGGTATGACTGGGATCAATGAGATGTAAAACTATATTCGGGACACAGTAGCTTGCGTGATTTAAATAGTTTATTCGTACTTTTAAGTACGATGTGTTTATGAATTAATGAAAGTTGATATTTATGTTGGACAATTATTATGATAACTGTCTTGTGGACAGTGTTTGAGATTCAAAATACTTGTTGTGACGAATCCAAGTGGTATTATTTGTATGCATACAATTGTAATAAACCTTCAATGTGCTGAATCGTACCTGCCACATCGATATCAACCTGTGCATTGTGCGTCTGTGCTCATGAGTTTATATGCACTTATGAATATGCGCCTATGCGCTTAAAATTATGAATCACTCAAATTAAGATACTATTGAGAGAGTCTTGTATCACGTGAATCAATCAAATTGAGATACAATTGTGTAATACAATCAATGTAACTAAGAAGATACATAAATAAAATTATGAAAGTATAATTTAATTAATGGAATTGTACTTGAACTATATTAATAAAACATAAATCTTATGTTTTTAGAACGAGAATGCTAAGATAATAATATTATTATTTATTATGTTGAACCTTGATATTTGATTTATTGTTGATCACTCTTTTATCCTTGATTCTCTGTATCTTTAATTTATGTATAATTCCTTGAGTGCTCCTTGATATTATTAAACTCATTGGGTAATTTCCTAACAAAATTACTCACACTTATTTCTTTTATATTTTCCATTATAGATTGAATATTTGTTTTGTTAGTTAGAGATAATCAATATGGCAGTGCTATGAGCAATGATAACTTATGAGGTAACCACGATCGAGACACTAGTGGAGTATATTATACGTCATGGTGTAGATGCACATCCAAATTCAACTCAAGGTCCTATGAGAGGGGTTATTGAGCTATTAAGTGTTTTTACTATTTTGCACCGTTTGTATGATAATCCATACTTGTTTTCAATAGTACTTTTAAGTATCTAAGTATTAACCGTTAAGTTGTATTTATCAAATGATTATATACAAAGATATTTCACTTGCCATCAAATTACATTTTAATAATATGATTTGTATTTTATACTTTGTAGTATGCAAGATGGTTATTATTATTACCTTGTCTCTAAGTAATGCTTCTCTCTATAGTGTCATCATTGGATGGAGAGTTCTAGTGAGGTACTGTAGGGGTTAGGGATGGGGTGTCATGACAACGTTCAATGAAGGAGCAACCACATCGGCATATGATTTAGGAGCGGGAGCTTCAATAGCAGAGCTGGACTTTGGATTTGCATGGGTGGTTGTCGGACGTAAGAAACCATCAAAGGCAAAAAAGATAATTATTATCAGGTGGGTGACCAAAATCAGAACCTACCGCCGACATAATGTCGGTGCAAGGTATGGTTTCGAGCATTCAAAATTTTAACATCGAATTTTTGAAGTTTTCAGTATATATGCAATTATTAATAATTATATATTTAATTAATATTATATATATATTTATTAAGTTTTTTTTTAGAATTTTAAAACTTTATGTTCATTGTTATTTAATTATACATAGGTTCAAATTTTACTCAATATTAATTTTATAAAAATATTTTTTGATCATATTTTTTAATGTTAAAAATATTATAATTAAATACAATAAAATTATATAATAAGATATTTCTAGTATTTTTCAAAAAAAAAACATAAAAAGAATATAATGAATTTATAAAAAAAATAATTAATAGAATATGGAAGAACTGAAAAAAACTAAAAGAAATATGGAGGGAAGAAGTTAACATAAAAAGTATAGCCGTTAATTTAATTAAAATAGATAAGTCAAATTAACTAATTATATTTGAAGATATAAAAAATAAATAATTATATTTAAATTGATAGGAGTTATTCATGAAAGCCTTTAAATTAGAACTTATATGAAACATGGCTACTAGGTGTCCAACAATGTTAAAAGTTAAGTAATTTAGTCGCATTACTCCCTTCAAAGTAATGTACAGGTCAAAGTTTTGATTTTCACTTCTCCCATCCTCTAGTTCAAAAAAATAATAATAGGTGTCCTATAGCTACCGAATACCATTTAAAAAAATTAATAAAGTATTATTTTATAACTATTGGGAATTCAACATTAATTATCAGTTACTTTCTAGTAGAATAGACAAGATTATTGATTAGTCTTCAGTTATTGTTGTAAAAAAATTGAATAATTGAGTAATTTGCTGATAAAAATTAAATTAAATTAATTAAAATGCAATTTTAATTTAATTAAAAATATGTTTTTTATTCTAATTAGATTAATTTTTATTTGATTTTTAATAAAAATTTAATTAATTAAAATATAATTCTAATTTAATTGAAAGAATATTTTTTAAATTAGGTTAATAATCAAAATTTTAGTTATTGAAAATATTTTTTTTTATTTTGATTAGATATGCATATATTTTATTTAATATATGAAATTAAAAAGTTCTATTAGTCTTATGTAATTAAATTTGTGCAATAACTAAACAAATAAAATTAAATTTAACAGGATTAAAAATAGTTTATGAAATTTTTTTGAGAGTAGCATTTATGTTATATAAAGAAAATAATAATTTTATTATCTCTAACTATTTAATTAAAGTTTAACAAAAAATAACTAAAATTAAATTTATTATATTTTTATTATCTAATCACTAATGTTAAAATGAAAATGGAAAATATTAAATATAATTATTTTCAAAGTATAAGCATTAACGTTAAAGGTTTTGAAAAATGATGTAGTTGTTTAAATAGAAAATCTATTAAAATTATAACGAATTACAAGTCTATTAAATTTATAATATTGGATAGCTATATAAATTTAATATTGGATAGCTATAATATAATATGGTACTTATATTATCTTAGAAAGTTTTACTAAAATTTAATAAGCAAATAATTAAATTTTATTTTATTTATCTATTAATTAATTATAACCATAAATTGTTTCCAAAAGTTATTTCATATAATTTTTGTTATGTAAATAAAATAGAAATTTTATGATTTTCAAATATTCTATTGAATTTTAATAGAAATAAATTAAATTAAATTAACTAATATTTATTATTTAATCATTAACTAAAGAAATTTTTTAAAAAATGGTGGATAAAATGTTTTAGAGTAAAAAATAATATTAATATTAAAAATATTGAAAAACATGAACTGTAATTGTTCAAATAAAAGTGGTATTTTTTAATGAAGATGAATAAATACAAATAGACACTCTAGACTAAAACAATTAATTTTTAAGAAAATAGACTTAATATTTTTCTATGTTATTTATAAAAATATAAAAATTTATTATTAGAAATAAGATCTTACATAAAAGTTTTGCTAATTTATTTTAAAAGAATATTATTGTTAAAAAAAATATTAAACTACAATTTAAAGGTGAAAAGATAAAATACAATTTTTAAAATAAAAAATATAGTAAGATTATAACATTGAATTACAAATGATAACTGTTTATATAAATATAATAAAATATATATTTTGATACTTTTCATTTTTTTTATTTTTAAATTTAAAAATTATAATTTTGAATAAATATTAATCATGTAAGAATATTTAATTCAAAATTCAAAATTTATTTTATAAACAATGAGTTTAAAATTAATAAAAAATCATGTGTGAAACATGTTACATATAATAGTAAAAAAAAAAAAAATTTCTCATCCATGGACTGAAGCTAGGGTTTTAGAATTTATTTTGATTGTAAAGTACATATTTTTTATTAGGTAACTTTAGGTCATGAGATTAAAGATAATATGACGGATATTCAAAAAAATTGTCATTCTAATTTTCATATAATGTCATATCTCCTTTAGTACATTAATTTGCGATATTTAAATGGAAATTTTGGTATTAAAAAATAAAATTTAAAATTGAGTATCCAAATTTAAATAGAGTTAAAATTTGGTGACACATGTATATTTAATCCTATATTAATTTAGGTGATATAGTAAATTGACATGGTGAATATCTTTAAAATATTTTTTCTCCTATGTATCACATATCATCAAAATCTAATTACATGACCAACTTATGATATCCAATAGAAATATGATAATTAAAAGGAGAGTAAATTGTAATATATTAGCCAAATTATATTACAAGTTTGACTAGCACAAGTACATTGAATCCTATCTTCCATATATACTGTTACGATGGAAAAAAAAATGGAGTTTGTCTTCCTAATTATTTTGATACAACATATACACAAATTTATATCATAAGCATTATGAAAATTACATCCCAAAAACTCACTTTGATCTCTCTATGGACAAAGATTAAGGAGATTTGAGAGAAATTATACAACTTTTTCTTATGAGGTAAACAAAACTGCTAACGGCATGAAAGTGTACATTTGTTTTGTGTTAGAGCAAAAAAATAATAATAAAGTATTCATTAGGAAATCCAATTGCTTGGATATTCATTTGGTATTAATATAGAATATATTTAATTAATATGGAATAATACTATATTTATTTTTCAAAAGAGATATACATACTGATAATGTGACAAATAGTATTTTATTCCATTATCACTTATTAATTTAGAAAAACACAGTGATCAACCTATTTATTAGAAAAAAATTTTAATGGATCGGTATATCTGTCGTATATTGTAATATAGATATGAAAATAAATCATCCATTCTATTGATCAACATATTTGGGAGTACTTGAGTGTAAAGAATATTTCTTTGGCAACTTGAGCTATCCCTAGTCTTCCAGCCCCACATCATTATAAACGACAACACCTCCACTCACAATAAACAACGAACCAGCTCAGGCTCACAATCTGAATCACAATCTCCAACGTCTCTATTGCCCAACCCAATCCAAAATACTTCCATAACAACCTATTTACCTTTTACAGCCACATCTCCTTATTTGTAAATAAGTCACAAATGGCTCCTTCCTTATATTCACCTAGTTCCTTGTATAGATTATAATTACCATGTACAGCTACTTATTTTGTATATTTTAAGGACTCGTTGTACATTGTTGAAATCAGGAAATGAGAATTACAAAGTTTACTTAGTCTGGAGTAATACGGATTTATAGATGACTTTCACAGTTGGAGCTTCCCAGAACACGAAAAAAAATAAATTACAAAGTTTGCTTAATTGCTTTCATGGTATTAGAGCTGCTAATAGAGACGTTGGAGGTTGTGATTCAGATTGTGGGGCTGAGCTGGTTCGTTGTTTATTGTGAGTGGAGGTGTTGTCGTTTATAATCACCCCACTTGTTTTGCTTAAGAAACGTAAATTCAATGGTGAGAGTAGCAAGCAATATTTAACATATTCAAACCTTATTATATTGTTACAACAATATCACTGAAATCATACTGAAAAATCATACACATTGACAACAAAGAACTGTAAAAAATTTACCAAAATGCCATTATCCCATAATCCAGACACAGATTCTTTTAACCAAAATGCCAATGAGTCTTAAAAATCCAAATCCATATGGCTTTTAACTTTTTGTCATGTACCCTTTTTTCCATTTTCAACATCTACAGTAAAAAAGACAATTTTAGTCTTATCTCTTCATTTCACTACTATATAAACACCACCTTTGCTAGGGTTTGGAGCACAAACATTTCTAGTCTTTCATTAGCTAAAGAAAGAAAACACCATCTTTGGCTATAGAGTTTGGTCATAATGTAGCAAGAATCATGACTAGAAAGAAGATTAAGCTAGTGTGGATAGTTAATGATGCCGCTAGAAAAGCTAGCCTCAAGAAAAGAAGAACTGGGCTGTTAAAGAAAGTGAGTGAGCTTACCATCTTATGTGGAGTCAGTGCTTTGGCTATCATCTATAGCCCTGATGAAGCTGAGCCAATGGTGTGGCCATCAAGGCCAGTAGTGCAGCAAATGCTGATAAGGTTCCAAAATATGCCAGAGATAGAGAGGTGCAAAAAGATGGTGAATCAAGAAAGCTATCTGAAAGAGAGGATGGGTAAAGCTCATGAGCACTCTAGAAAGAGCCAAAAGAAAAATAGAGAGATAGAATTGTCATATTTAATGGATAGACTCCATAACCATGGTAATGGAATCGATGATTTTGAAATAAGTAACATGCAGATTTTGATATGGTTACTGGAAGAGAGGATGAGGGATATAAGGAAACGAGTTGAATATTTTCAACAAGCTCCTCCTCTTCTTCCACCAGGCCATGATCTTGTTTTTCTTCCTCCGCCTCTTCAAGAAAGCCACAACATGAAGGAGATGGGTCAGCTGGTGGAAGTTGGTTCTAGTTCTGGTACTGGTGGTGATCATTTGAGTAGGAACAATAATCCCACAGATGTTATGCCGTGGGATCAATGGTTTCTTGACATGATCAACAATAACCAAAATAGTGCTGCTGCTGCTGGCAGCAGTGGTACTAAGAATGACATGGCCATGGCCATAGATGTAGGCATGGGCAACCTACCACCACATGCTTGTAAC
Organism: Mallotus nudiflorus; assembly: GCA_947683625.1. Lineage (NCBI taxonomy): Eukaryota > Viridiplantae > Streptophyta > Magnoliopsida > Malpighiales > Euphorbiaceae > Mallotus > Mallotus nudiflorus. Next base: position 3,438,207 of record CANTUR010000156.1, read on the forward strand.
TTTGCTCCAGGTTACCCCTGTGGTACTGGAGTTGATATGGGGCCTCTTGATCTAGGGCTTCCTCTTCCTTTCCCTCATGGTAACTTCACCATGGTTGGCATTGGCAGCGGCAGTGGCGACCGCGGTGGAAATGCTTGCTTGGATATGGGAATCCCACCTCCTATGGGTGGAAATACACTTGGGTTTGGGCCCCCTCATGGAAATATTGCAGGAGACAGCAACGTTGCTGAAAATACCATGGGACTAGGGCTGCCTCCTCCCAGCAATATCACTGGAGGTAGCTCTGCTAGTGATGAAATAGGGCTGCAGGGATTCTTTGCTGATGGAACTGACATGGTGTTGTCATTTGATGGTTCAAAGAATTGGCCTCATAATTAATCCTCAGTGATGATGTAATAAACGTTATTTGTCATCGACCATTGCATGTTCCTCCATTATAGTCTTCTTCTTCTTCTTCTGTCATGTTTGATGTATGTCTGTGTTCATTTCTTTCGAAGTCGCTCGTGTAGGAATATTATCTGTTCGTTTCCCTTTAATGGAAGTTTTATTTTATATATTTCTCTTGTTCATCTTTCTATACATTTTTAATTGTCATTTTTATTTTTCAATATACTAGTAAACAACTGTATACATATGAACAAAAAAAATTTTAAACTCTATGATAGTAAAGGGATAACAATACTTTAATCCTATAAATTATACCCTTTTTTTATTAATTCCTATAAGAAATTATTTTTACAATGAAGTTTTATAAATTTAAAAAAGTTTTCCGTTAGTCAAAATAATTTTTTATTAGTCAATCCTCAAAATCGAATTTTTTTTTATATTTCAATTCTAAAACTATAAAAAAATGTTATTTTTAATTTTAAATAAATAATATTTTATTTATTTATGATTTATTATATTATTTAACTTTTATAATAACTATATAAATCAATAACAATAATTTCTAAGAAAATTTAAAATTAAAAAATAATTTTTTCTTAAATTATTATTTCATTAACAATGATAAATAAAATTAATTAAGTATTTTTATTATTTTAAAAATATAAATTTTAATTAATATACTTTTGTTTCTCCAAAGCTTAGGTTTTAAGTACGTGCCAAAAGATTGTTGGCTAAGTTTTATGAGCGTGCCAAAGAAGAAATTCCTTAAAAAATAAGACCTGACTTTTTTTCAAACTGATTGTAAATTTCTAAACTTATTTACCACAATTTGCTTGGATTTCAATAAGATTTAAATTAATAATAATAAGAGAAACTATTGAAAAACTAAAAGAGAACTTGTATTGATTTTTGAAGTTTAATACAAAATAAGAGTAGAATAAAAGGAAGACAGTGCTATAAACTAAGAAAAATGATAGTAGCTATTAATGATTGACTAATGATAATTGTTGATTGTAGATGTGTTGATGATTGGTTAATAATGTCCAATGTTCAGCCATTCTCTGCCCTTTCATACTGTTAGAATTCAATTCCCCAAATAAATACTGCAACTCCAAAGTTTCAGTTTTGAAGATTTAATTCTTACAGTAAAGTCTTGTAACTCCATAATGGCGCCCTTCATCCCATGTCTTCTATAGATAATGAACAATTTATTTTGGATTTTTCCAACTCCTTATCCACCAAGCTTTACAAATTGAACATCCTTCAATTAGTTACATGGGCTTTAAATTTTAAATCATGCAAAAAATAATGGGTTTTACAATTTTTAGCCCAAAATTCAGTTTGGGTACAAACAATGCCCCCCACATATTGTTAGCTTAGGCCAGGCCAATGCTAACTAACATGTAGATAAGCCCTAGTCTCAAAATCCATTTTCATGTATAAAAACACAAACATACAAACATATGAATTAAGCAACTAAATTCCTACCTTCTTCAACTAACTTCCTTTACCCTCATGCCTAGATCTAAGGTTAAATTTGGTGAATTAGATGAATATTATTGAAGAAAAATTGCTCCTTGTGATGCCCAATGACTTGAAGAAGAAAAGAAACAAAATTAGTCCGTCGAGAAAAATTGGACAATTTGTGGGAAAGGCTTAAATAGGCTAAAAAATATTATGATCCTGAGGATTTATCTTCATCTTCTTAAGAACACTTACCCAATTCTTCAAATCAAAACTCAAATCCCCAAAATCAAAATTTGAATTTTTCAATCAATGAGCAATTACCTTTATCCAACAGTTATCAACCTTCAATTTCCCCAATTACTCCTCAAGAATTAATTTCAAAAGAATTAAATCCCCAAGAAAAATCTTCTTAAGATTTGTTTTCTCAAGTACCCAACATTTTAAACCTTCCAATCTCAAATTTTCCTACTTTAATCTCTTCCATTAATCACGAAAAAAAAATCCCTAGAATTTAAAATTCCCAATCTCCAAACATTTTTCCTTCCTCTTCTTCCACTTTCCCTTTTTTCTCCACCTCTTCCTTTCCTTTCTTTTCTTTTTCTCCCTTACTTTCCAGTTAGCCACTCACCTTTGTCGGATAGCAACAGTCACTTACTACTTTGGTCGAGCAACACTGCCCTACCGATCCACCCCATCTCGCTATTACTTATTAGCAGCATCAACTAAAGGCTGATGTTCCTCCTAAAGTGGACAGCAAGCAGCAGCACATTGTTTGCCCAAATCATGCCAATAACCCTTTGCTAGCCATCACCCCTCAGGCAGCACGCGACGCTGGCAAAACTTCATGCGAAGCTGATCCTTGCAGGTTAAATCCCCAACCATGCATCTCACAGCCATAAAACATCTACTAGTCTGACCCATTCAACATAGCAAGGTTATTGTCCCAAAAGATTTCACAACCCCCAATTAGCAACCTTTTCTTCTTCTCTTGGATTTGTGAATTTTGCTTTCAACTTCTGCAAATTTGGATCAAACTCTTAAAGCAAATTCCACTCTAAAGTTTATTTCAAAAAAAATAAAAGAGGTAATTTTACTTTTCTTCATTCTTTGTGTATTTTGAAAAATTTTGCTTGAGAATTAGACTTAGGATTTATTGCTCATTTCAGTGACTTTGATTATTTATGACTTAATGTTTATGATATGTATTTGTTTGCCTCTTTCAAAGAATATTTGGCCAAGAGTCTGAATTTATTTTTTGGTTTCGCTCTAAAATTGCATTCTTGTGATTATAGCCAAACAAAATCATGTATAATTTGGCTTTAAATTCATCAGTTAACCGAAGATATTATTTGATACTGGTATTCATTATATTCGTTTGGCTATTTCTGATTATTTTTAATATAATAATAGATAGACAATAGTGGGAATAAATAGAGAGAATGACTGTCAAGCTATGGTCATAGATACATGTAGTGTATATATATGATGTACGATATTGTACCATACCAAAGGGGCGTTGCCTCCGCACCCCCAACCAACCTAGTCATGTCCCCTTAATTACACCATGAAACTTCCTCAAAAGACAAATTCCATCACTTTGCTCCACTCTGCAAAGTGACAACATCTGTCCACTTACTACGAGCTATTCACAATGCACTAATTGTTAATTAGAATCACTTGATGAACCTTAAGGGTAAATATAAATCATTTATCTAGCCAAATGTTCATTAGTTTAACAAATTTTACTATTTCCCAAGTTTTCATTCTTTGGATAGGTGTGGTAGGATTTTATGTATCATAGCCAAAAAGGGTCCTAAATTCATCCATTCATCAAACTTTATCTTGGCAAATTTTATGCCAAAACAATCTTTACACCTCCAAGTTGCTTGAACTAGCATTTTAAACTCTTGATGCATTCATTTAGCCAAGTGAATTTAGTTTTACTTTGGTCATATAAACCCATAGCTTGAGAGAATTCACTTGACCCTATATTTTGGCAATTTATGCCAAAATAATTTCATCAAGAATGCATTTTTGGTTTTTCTTCAAGGTCGGTGCATTTAAATGCTATTAACCGAAAAATTATTTATTTTCATCCACTTTATATTTGTAGAATTTAGTTTTATTTTGGCAAATTCATGCCAAAATAATTCTACGACCACTTTTACTTACTCTCTCAAAGCAAAAAATCATTGGTTTTAACATTAAGTTGCCAAAATCATATATATTTGCATGATTCATTTAAATCCAAGGCATTTATCATCCTAAGGCCAAATTAATTTATGAATTTAGCCTTTATTCCAATATTTCTTTGCCTAGAGATTTTGTAAATATTTATTTGCTCTTATTCTACTGTCTATTTCAGGGATTTATGCTTTTACCTTGATTTTGATATACTTATCCTTTCTCACCAATTGTTTATTTATTTCTAGTGAAAATGAACCCTGAATCCTCAAATGCCCCAAGCCATACTCCATCTCCTTTAGCTTCAGATTATAGCAGTGCTGCAAGATTTATAGTAGAATATGTATTTTATTTCCATTACCTCTATTTTTAAAATTTGAAGCTACTTTTATACTGAGATTTTTCTTTTGCCTAATCAGTTAGTAGCTTTACGCTCTGCTTATGCCCCTCATACTCTTGTTCTCTCTACTGATGACATGGATGACCTTTAGGTATTCATTTAAAAACTCCATGTGTCAACACTATTGATCATCCACTCATGTACTCAAAAATTTCATTTACATGAAATGAAAATAAAGATTATCAAGGACATAAAAGTAGGTCTATGTCCTACAATCCTTGACATCAAGTACAAAGCTCCTTACTTACCTATCTTATTTAACTTTTATTTTTTCCTCCTTTAACCAAGCTTATAAATTTCAAGTACCTTTCTTATAAAGGCAAGAATGGCACCCCACTTACTCTACTGCCTCACCCTTCTTGTTCTATTTCAAAAGAAGATCCCCAGCTTCTTTATTTAGGTTCCTCAGTAAAAGACTTCATTTTCCTAAGCAATTACATAGCTACTCCAACTCACGTTAAATCCTAGGTACAACCTACTAAAGAATGGAACTAATGGGTAGATAAGCTTAAGCCTGGATGTAGTGTCTTGTGGGATCAACTCAACATCTCTCAGTTCATCTAGATGACTAAGAAGCCCATCATATATAAGCCCTCTCTCCTCTCTGCAGCACTTAGGTTCTGGTCTTTAACCTATAATTCCTTTATTTTCCTTTTTGGTCATATGACCATCACTCTACTAGAAATCTTTATCATGACTAGACTGCCCATTCTAAGAGATGATATCGTTTGCTTGATTGATAAATCCAAATACACAAAAATTAATATCTCTTCTAAGACATTTGATTCTTACCCCAGGGTCATTTCTCACTACTTGCCTTTATCTGGTCCCCCATTTGTTGAGGAACATATTTCCTTTCTTTGGGTCTTAGTTTGCAAGTATATTTTCTATCCTTCATCCGCTAGGCCTAGTATTGAATATCTTCCATTAGCTAAAGCATTAGTGCATGAAAAGCACTTAGCTTTGGGGTGTATCTTTTTAGGTAGTCTATATTCCAATATAAGAAAGAGTGTTATTTGGGAGCCATTTCACTACCTAAGTGGGGGAATTTGGTTCTTACAGTCTTGGCTTCTAGCTTATTTCCCTTAGCTAAATGACCAATCCGCTCCTCGTATCTCCACTCTTATTGATATTGGTGGCAATATGATATCTGCTAAATGCTCTAAGACTCATGAAAAGCTTTATTCCTTTTTTTACCAAAATAACTAAAAGGAATAAAGATCAGTTGTCCATTTTCGAGAGTCTTATAAATAGACCTAGGTGTCTTCATCATTTTACTGGATTTCCTGACCTAGTCCACCAGTAGGTCTCCTGTAGAGCAACTTTTGCCAGACCTTTTATTTTAGGTGGTAAGTATGCTTTTAAATGGGATAGTGGTCTTCCATATATTGCTCTTTCCTTTGATATGTACATGCCTTTCTTATGTAGTCATCAATTTAGTCTGGACACTTATATCCCTCCTTCTTTGAGCACTTATCTTATTCCTCTTTACGATATGGATCCTCTTTTCTTGCACTAAGGAGATCATTTCAGGGATTTAGGAATATTTGAGGCACTAACATTTTCATATTGCTACCATAGATCTTAATGATCTTGAGAGAGGTATTAACAATGGTAGCATGATAGCTACAAGGAGTTTATTTTGTCTGCCTCTAACGAAAACAAAGGTAATGACATTTTTTACTTGTTTATTGACCTTAGCAATAATTAATCTTAATTTTGATCTTAACAAACTTATTTTTGAGCATTTAATTTGTTTTTTTAAGTGTGTATAAGTTAGGACTCCATTGGAAGTTAAAATGAACTACATTTATTTTGAACTGATTCAGCCTCTGAGATTCAAGGAAGCTTTTGACATCCTTAGAGTTTTATAATGAGAACATTATCTTCTTCACATTTTAAGTAGACATCCTGAGTTTTCTGAATTAGGCTTGCTTGTCAAAATCCAAGCTCATTTAGGTATGCAAATATTAATTCAAAATCCATGTATGCAGCTACCATTTCAGATTGCACAGTTTTTAGTATTTTAGACATATCTTGAGCTACAGAAGCCTAATTAAGGTGATTCAAAATGTTATGGAAAGATAAGTCAAATATCTACAACTTTTATGAAAAAAGTATAGGAAAATTAAAACTTCTTTAGTATAAAATCACGGCTTCAACTTGTGTATAGTTGTATGATAGTAGTCTGCATTTCAGATTGTATAGCTCTTAGTATTTTAGACATATCTTAAGTCATAGAAGCCAATTAAGGTGATTCAAAATGTTATGGAAAGATAAGTCAAATATCTACGATTATAATGAAAAAAGTATGGGAAAATTCAAACTTCTTCAATAGAAAATCACGGCTTCAACTTGTGTATAGCTGTCTAATAATAGTCTACATCGCAGATTGCACAGCTCTTAGTATTTGGACGTATCTTGAGTTAAAGAAGTCCAATTTAGGTGATTTAAAATGATATAGAAAGATAATTCAAATATTTATAGCTTCTACAAAGAAAGGGTGGGCAATTTAAACATCTTGAACAGACAACATTACATGAATAGCTATCTGACAACATTACTTTTAATAATTCAAAATATAGACATTGGACATATTATTTGCACCTCCAACAACTATATTTTTAAGTGTTTGTCTATATAAACACCTTTATAGCTAAATGAAAGTTAAGAAACTTTTTTATCATTCATTCTTTCGTAAGCATTCATTGAGCTCTCAAATTCTCTTAAATAATTCTTTGTTTGTATAACTCTTATGAGAGTTGGTTATGTGTTAGAAATAAAATTTATCTTCATCTTAAATCTTGGGTTAGATTAGAAGGGAAGTGAGATTTATTTCTTAAGGAATTGGTTTAAGTGTTGTCCATTGAAACACTTGGGTTTTTGTTTTTTTAGTGAGCCTTGAAAACTCAAGTTGTAAGCTTGTAAGAGTGAGCCACAAAACTCTTGTGTAATCTCAATCTTGTGAATAAGATTGTGGGTAATTGAAAATCCTAACTTGGGGATAAGTTAGGTGGAGATATAGGATTGTTATTGAATCTAAAATCCTTAAATTTTTATGTTCTTCATTGTTCCTTCTCAACTTCTATTCAATTCTTGCAAAGAATTTTTTAAATTTCTCATTTTTATTTGATATTCCTATTCACTCCTCCTCTAGGACTCTTTTCATGTTCTTATTTTACTTCCTCCTTAATATCATACTAACTTTCTATTTCCATTACAGCTTCTATTACTCCAGAAAGAAGCAAGTTTATGGTTACTTACAGAAATAAAGGCAAACAAGCCTTAGAGAACTTAAAGAAAAGAAAGGCAGCTACCCCTCCAAGCCACATATCTTTAAGGTTTGGTGCTTTGCAAAGCTCCTCCATAGGCAAAGACAAAGAAAAAATTAAAATTAAAGAAATTCCAGATGATGAAGGCAGTGATAGCCTTGCTCTTGGCTCCAGTAATTTCTTACCTCTTTTACCATTTATTTCTTTATGTATTTAATCTTGTTTCCTATGGAAAACATTTGACACCCATGAAAATGAGGTTCCTACCCTTGCTCAAAACCCTCCTTCTCCCATAGGATCTTCTTGTACTGATGTGGATGCCTCTTTCCACATTCAATAAGTCACTCTAAACAAGCAAAAAGTCAAGGCTTTCTTACTTGTTTTAACCTTTATTCACATTTTATCCTTTCCTACTTAGGTTTGATCTTGCATTTCCATCTCCTCTACTCTTGAGTTTTAATCAGCTTTTGTAAATTATTTTAACTATTTCATGTAAGATCTTGAGACTTGGTGTTCCATACTTAATGAGGATATTTCTCTAGATTTGAGCTTCTTGGACACTTCCTCTTCTCAGCATGGCCAGGACCTTGACTCTACCCCAAATAAAGAATAGGTACTAGAGATAAAGAATCTTTGAAGTCTATAATCAACTTAGAGATTGGGTTTTTAAGAGAGACACAAATGTCTAGCTTACTGGTGGATCTTGGCATTTTGGAGCAGGGCATCAAGTTTGCATCCATTTATACTTTGAGAGAGCAACTTGTTTGGAGCTTTTCCCACTTAGATGAATATAGTGCTAGCCAGTTGGATGCTTCTAAGCATTTGAGCTCCTTTCATCAACCAAGAATGGAGTTCCTGACCCATCAATAAAGCATAAAGGAAATGCAGGCTAGAGAAAGTGAAGAAAAAGCTTCCTTTGACAAATTAGTTGTAGAAATCAATGATTTGGAAGAAAAATTATTCACTCTCAAGGTTGCAAAGATGGAGATGCTTAAAAAGAGCAAGATTATGGCATCGGAATTTCAACAGGTATCTTTAAAGCCAAAGAAGTAAAGAAATCATTAACTGACCAAAAAGAGGTTGTACTTGAATGGAAGAAGCAGGAACAAGAGCCCCTCACCATCAGAAAGAGGTGTTTAGAAATTTAGGATACCTTTAGAGGATTTGACTTTGATGCTCTCTAACATTATGACTTATGCTTCATTTATTTTTATAACTTATAAGTATTTGAGTATAGCCTTGAGTTTAGCTTTGGATCCTTTATGACTTTAGCACCTTTGGGGATTTTTCATGGCTTATTAGCCCATGATGGATGCTTGGAGATTATTAGTGAACAAATTATTCTAGATATATTTTGCTTTGCTGATTTTATGTTTCTATAGAACAACTCACATACTTAACACCACAGTCATTCATTGCATTTTAGAAGGTTCTATTTTCAGCAGAAACGTTGTCAAAATTTCGTTAATTTACTGTTCATAATACTATCTTCAATAACTTTATTACTTAATTTTATTTTTATTTATCCAAAAGATAGCTATACATGCCATTTTACATTTAAGCTAAAACAAAACAAAAATTATCACCAGTACATTTTAGTGATAAGCTTTGGCCATAGGCCAATTACAATAATTCAGCTCAGTTCTCTTATTTCCTATATAGTGGGAAATTACTTCTTTAAGTACTTACCATTGATGAACCTTTTATGCGACACTCCTTCTAAGCTTTCTAACCAATATGTGTTATCGCTTAAGACCTGATGAATTCTAAATGGACCCTCCCAATTGGGAGACTATTTTCCAAGCTCTATGTCCTTAGTTCCAGGTGGTAAAATGATTTTCCAGACCATGTCACCTTTTTTAAATTTTTTCTTCTTAATTCTTTTATATAGAATCTAGAAACCTTCTTCCTTTGAACCACCATAATAGTAAAAGCTTTCAACCTTTCTTCATCAGCATTTTCCAATTCCATTAGCATAGCTTTAGAAAATTTTGTTGGTGTGAGATCATTTTGCTTTGCAACTCTCAGAGAAGGGACGCATACTTCAAAGGGCAAAACAACATCATGCCCAAAAGTGAGGGCAAAAGGACTAGTACCCATAGCTTCTCTTTTAGATGTCCTATATGCCTGAAGAGTCTTAATCATAATCATTAGCCAATCTCTAAGATTATCCTCCAATATCTTTTCCAGAATGCCAATGATGACTTTATTATAGGCTTATGCTTGACTATTAGCCTAATCATAGTATGGGGTTGAAGTCAAATGTTTGATGCCATAATCCTTTATAAACTCTGTCATTTCACCACCAATGAACATAGTTCCTTAGTCTATTGTTATAATCTGAGGAATTCGAAACCTGTGGATGATATGTTCATTGATGAATGAAATAACATCTTTTTGTTCCACTTTCTTCATGGGAATTGCTTCTACCCAATTTGTGAAATAGTCAGTGGCCATAATAATGAAGCTATAATCTTTAGAAGAGTCTGGATAAATTTTCCAATGAGGTCCATAGCCCAAACATGGAATGGCCATGGTTTCACCATATAGTACATATCATTAGAGGGCACTCTCTATATACTTCCATATTTTTAGCACTGTTGACATCCTTTAGCATATGTGATGCAATCTTTTAGGATTGATGGCTAGAAATAGCTATGTCTCTTTATCAACCATCTCATCCTTTTGCCAGCTTAGTGAGCACCACAAACACCTTCATGCACTTGTTTTAAAATTTCCATGGTTTAGGGAAATGAGGGGCATCTCAAAAGTAGACCATCGAGAGTTTTTCTCTAAAGATCATTTTTAATCAATACATAGTTCAAGGCTTGAGCTTTAACTCTGAATGGGACCTTTTTAGTAGGGTTTTTTAGGTAGCATTTGATTTCAGTATGCCAATCTCCTGTTATATTCAAGTCACTGTTGCATAACTGAAGTTGTAAACCCCTTTCATGGATGGATGCGTGAGATTTCTTCTGCACAAAAATTAACTTGTGAGTTAATTCTTCTGATATTCTTAAACTAGATGCAACCTGAGATAATTCATCAGCTTCCTAATTAGATTCTCTAGGTATATGCATAAAATATATATTTTTAAAAGAATTAACCAGTTGAATGGCAACAGAAAAATAAAGTGCTAGAGACATGTTTGTGCATTTATTTTCTCCTATCAATTGCTTAATTACAAACTGAGAATCTCCAATTACTGATTCCTCTTTAGCTCCAAGGTCTTGGAGGATTTCAAGACCTATAATCAGAGCCTCATATTCTGCTTGGTTGTTGGTGCATTCAAAATCCAAGGTAAAGCTAAGAGCTGTTTTTGTTCATGATGGAAATATAATTACCACACCAACTTTAATTGATTTATTAATAGATGATCCATCAAACTTTAACACCCAAGGCTAAAAATTAACTCCGCATACTATGAGATCTCCTTTTTTAATAGTTCCTTGGGTGGGGTGGTTAGCCAAAAAATTTGCCAAAGCTTGTCCTTTTACTGACTTTTAAGGGTTATAAACCAGTGAAAACTCAATTAGACTCAGCAACCATTTTCCAATTTTTCCTATTATTCTGAGCTAAAAGACATCTAATAAACTCATGTGCGATTGATATATATAATCTTAAAAGCATTCCTTCTCTTGGGGAAACTAGAACAGGAGGCTTAGACAAATACTCCTTAATTTTATCAAAAGCAATTTGATGCTTTTCTTCCTATTTAAATTCAGCCTCCTGTTTTTATTTTAGCAAGTCAGAGAATTATTTAGTTTTTCCAAAAAGGTTAGAAATAAACCTTCTTAAATAGTTAACTTACCCTAAGAATCTCTACAATTCTTTTTTTGTTTAAGGCAGCTTGGCTTCAAGCACTACCTTTGCCTTGTTCTTATTAATCTCAACTCCTCTTTGATGCATAAGAAAACCTAGAAAATTTCTAGCCTGAACATAAAAAGCACATTTCAAAGGATTAAGTTTCAAACGATAAATACTCATTCTTTTAAAGCTTTTTCTCAAATGAGAAATATTTTCATAAGCTTTTTTGGACTTTACCACTATATCATCAATATAAATTTCCATATGATGATCGATCATGTCATGAAAAATGGCATTCATAACCCATTGGTATGTGGCACTAACATTTTTTAAACCAAAGGGCATGACTAGTCATTCAAAAGTCCATGTTGCTCCTGGACATCTGAATGCGATCTTGGACACATCTTCCTTCATAATGAAAATATGATTATAACTTGAAAAGTCACTATGAATGATAAAAGCTCATTCCTAAAGGCATCATCAATCAATATATCAACTACAGGCATTGCATAAAGATCCTTAGGAGTAGCCAAATTTGAATCCCTAAAATCTATACAAACTCTAAACTTGCCATTCTTTTTCATTACAGGGACTATATTAAAAAGCACTCAGCATACTTGGTTGGCCTAATAAAGCCAGCTCTGAGCAATTTTTTGGTCCTATCATTGACCTTTAGCTCCACCTCCTTTGACATTCTTTTAGAAGGTTGATGAAAAAGATGAAAATCTAGCTTTATAAGGAGGCAGTGCTCAACTACCTCTCTGTCTAGTCCTGGTATTTCTATGTAATCTCATGCAAAATAATGTTTAAACTCCTTCAGTAGTATAATTAGTTCTTCTTTAATTTCTTCTTTTAATAAAGAACTGATATAGGTCATTATTGGCTCTTTTTATATGGTAAGATTTATTTCCTACAAAGGATCTTGAACTTCATGTTGATTATCTTGAAGGCGTTGTGGTGCCTCTTTTAAATCCTCTATCAGCAATTCATTAGTATTTTCAAAATCTTCGTTACCAAATAATTTCTGTTCCATTCACTTTTATTTCCTCACTAACTATTTTATTTATAATTTGATGCTTCAAACATTTCTTTATAGCAATTACAACCACTGCCAATTCCTCTTTTGTGTGTCTAATCATCAATTTCTTCAATAATTGGCTTCTCTATCAGCTAGTAGGTGTAAGGCATGATAGTTTTCTCTTTGTATATCAGGTCTAATTATTCTTACACCTTTTCCTTCATTTCTTCTCTAGAAAGATAAGTATTTCTTGAGTCACCATTCTTCTTCTTGCTAGTGAATCTAAGAGGCCCTAAGTTGACATCATATAATCTGGCCTCTAAGTTGTTTAAGCAAGTACTAAATGGCTTGTTGTCAGCCCAAACCACTTCAACCTCATTACCTTTCCAAAATAACAAAAATTTATGAAGATAAGATGGCATACACCAATTAGCATGAATCCATTCCCTCCCTAGCAGTGCATTGTAGCTAGCACTTGATTCTACCATAAAAAATGCAGTGAGTGATCACTTACTCCCAACAGTGATTTCAACTGGTAAAACCCTTACAACTCCAATGATTTCTCCTGTAAAAGCTGAAATAGTGATATCAGTAGAAATTAAATCTTCTTCACTTTTACTAAGAGAATTTAGAAGCTTGAGTGGAATGACATTTATGGCTGAGCCATTATCCACCAGTATCTTAAAAAAAGGCTTGTTGTTCAGATAAGCCTTAATGTACAAAGGTTTTATGTCTTTAGTCATCTTTAGGAAAGGCTTTTCAAGAATAACTCTCTTGGGTTGATCTGGCCTAGTAGCCTGATCATCACTTCACTCAAATACTCTGCTTCTTTAGATGAAGTTACCCCCTAAGTGTCTCTGGATTCACTTTCATTAGCTTCTTGCATCATGAATTCTTGAGGTAATATAACTAACGTCATAGCACACCCAAAATGCAAAGGCTTACCCTCCATCTGAAAAATCTCAATCTCCATATATTCATCCAATTCCAAGCTTCCTAAAAAATCCACCTTTTGAGAACTTGAGCTTCCCACGAATTCTTCTTTATCAAAGATAGATCCTCTGTGGCTTTCCTTCTGAATTTGGACTTATTTTTAGGTTCTATTTGCTGCTTAGTTGGACTTGCATTTGTTGTTCTTTTTCCTTCCTTTCAATAGCTCACTGCCTTTAAAGCCTTCTTTTCTAGGTACATGTTAATTACTACGAAAACTTTTTATGCTCCATACATTGCCAACGTCTACTTGGATTCACAGGTGGTTGCACCATAAATCTGAGCTATTTTTTTGTGACCTTTGGAGCAACCACATTTTCTTCTCTCCTAGGTCTGGGTTTATACATGTTATTATGATAAACATTCCTAGAAAAATTAGAATTATGAAAAAACTTTGGTCTTTGAATTGGAAACTTTTCTTGCCTTTTTAGAGAGTTTCAATTTTGAGCAGGTTTTCAATTATCTCTAGCCATGTTTAGTTGCTTCTAATTATTGCCATAGAATCTTTAGTGTTATGGTATTTTTTACATGGGTGTCCATTTTCCTCTTCTGGGTTCATCTTTCCATTAAGAAGGAATCATTGTCTTTATGGGCACATTTGTTAATGAAGGTCTGGAATAGTTCACCTTATACTCAAACTTCCCAGAGGGTTGGCTAAGGGTGTCCCAATTCTCCTCCCCCTCCTGCAACTTTTTCTTTAAGTCTAGATAAGTTCTAAGGTTGGCATTGATGGTATTAACACTAGCTACAGCGAAAATGGATCCTCCTCGATCAACATTGTATCTTTATTTTCCAAGAACTTCAACACACCTTTATTGATATGATCTTATACCACATTTTTAAACACCCAACAAGCATTAGTGGAATGATTGTAAAAATTGTTATATTACAATAATTTCTCCCTTTTAGCTCCTCAGTAGTGGGTATTTTGTGATCAAGTGGTAATTTAATGAATTTTTCCTTCAAAAGGAAATCAAAGATTTGATTAGTCTTTGAAATTTTAAAAGTGTACTGGACTTTAGGATTGGATCCTTATGATATTTTTCATGCCTCTAGAGTCTTCTTTTCTAACAATGGGCAAACATAATATCCTGTGCTTGCTAGGTTTGCTATAGTAATTTCAGCATTGGACACTTTTTGGAAATAAATGCTTATTGAAGCCTTCCTCTTTTGATTTTCCTCCCTAAGTAGCTCCTTATATTCACTCACTTTAGCAGTGAGTTCATAAAAATCATAGAATTCTGTGCCCTAAAACTTCTTCCTTAGCTCAATGTCCAGACCCCTCAATGCCATTTTAAGATATTCACTCTTAGGAAGCAAAATCTTGCACCTATTCCTCATCCTTTTGAACCTTGCAATGAAAAGGTCAGCACTTTCTCTAGCCTTCTGAATCACCTTGGACTATTCAACTATACAAATCTTTGGTTCAGCTCTAAAAAATTAGGTGTAAAATTGCCTTTCCATCTCCCACCAGGTGAGAATAGAATTCCTAGGTAGCGTTGCATACCAAGTAAATGTGGTTCCTGTCAAACTGTTAGGAAATAATCTTAATTTCAAATTAAGGAAATTTTTAAAGTTTGCTAACTCCCCGTATTGAATAATGAAATAAGTGATATGCTCCAGTATTGACTATCTGTTTTCCCTAAAGAACAAGGAAAACTCAGGAACTCAATAGCCTCTAGGATATAGATTATCCCTATTTATCACATTTGGTATGGCTTGTAGAATTTTAGGTGTCCGACTTGATGTAGACCTGGCCCCATATAGCTCTTGTACCACATCGATAACAACATCCAGGTCAACTCCCACCATAGGTGTGGCTCTTGAGGTTAAGGTATATATGCCTAGGGAAAATTCATTTGGCCTTAGGGATTTGGCATATAACCCTAGGGATAATTACCCCTCGTGCCCCTTCCTTTTTGTTCATACACTCCTAGCTATAAGGTTGGGTTAGTCTTGCCAAAAATTTTTTTGGTTAGGCCTATTATTATTCATATGATTACCATTTTAGCCATTAGGGCCGTTAGGAACAATTACTTTATTATTAGGCCCCACCTCATCCCTCTGATATGGAGGAACATACCTTTCATCATTAACCAATTGGATTCCTCGTGGACTTTTTGAAGAATTGCCAAACTCTTCCTGAGTTATGTCTAGCTTAAATACAATAGTGTTTTGTTTAGGTGGTTGTTCATTCATATTGAAAAATGATTGTATAACATCTTGCATTACTTTCTCAAAATTCTTAATGATAGAATTGTTAACCTGATGCAGAGAATTGATCATTTACATGGCATCCTATAAGGCTTTCAATCCTTATGCAGCTTGAGAATTAGTGCTTTCATTGACAGTAATTTCAACAGCCTTCATTTTTTTACCTGTTTTATTAGTAGGTGCCTTATCCTTGTTTTGGCCATGAGGCACCTAATGTCCTTCTGAATACTCCTTACTTACTTCTTCAAGTGTTTTGTTGGTTGAACCTCCAACGTTAGATACTTTTTTTCCACTTCTAAGTAATTTTGCCATCTTACTGAAATAGGTCCTACTGAGTGTGCCAAAAGATTGTTTCTCCAAATTTTAGGTTTTAAGTGCGTGCCAAAAGATTGTTGGCTAAGTTTTGCGAGCATGTCAGAGGAGAAATTCCTCAAAAAAATAAGACCTGACTTCTTTTCAAACTAATTGTGAATTCCTAAGCTCATTTACGACAATTTGCTTGGATTTCAACAAGATTTTAAATTAATAATGTTAAGAGAAACTATTGGAAAATTAAAAGAGAACTTGTATTGATTTTTGAAGCTTAATACAAAATAAGAGTAGAATAAAAGGAAGACAATGCTATAAACTAAGGAAAATGACAGTAGCTACTAATGATTGGCTAATGATAATTGCTGATTGTAGATGTGTTAATGATTGGTTGATGATGTCCCATGTTCAATCATTATTTGCCCTTTTATATTGTCGGAATTCAATTCTCCAAATAAATAGAGATTTAATTCTTGCATTAAAGTCTTGTAACTCCATAACGGCGCCCTTTATCCCAACGTCTTTTGTAGATAATGAACAGTTTCTTTTGGATTTTTTCAACTCCTTATCCACCAAGCTTTAAATTTTAATTTTAATTGTCTAATTTAAAGAAATATTTTTTAAAATTGTCTAATTAAGATATGATTGAGTTTAAAATTTATTTAAAATATAACACAAATTATAATATTGACAAAACTAATTGAATATATACAACCACAAGTATAAAAAAAAATTATTCATTTAAAGTTGTCTGGACCGAAACTGAATTTTGTGCTAAAAATTGTAAAAGCCCATTATTTTTAACATAATTTAAAATTGAAAGCCCATGTAACTAATTGCAAGCCCATTATAACAATTAAAATTATAATAAGAATATGTTATTTTATTTTATTGTTCAAATATTTATTATAAAATAGTCTAATTTAAAGAAATATATTTTAAAAATTTGACTAACTCAAATTTGATTGGGTTTTAAAAAATTTTAAAATGTAACACAAATTATAGAATATTGACAAAACTAAATGAGTTTTATTTTTATGAAAAAAAATATTTATTAATGTATGATATATTAATTAAAATTATATATTTATCAATAATTAAGTATGCTTAATTAGTTTTATTTATCATTCTCAATATAACTAATAATTTAAGAAAATATAATTTTTATTTTTCAAAATTATTTTAGTGACTATTATGAAAGTAATAAAAGAAGTCACAAATAAAAATAAAAATATTATTTATTAGAAATATCAAAATAACATTTTTTATAGTTTTAAAACTGAAATGTTAAAAAAAAAAAGTTTAATTCTAAGAGTTGATTAATGGAAAACTATTTTAACTTATGGATAAAATTAACATAAAACTTTTTAAATCTTATAGGGCTTGATCATTAAATAATTATATGATATATAATATTTTTTATAATTAATATTTTTCTCAACTCTAGAACTAATTTTATATAAAAAAATATTTTTGACTATAATTAATTATAAGATAATAAAAATCATTAGTTATTTTTAATAAAAAATAATAGTTTCTTTATGTAACAATCTAAATAATACAACCTCAATGACTTATCATTTACTACAATATTATTAAATTTTTATTTAAGCAATGAAACTTTATTTCTTCAATATTTTAATAGTAATACTTTTATTCATTCAAAAGTAATTTAATGTAATTTGTTAAATTTCAACTAATAATTAAATGGTAAAGATTAATTAATTAAATTTTAATTCTTTTTATTAAATTTTATAAAAATATGTAGAAACAATAATTATACTATTTTTTTTATAGAAATACTACTGTTAAACAAATTATATGCTCTATTTTTTAAAGTACGATTACATATACAAGATAAATAAAATTTTGTAATTAATTTAATTTTAATTATTTACTTAATAAACTTTAGTTTAATAAAATTTTAAGTAAGAGTTTTATTTTATTTATATGTCAATTTAATTTTCCAATTTTGATAGTGTTACATTATAACATAGTATATATTACAATTTCAATATAACATTGTAATATATTACAATCTTAACATAATAATGAACTAATTTTAATAAAATAGAATTAACCTAATTAAAATAGAAAAATATACTTTTGATTAAATTAGAATTATATTTTAATTAATTTAATTTTTATTAGAAATAAAATAGAAATTAATATAATTAGAATAGAAAATATACTTCCAATGAAATTATAATTATATTTTACGTAATTTAATTTAATTTAATTTTTCTTAGTAAATAACTCAATTATCCAATTTTATATAATAATAAATGAAAACTTTTTGTAATTTTGTTTGTCTCCCTTGTGTATATTATTATTATTATTATAGGCAGACAGCAGGAAGAATTAACAACCAGAAATATTAACTAATGTATTGCCTAGGATAAAAGTAAACAAGTGAATACACTGAACTTATTCAGATACCAATTATAAGCTGAAACAAGTTAAAACACATTTTTATTTTATTTTATTTTATTTTACTGTTGGAATGAGCCTTTTCACGACCAAATCTGAGAATAGTATAATTGGCTGACAACTCTAATATTTAAAAAAAAAAAAAATCTTCGGTCAATTGAGCTCTCATTAATATTCGAACTCCTATAAATTTGTACTTCACAATTCTAACACCATTGTTGAATACTCGAATAGATAAACTAACCTTAATTCCAAATTAATCAATGGACAATAAGCCAACAATTTCATACGAGAAAGAAAGAAAAGACATAATCAACCGGCTTTCGTGGGAGTAGGAGGATTGATCTTGAACTTCTTTTACTTGGATTTTCCTAATTTAAAATCAAAAAGTGAATAGATCCATTTAAAATTTTCAATGAAACATTACAAGAACTTAAAAGTCTGCCAAAAATTCAGCCAAAGAACAGTAACAAAGACAGGATAGGACAAGTCATACAAAAGAATGCAACCATAACAATCTCTATTCTTGTATAATCTGAAGAAATAATCAGTCACATGTAAATTTACATACCAAAGCCGCTGCAAGGAGATACAAACAAGGGAGAGAAGCATTCATCGAAAAAGAGCAAAGGTTAACATGAGTCTGAAATCAGAGCAGTCAAAACAACATTCTACAACCCAGCTCAAGCACAACACGATTAAAAGATATTATTGTATTGGCTAGTGAGTGAATCCCTGAGATTTTGGTAAAGGCCAAAAAGTGAATACTGCCTAAGATTTTCTACCTCATACCATGAGTTGAGAACACTGAGGTGCTTATCTGTGCCGGAGAATGCCAATTGGATTCCAATGCTACAATCCACAATACCTCCCTGATTCTGATTTTTGCAGTTGGATGTTCTGATAGCGCAGTCTTGATTGTTAAGGCAGACGAAGCTAGTTTTTCCGCTACATTTAGAGCATCCATCTCTTTTCCAATACAAATTTTGCAGCCTGCCTTTCTTGAACTCAAGCACCTGGATTGGGAAAGAAAAAATGTAAATGCAAGAAAAATAATGAGCTCCTCTCAATCCTATAGGTAAAATTGAAATCATACAGATTCTGTATCCTCCATTACCAAAGTATAACTGGTAACAATGTATGTTGAGTTTGCAACAAAAGCAGGAATAGACCTTGCAGCATATTTTCTACCAGCAAATGCGACCATGTATCCACCATAATCTTGCTGAAGACCACAAAAGTATTATACAATTTGTTAACTATATAGGAAAGCAGGACGATCAAATCTTCAGAATGACATCACAATACTGGCAAGTGCATAGATTCAATTATAAAAGCAACATGGAAGATGAATGCGGATTACGTACAATGCATTTGCTCAAATTCAAGCCAACGAGATGAAACTTTAGTTCTCTGTAATGAGAGCATGAACATATAATTCTTCAAAACTCATTTGCCTTCCCAATTTCCAAAAGTTTCATCTATTCCCATTTTCTCATTTCCTCTGCCTTATAGTGCCCAGCACAATATAGTCAAAATCAAAATGTTATTATTAATATATTTGAATCTTCATTCATGCAAAAACCATGCTTCTTCCAACTATTCTGCATAAATTTTCTACACCCACATAGAAATGGATGAACAAAAGCACGAGGGTACCTCCATTGAATTTAAATTTTTATGTAAGTTATCAGTAATCACCAATTTACACTTATCTTAGAGAAGACATATGCTCTATTTGGATTCATAGATTATGCACAAAAATTGATACAGGATCACCTCCCAACTAGCTAGCCATAATTCATCATCAAAATCACTGAATTCTATCAGTTCTTAATCTCAAAAACCCAAAAAGAAACAACAAATAAAAAACCCTAAATTTAGCAAGAAAACAGTTTTTCAAAAAAATTGACTTGAAAGCTGAATGGAAGTCAAATCAGATTCAAAATCAAAAGAAAACAGGGAATTGAAGAGGAAAGAAAGAGATATTAGAAAACTAACCGGAGAAAAAGAGGAGGTGTTAATAGTAAGGAGAGAGATCTCATCAACTTTAGGTCTAAAAACAGAGATCTGAGAGCTCTGAGTTGATAAAGAGAGTCTAGAATCGCATGGTGACAATTGAAGGCTGTTGTTATTGTTGTAGAAAAAAGCATTTCTGGCTGCAAAAGCTATGGCGAATGTGAATCCATCGTCTCGCTGTATCTTTGTGTCTGCGCATGGTGAGTACACATTGTTAGTGTTCCCTGATTCCACCATTAAAAGCGTCGATGCTGCTGCTAGAGTTACAAGGATTATCGCTGTTGCTGCCATTGTTATCGAGCTTGCTTGCTGGCTTGCTGCTTCTTTTTAATTTGATTTCGAAGTCAAATAAACAGAGAAAATAGAAGAGTAGAAGAAGGAGACAGATTATTGGGCTGATTTAGCCCAATATGGAGCTTTTGGCCCATAGTTTATAGGCATTGCACAGAAATGCCACATGGGAATCGAACTCATACTATTTTCGCAAATTATCTGATGGACCCGTATCCATGATACTTTGCGTGCGTCTTTAGTTTTTACATTGTTTTAAACGTCGTTTCTTTTTTTTTTTTTTTGAAAATTATATATATAAAAAAAGACACTTTTAGTGTTTATTTATATTAAAATGTCCTATTTTTTATATTAATTTCATATCTACTAAATTTATTTTTAATTATATTTTTTTCTCTTTTATAAATCTACTAATTTTTCCTTTGTTTTCATTTTTTCTTTTATTTTACATCTTTTTTTGTTTGGATTAGATATCGATTTATTATCTTCCTTTTATTTTTATTTTCTTCTTTTTTTTTTCATGTTTACATTTTTTTCTTCCTCTTTTTTTTTTTTTTTTTTTCATTTCTTATTTTTTTTCTTATTTATTTTCTTCTCTTTTTTTTTACACCTGTAATTTATTTAATTTTTTTCATGTTTCATGTTATCATTATTTTTTATTTTTTATTTTCTTTCTTTCTATTTATTTTTATTTTTTTCTTATTATCTGTTGTAGTTATTTTTTTCATTTTTTATTTTATCCTTATATTTATTTTTTAATTTTCTTTCTTTTTTTTCTTTTTAATTTTTCCTTTTTTTCTTATTTTCTATTATCCTTATTTTTTCAATTTTTTTATTTTTTTATTCTTAGTTTTTTTTATTTTAGTTTTGGATATATATATATGTATGCTCTATTTTAGAGATTATAATTAATATATTTAAATGATACAACTCATATTAGTTTTAATAAAGAATTAAAGTTTCAGATATTATAGGAAAGCATTTTGAAATATACATTTGCATATTTATATATATTTATTAGAATATTATTCTTTTAATCATTTTATACACATAAAAAAAAGTAAAATGTACAAATAATAAAATAGAAATAAATGAAAAATATTTCAATTTTCATGCATTTAAAAAAAGGCAGGCACTTGGATTCAAATTAATTAATATGCATATATCAATTATTTTTATTTATTTTTTTATTTTAATTAAATGAATACAATATTTAAAATTTATCACTCAAGGCCAACTATTTCTTTGATAATTTTGCTAACAATATATACTTACTCAAATTATCATATTCAGATATTATTTTGAGTTCCATATATGAATAATAGTCAAATAATATACTTTTAGTTGAAGGAAAATATTTGAATAATATTCATATAATTAATTATTATTTTCAGATGTTGTTTTGAGTTTCTAATACTGTTTTGAGTTTCCGATACTATTTTGAATTTTCAATACGAATAATATTTAGAAAATATACATTTTTAAGTTTTTGATATTGTTTTGAGTTTCATATATGAATAATATTTAGAAAATTTACTGTTTCTGAGTTTCATATACTATTTTGAGTTTCAGATATGAATAATATTCAGAAAATATACTATTTTGATTTTAAGATACTTTTAATATTAAGATAATATACTATTTTGATTGTATTATATGTGAATAATATTAAAAAAAATATAATGTTTTTAAGTATTATTCTTATTATTTTTTAAGCTGGTTGTCTAACAAAAAGTTTAATTAATAATTTTTGTTAATTTTTAACACAATTGGATAATATAAACCCAACTTTTTTTTGAATAAAATATAACTTTTATTGTTTAAATAATAATACACTGAGATGAAATATTAAAAATGTTAAGAGATACTATTTTCTGGCCATAAAATATGCTCTTAATTTGTGCTAGGAATGAGAGCTTTTGATTTTTTTTTAAGGGAAAAAAATGAAATGCCTTTACCAAACTTGTTCTTCTGACATTACATTATTAATTAAAAATAGTTGACATAATAGTCTCAAATTAAATTAATCTAATCTATCGGTTGATTAATGCACCAGTCATATAATATACTGTTTTTTTAGTATCATAAGCAATTTTGAATTTTCAAATACATATAATACTTATATAGTATACTATATTTATGAGTATATAATACTTTTTTTTAATTTTTAAATACTTTTTAAATTTTTTATACTTATAATATTCAGATAATAAATTATTTTGATTGTATCATATACAAATAATATTCAAAAATATATTGTTTTAAGTATCATTCTTATTATTTCTTAAGTTTGTTGTGTAACAAAAATTAATAATAAAAAATTGATAAAATTTTAATTAATTTAATTTTTTATTCACTGAAAATTTTAAAAAAATTAAAATTATAAACTAGAAAATAAAAAAAAATATTGAATACAATAAAGATAATTGACTAGTTTATTACCAACTTCAACAGATTGGTAAAAGATAGTGATTCGTACTGTCACTTGTGAAAATTATGAGGTGTTTAGTTTGAATCTCCACCGCTGCCATTCATCAATATTAATAAGAATTCTCAGGGACCATCGCTAGATGAGCAGTTGCTATTGTTGAATCCCTTGGGGACCGAAAGGCTGATCATCCACATGGGATGAAGGTTCTGAGGTCTTCAGCCTTGCATGCAGCCTTTGATGTGACTACATTATGAATGAAATAAAAAAAGAGAATCCATTTCCTTTGCTTATTCACTAGGAAACCAATCAATTTTTGCTATGGTTTTACAGCCTTCACTATTTCATAAGCACAAATTTAACGTCCAAAAGAACATTTTACACAAAATGAATGTACATCTCAGCTCTTATTTAAAAGGACTACACAATCAATTCAATTCACTAGAATCCTTCGTAAGGATATTGGTTGCTGTAGAAGAACAAGGAGTAGGAATGCAGTATACGATTGAACTTCTTCCATAAATAGAGTTGATGTAAACTCAAATCAATTCAACTCAACTCCTTTGTTATCGGCTAAACTTCAAGTTGGCTTTACAAGTTTCCCCTTAATTATTAACAAGGAAATTGGAATTCTTGTCATTGGCTAGACCTCTTGATTTTCTCTGCCAGCATGGGATCCCTCTCCCCTTCATTAGAATTCTGGAAAACATTAAAGTACAGTCCACAACAACATTAGAATCTACACATGAATGATGCATGACAACAAAGAGCCTTAAGAAAAAGATCACCTTGGAGGAGGGTGATGACCTATCCTCAATGTCAGAAAATAAACTTGGAAACAAAGATGGATGCATCAAGAGCAGCCGCTTAGTAGTGAATTAAATTCATCATAATCTTAAATGTCAGTGAACCACTGTGAATCTAAAGTTGGGTTTTGTAACTAATGATATTAGGACAAAACAATATTTAACTATCTCCAAAACTTGCCAAAAATCATTCTAAGACAAAACCATTTATACAGGCAAGGACAACAGAAGATAAAGGGGAGAGACAAAAGAAAAATCTTTACAAAAAGCACTGCTCATGGTGCCATCTTTCCAACTCGGAAACATTATTGATATTGTCGAGACTTATAAAGTGAAACTCCCCAACTAATTATTGAATTTAATTAATCAAAACTAATTCAAGAAAATATAGAATACTGGAATAAGAAAGACTCATGCTGAAAACGTATAGGAAGATTGGTATTTAGCGTAGGAAGTGGCAATATATCTATGTACTCAATTTGAATACCCTTT
Source organism: Mallotus nudiflorus (assembly GCA_947683625.1). Taxonomy (NCBI): domain Eukaryota; kingdom Viridiplantae; phylum Streptophyta; class Magnoliopsida; order Malpighiales; family Euphorbiaceae; genus Mallotus; species Mallotus nudiflorus. The sequence continues at coordinate 3,462,721 of CANTUR010000156.1, forward strand.
ACCGACTCCTTGCTTAGCTCAATTGCTTCAAATTTAATAAAAAGAAAATTAATCAAATTAAAATGTTTCAATTACCCACTTCTTAAAATCATAATAAAGCTCATCAGTAACTAACAAACACATGAAATAGAGGAAGACAGAAATGTGTGTTTACCAAAATGAAGAAGGCCATGATTGTATGAGCCTTTTCGAAGAGAGCCATAACGAGCTACGACTTTGAATGCTCAGTGACATGATCCCTTCTTAATCTGATTCTTCTCTTTGTTTTCTTTCCAAGGGATAACAACACAATAAAATCAAATTAGCACAAAATTAGAGCTTAAAAAAATTAATTAAAAAAAAAAAATTACCAGAACAAGGAAGGTGATTGAGTCTTGAACCTCTAGAAATGAAGACAATGATGATGATAATGGTGAAGGAGGAACAAGAAGGTGGGAGAAGGAGAAAGGAGCAAGCAAACCAACTGGAGAAGAAGAGCAAGATGCAAAAAGAAAAGGAAGAACGAAAGAAAAAAAAAAAGGAAGAAAGGAAGCAAGACGGAACAAAGAAAAAAGGGACACGCTTGTAATTTTTTATAAAGATAGGACACGGGTGTAATATTTTCAAATCATAGGACATTTGATATTAAGGGCACTTATTTTTTGGGCATTCTTATTTAAAAAAAAAAAAAAAAAAAAAAACTCTTTTTTCATTTGTGCTTGCTTTTTTTTGTTTTTTGTGGGCTTCTTCTTCTTCTTCTTCTTCTTTCCTCACTAGCTACAATCTTTGTTCTCATTCAAATCAAATTTGAAAATTTATTTGTTTTTTATTCTCAATTTTCATTCACTACATCTTCTTATTCTTATTTTTCTTCTTCTTTTATCACCATTGTTGCAATCTCTGGCTTTTTTTTTATCTTAAAAAGGTAAGCCAAAAAACAATAATAAAACTAAAAACTAAGAAGAAGAAGAAGAAGAACATGTCATTGTCTTGTTGGAGGGAAAAGGAAAAATGTGGAGGGAACAATCGTCAGTGGAATTCATTAGTTTAAGTGTGCAATTTTTTAATGTTTATTTTGTTTGTTTTTTAAAGTTATAACGTCAGATATATTAGTTTGTGTATATAGATTCATTAGTTGTAACATAGATGTTCATATGCTATTGATTGAAGGTTCATATGTTATGAGATTGAAAGTAAACCTACAAGTGAAAGTCAATGAGCCTACAGGTGAAGGTCAATGAACATATAGAATAAGGTTAATGAACTTGTTGCAGCTTCATTAATATACACCTGCATGTTCATTGAGGATTAAATGAACCTGTAGGTGGTCAATGAACATGCAGCAGACTCATTAATCTTCACTTACAGGTTCTCTTAATCTTCAATGAACATATATGTAAAGATCAATGAACCTACGCAAAAAAAAAAAAAAAAAAAAACTTTTGGCATAAAAAAAAAAGACATGCATTATTTTTAGCACATATAATGAGCCCTAGTTTATATTGCAATATGAATAGGGGTCCATGACATAACAATTGTACTATTTTCTTAAAATAAATCATATAAGATTTTATATATACACTGGTTGTGAATTTGCGCTTTATACGGATTATAAATAATATATATTTTAAAATAAATAATTAAATAATTTTAATATATTAAAATTATAAATTAATCAAATATAAAAAATTATAAATTATTGCAATAGTTTTATTTTATTATATTTATTAAGAGTACATGTATATTTTCAAAAATTATATCTTTTATTCCAACTAAAACATAATTTTTTAACTATTTTATATTTTTATTATTATTATTATTATTATTATATACATACTAGTATGTGTTTCACATATTAACAAAAAATTTATTAGATTTGTGACATATAGTAGATAAATAATAATAATAATATTATTATCATCATCATCAAAAAAAGTTTTAAAAATAGTAACAATGTTATTAACTTAATATAGTTATAAATTACAACTTTTATAAATCTTTTATTTGAATAATTATATGATATTTCTTCCATATTTTTAATAAATAAATTTTCTCAACTCTAGAACTAATTTCATATAGAAAAAAAATATTATGATTATAATTAATCATAAAATAATAAAAAATCATTATTTTTTTAATAAAAAATAATAAAAGTTATATTTTCTTTATATAACAATTTAAATATTATAACTCATTAAACTTATAATTTATTACAATTTTAGTAAATTTTTATTTGAGTTATGATGCTTAATTTCTTCAATATTTTTAATATTAATAATTTTATTTACTCAAATATTAATTTAATGTAATTTTTTAAGTTCAACTAATAATTAATTGATAAATATTAATTAATTTAATTTTAACTCTTTTTTGTTAAATTTTATAAAAATATCTAAAAACGATAATTATTCTATTTTTATTATAGAAAATATACTTTCAAACAAATTATATTTTTATAACATGATATTTTATAAATTATTAAATTAGTTTTAGAATTTGCAGTGTTAATAAATATTTTATTAAATTATTTTATTATGGTTATATATTATTTAATAATAATATTATTATTATTTACGATAGTGTTAATTTAGTGTATTTAATATATTTTAATATTTTTATGGTGAATTTAATTAGAAAAGTAAATATTTAAATTAAAAATATTTATTTTATTTTATTTTATCTTTTTCTCATTAAAAAAAGCACATATAAAAAGGAAAATTTTCCCTTCCCTCTTCTTCTTTCTTTTGTTTTTCTGCGTTTTGTAGAACCATCGTGCACCACCACCAACATCCACGCCGTTACCTTGCAACGCCACCATCACCCCTCCCTAGCCCGCCACTACCACCAGTCCATCCTCCTACTGTTGTCATTCCCTTTCTCTTCCTCTTTCTTCTTCCTTCGGCACCGACAACTTCCAAGAGCCACTGGCGTCGATTTCAGTGACATCTGGGGTTGAGGTTGGTCTTGTTAGAAAGCTTGTTCCTTGGGCATCATTTCTCCCAAGATAATTCGTCCAATTAACCTTGAATTCAACTTCAATTTTGTAGATTTCAATATAGGGTTCATAATTTTAATTGCTGATTTTGTGTTCAATTGCTTTGATTCTTATTAAATTGACTTCCGATTAGTTAAATTGAAGTTATAAGCTTTCCAAAAATATATTTAAATTTGATTTTGGAGATATTTGAATTTTAAGCGCTATTCCAAGTTCGGTTATTGTTCACGGGATTGTCCCGACTCAGAAAATGCATTTTATTTTTAATAAATTCTATTAGTTATTTTAAGCATGTTTTGTTAAGGAAGTTTATTGAAATTATGTTTTTATTATTTATTATAAATTTTTGAATGTTTATGTAAAAATTGAATTTTTGGAAAAATTAGTATCAATTAGTAAATTTTGTATTTTGATTGAAATTATTGTTAATTAATATGTTTTGGATAATTTTGTAGTAATAAATAGTATTAAAATAATTTTTATGAATTATTTACTATTTTTAGCTAATTAATAATAATTTTCAGAAATATATTCAAATAATAATTTTATTAATTATTTTTATGATTAAATGGATTTTTAGCTATTTTTATTATATATTTAAGCAATTTAAATAATTATTTATAATTTATGCTATTTTATTTATAATTTATGCTATTTAATTTATAATAGTTCAAAAAAATGGATTTTTATTAATATTATTTAATTATATTGGGATTTTATTATTTATTATTTTGAAAATAAATATCTTTGATTTTTTTATTATTTAAATAAGTTTAACTGTGGTATTTTATTGATTTTATGGATTTTTATGATTTTTAAATATTTATTACTATATGATTGATTTTTTGTGTATATTAGTTCTTCGTTGGGCAATTTATGCAGTTCGGGGGCCCAATCTCCAGAAGTTCAACTCTGTGTACATTTGAAGTGTGTTTGCATGTAGGATCAGCTTTACTTTTAATAAAGAGACGTCTATTTTACAAATGAGACTTTGCTGAATTTTTGGTAAAATTCTCGTAAAATGTAACATCAGTTCGATCTTGAGTTTTGAATTTATTGTAGAATCGCATCCTAAATCGAGTTGTTCTTTAGAAATTCTAGATGTCTAAAATTAGAAATTTAAAATTCTAATATTATTATTATTATTATTATTATTATTATTATTATTATTATTATTATTATTATTATTTATTTTTCTATAGTTGCATCAAAATCGAAGTCTACAGGACCAGGCCAATCTAGTAATTTTAGAGGAGCGCACAACTGTGAGTTATTATTATATTTATATATTGCATGTAGATTAATATTATGAGCATTCATATATTTTAATAAATATGAATTTAATTATACTCATTTCATTAAATCATATTTATTATTGTTAATATTCATATATATGATTTTCCATAGAAATATTAAGAATATTTATTTTTGATAATATATGTTATTATATTTTTTTATATTGAATTTTCATTATTTGATTATGAAAAAATATTTTGGAAGATAATAATAGAACACGCTGCCTAATGAGCTTCACTAAGACTGTGTGTGCATCAATACATTAAAATGTTAGGGTTGATGTTATGGAACTTATTGAAGTGAGATTTGGATAATTGATTATTGAGAATTGTGGTAAGAGAGTGGTGTGATTGTGGGAGCTTGGTTGACCTAGTATTTTGGGGCCAATCATACCAACGATGAGACTGTGGAAGTTCAGTTGACTTAGTGTATCGGGGTCAATCTATTGTCCAAAAATTAAGAAGAGAAATATTTTGGAATTAAGTGAGCTTGTTATCTAGTAAGGTTCAG